>VYXD01015761.1:172651-187838 GCA_013397195.1 Hylia prasina | reverse complement strand
AAAAAAAAAAAAAGGGAAGAGAATAGCACAGATGCTGCAAGGTATTAAGTCAGGAGCTTTGTGAAGGGGACAGCTTTCTTTCCCACAAGTGATAGCTAAGCTGGGTGTTCCTAGACATTCTACTAAATATATTTAGAAAGGAGGTCAAATATCAATCTACAGACAGTTCAACTCAGAAATATCTCATTTTACAGTAGCATTTTTCACTCATATTCAATGCAGCTGGAAATGTGCTGGTGTGGAATTTGTAGCCATTGTAAAATGTATTTTGATCTCTGCCTCAGAGCCATTTCTGAGAGCCAAAATCTTTAATCCCAACTCAGATATAGTGGAGCAAGGTCTGGCAGGATGCCCAGAGGGTCTAGGTCGTCATTACAGTGGGATCAATTGTTTTGTCCTTCTCTGTGCTCTAATAAATACCAGAGCACAGGGGGCACGAGGGGCTGGGGATGTGGGGGAAACCAGGGAGGGGTTGACAGGAAAGAGCAGGTGGACAGGGGAGACTTGACTGGTTTAAAATGCAATCCATCTCTGGACTGCTGACAGGGATAAACAGAGGAAAAAGCACCCAATAAAGATGTCTGTACATTGACTTGTGGTCAGGTGTGAGCTGAAACCATGGGACTGAGGCCCTGGAGCAGGATAAAAACCCAAACTTCCTTCTCTCTTTCCACCACACCTCCCTGCTCCTTGCTATTGGTTGTGTTATTTTGCATTTTGCTGTCAGAAGCAGAAAACTGCTTCAGGGGCCCTTAATACTTTAATAATCATTGACTTTCTCCCAAAGCTGGTATCCCAAAGGGACTGATGTTTGCTCATAATTATGCCTGAGAGACAGAATATCGCAGTTCTGAAGTAGGATTTAGACCTCCTCACCAGACTTCTTCAGTAGTAATTAGACAAATCTCTTCTTCAAGCTGCCTCTGTTTTCAAGACTTAGCTAGTACCTGTCCTTTATTAGGCATCCATAATTTTTTTGTAAAAATGTGGAAGTATTGCATCAAGATTTCCATAAAACACACAGAGGTTATTCCTTGTCTCGGTGTATTTGTTGTGAAATCTTTGCAAGCATGAAAAAGGTGTGATGCATCACTGCAAGAAAAGCATATTTTGTTTTAATCATGGGGTTTTTTTGATGACAAATTTCATTTCAGCTTGCTGCTGGTGGTAATGTAAGAGATAATGATCTGTCACTTTGTGTTCCTCAGGAGAAAGCTGGGGACACGCTGCCACCGTCCGTTTAATCTTCCACTGGGACAACAGTCAGAGGTGAGGGAAAATGTGAGGAAAATCCTTATAAATACAAGTATGGCACTGGAGAATCTTTCAAACTGGCCATGGGGGCCAAGCAGGGGTTTGAATTTGCCTCCTGGCCTTGCTGTGCCACATCCCAGGCTACCGAGGCTCAGGAATTTTCTCGTTCAGGCTGGGACAGTGTGGGCTGAACTGTCCGGCTCCTCCTCCCCTCTGTGGTGGGTTCATCCTGACAAGATGCCATGGTTTATAAAAGTGGAACATCCCAATGGCAGTTGTTCACGCACAAGGATTTAGGATCTGGTGGCTGAGTAGAAAATTTCTTTTACTATCTGCATTTTGCGAGATAGGGTTGGGGTTTTTTTAACAAAACTCCTCTCATTTTAATGTGACTTTTTGCCATAAACTCAGTGCAAGTATTGAGCAGGTGGGTTACAAGGTGATTTTTATGTCTGAAGAGGTTTCAACAGTCTCACTTTAAAGAACCTCCCATTCCTCCACGGTTGGTTGTAGCCACTATAATTTCTTTGAGAAGAATTTTTTTTGCTTCAATGTTTTCATCCCCAGTCAGTCCAAAGCCAGAGATGCCAAAGAAGACTTTAAAGCCACCTACTCATTAACCCTCAGAATAGGCTGAGCTTCTGGAGTTGAACCTGCTAAAAACAGTGTGAAATTCTGTTTGTTGCAATGAGATCTCCTCTGTTTCCTGGTTCTTTTTTCCCCTCTTTATATTGCAAAGTCATTCCTCTTTCCTGGTCAGTTAAATTTGTCCTGTATATAATATCACTATGCAGCAGCTTGAGATTAAGGAGCCGTGCTGCAATTCCCTAATCTTGTGCAAACAGTGAGCAAAATGCTGCTGGAATGTTGTTGTGCAGAGTTTTTCTTGTTGACTTTGAAAGAAAAAAGCTGTGATGCTTTCTTGGGGAGTTTTGTTTTTAAATCCTAAGTTTGGAGGCAATGCAGGATGATTACAGCAGGCTGTTTAATTTGGAATTAAATTAACATCACTGATTAGTTAACAGTCTTTTTAGGACAAGTTGCATCAACATAATGATTGCAGAGTGAACAAAAGTTAATTTTATATATGAAAAGAGCTTTTTTTCTTCTGCAACAGAGCCAGAAAGGCTACAGATGGAAGTTGCAGAAAACAAGCCAAGGAGAGACAAACCTGGCTTATTTATTGATGTAAGTCTGCAGATAACATGGAGTGGGGCCTGCAGAAACAGCAATTCTGGACACAACTGTCAAAGCAGAAATAGCTCAACGCTGTCTTATTTTTGCACAGGCTGCCTAAAGCTGATGATCCATTGTGGCTTTGTTGGGGTTTTTTTTTAATCAGGTTATTGAGGCACAAAGATCATTTGAGGATCCATTTGACTTTTTAAAACTATTTTTTAAATGTGCTTTGGCCAACTCTGATACCTGTCTCCTCCTTTCTCTCTACTACTGAAAATGTCAGAGCTTAATTCTAAGGGTTCTCTTGGCTGGGAGGAAAGACTCTGTTGAGTCAGAGGCTCCAGCTGAGCTCTTGTGAAAGCCTGGCTTCTGCAGCTCCAGATTTGGGCAATTTTGTCGAGTATAACCCAGCATTGGAGTGTTCTGAGGAATTCCCTGTGTAGCTAACATGAAGTGGCAGCGTTCCTCAGGCTGTAATTACGTGCTCTCTAATAGAATGGCACCTCAGGGAGGAAAAAACCCCCCGAAAATAATTAACAGGATTTTTGGCAGGGTGTCTTGCTGCAGAGAGCAGAACACTTCTAGATTGGCTTATGTAAGTGTGAGTTTTGGGGAGGTGGGCATGGTGCAGCCCTGACAAGGGTTGAAAAGCCCTTTCCTTTTGAGCTGCTTTGCAATTTTCTCTCCGTATTATGCAAGCATTTGCTGTAGAACACAAATCCAGGTGTATTGCTTAGAGTCTAAATGCAGCAAATCAGGGAAGTGTCAGAGGAGAAATGAAAGGGAAACGATTTTCTCAAGGTTGTGCTGTGTGTCAGTGGCAAGGGCAGGCTTAGAAATAGAACATCTCCAGCCTCTGGGTTATATTGACAGGCTTGTGAAATCTCTGGAAAATGCCTCCCTAGAAGTACTGGAATTCTTGAAGGTCTCTCCCAGCTTTGAGAGGTCAAAGAACAAGTGATTAATGGGGTAGGGAAGAGCTGTGCTCAAAACCTTTTTTGTTTGCATTTTAAGAAAGTGACATTTGGAATTAATGCATGATGGATATTGTTCCAAAAATGTCATCAAATACTGTGATGAAACAAGGCTAATTAATCATTCACTCTTTTTAGTAGGTCTAGATTGTGTTTGAGCTGACAGGTCATGTAAGGATGGGAATCCACAGTTTGAATGACCTATATGCAAATACATCCCTAAGAATTCCACTGGTACTGTAGGAAAACTTGGGTCTGGTCACTGGGCTCTTTGGAATTTTTATTGCTGTATTAATTAATCATAATTACCTGAGGTTTGTCTTCCCAGGCTGGCCACGCTGTACAAATCACCAAGTCAGAAGGAGTCCACCATAGCCTATCACATCACAGTGAGTATTCCTTTGGGCATGGAGAGTCACAGGTGGGAGCACACTGTCAGCTGGAAAGGAATTTTCAGACAAATCTGAGAATGCTCTTTGCTTTCTTAGTGTTGCCTTTCAGCTGTCTTCTGAAGGGAAGGAGTCATACTGGGATATCTCCAGATTTAGGGGTAATTTGGTCTTTTTCTCTTTAGAAAAGCGACCCAGCATTTTGTCTACTCAAAGTTAAAATACTTTTGATTTCCAGATCAAACTTTCAGGCAGCCTGTCCCCATCTGTGCTGCTGTTGATGCTGCTTATTTTATCTGCCCCTGATGTTAACTTTTGCCCTAAAAGTGCAGTTACCAAGAATGATCTGAGCCTTCATTTTGGGAGACCTGAGCCGTTTTCTCCCTGGTCAGGCAGGGTGTGATTTCTCAGGTTTGCATCTGTTCCAGCTGAGTTCATCTTTTTAGGATGAGGATGACCAGAATCAAACCTGGTATTCCAGAGGCCTCCCCAGTGCTTTGTTCCATAGGTATTCCCCATCTCTGCTTTGTGTGTGATATAACCCACACTGTGTTTATCCTACACTGACCCTGCACCCAGCCAATATACAGAGATTTTTCTCTTCTGTCCCTATCATAGAAGGAGCTTCCAGCTTATGGCTGGAGTCCTTATTCACCCCTAGTTAAATCCTGTGATTATTTCCTCCTGTGGAGTGCTTAGATACATATTAATGAGAAGAGATGCTGTCTAAGATGTGTTTAGGTTTAAAAAGGCAGCACCACTCAACTCTTCCATCCTCAAGTGTCACATCCATAGGTACAATTCCAGAACTATTTGCTACGTGTCCTCATGGAAACACGTTGCCATAGCATTTTCTGCAGATTTTAATGCTGCCATCAGATGAGATCCTCAAACTTTCAAACAGAAATCAGATTTTTTTCCCCCCACCACTCCTGAATGTATTCACTTGAACAGAAGAAATACTGCCAATGTATAGTTTTATAAAGACTGGAAGGGGAGGTGGGACTACATCCCAAGGTTGTTTGGATCACGTGATGTGAGTCCTTTTTTCTGCAGCTGACAAACAGATGGATTTTATCTCAGACAGTTTAATTGCCTTTTTCTTTCAGTTTTATAAGCACCATAAAACAGCTATGCTCTCTTCTGTGTGAATGCACACTATCTTGAAATAGAGTTGAGAGTGAATCAAAGATTAGTTAAAATTTAAGATTATCCCTGTGTTTTTCCCTTAATCCTGATGAATTGCTTCAGCAGATGATTTCTTTTGGTAAAATATGTATTATCCCCATTTCTTTCCTGCAATTCAGGTCTGATAACTGTCTGCTGTTATCATTTCTCATTCCATAGTTAAACTGAAAGTTGTCCCTACACATCCAGTGTTTCCAAGTCAGATTTGTGTATAACCAGCAAACAAACAAAAAAAGATATTAAAATAAATAAATTCATTAAGACTCAGAAATGTGCAGATGAGGTGCATTGGTACCATTGGCAAAGTGGCTGCTCAGTACCCATGAGCTGAAGAAATGTGTAAATTCATGAGTGAGCTCTGGGGTTTTTTTATCCCTGTCCTTTCCAGCACACTGCAGTCAGCACCACTCTGAGGGGGCTGTGGAACTCCTCTCCCATGAAATCCTTTCTTCCAAAGGCTGATAAGGATTCATTCTTAAATGCAGAGTACAGAAATGGAAATTGATGTATGCACAAGGGAGTAAGTAGCTCGGCTGATTCACCTGAATTTCCCAGGAATGTGACCTGATTATTTCATAGTGCAAGACAGAGACCCAGGATCTAAATTCCGGGTAGGAATTGCATTTCCCTGAGCTGTGGAGGGTCTGCCAGGCCAGCAATGGGAGCAATGCTCTGGTAATAAACACATCACCCCTTGCCAGTCTTGCTGCAGAGGGTGTAAATCCAGAGAGCATTAAGGAACAATTCAAAATGACAGAAGACTGAGCTTTGTCCTTGCTTCCAGCAGCCACATCCTCACCGTGTAAAACCCACTACCAAACCCCACAAATATACATAAAATTCTTGTATTTTCAAGGTGCTTGCCTGTAACCAAGTGCAAGACATCCATCCTGGGCAGCCTGCTTTATGTGCTGGCCCTTAGAACCCTTGGAATGCTTTCACTGGGAGTCAGCATTCTGGAATAAGTGGATACTTGGCTACAGATCCACCTTTGTGCCTCAGGGAAATGGCAGAGATTAGATGCAGTGAAACATTAAACTTGAAGATTCCCCATTATGCTCTTTAGAATAACACTTGAGTTGCTTATAAATAGCAGAGGGACTGCACAGATCCTGCCCTTGTAGCACCTCTTGCTGTTTGTTCCTTTAAAAAGCCCGGGTTGGGTGAGGTGAGGCATTCAGAAATAGAAATACAGGGATGGGAAACTTAAGAGATTTTGCTGGGGTTTGGGATTGATCTTGGTGTGGGACACACTGGTATTTGGGAAGAGTCATGTCTGATTGCAATTCTGCCTGCTTTCCTCACCAAATGTCAGCGTTCCTGAAATGCTCTCATCCCCACTTTGTCTCTACCTGAGCATTTTGGATCAGCAAAGCAATTTTGGGTTCTGATTAATGCCTTTTCCTCGCTAAGCCTGCACCAAGAGTCTTCACCGAGCTGTCAGCAGTGCTCTCTGCACAGCATTTGTCTGGAGATGGGAATTCAGAGAGTTGCAGGTTTCACACAACATCTCATCATCTCCATCTGCATCCATGACATGTTTAACTAACTGACTTTGAGATCTTTCATGTTTTAAATTGGTTAAAAATTAAATTGTGAGCTACAGTAGCAGAAAATATGAGTGGTACTAGGCCAGATAGATGACTTCAAGCACTCTCCTGAGTAGCAGCATGTAGTTTTCACTTCTACATTTAGTTTTTGGCAGTCAAAGGTTTTCATCCCATTGTGTCCCATAAATTACTATGCTGGAACAGCCTTTGCAGTCTAGAGACAGATTCAGCTCTGCTGTTCTCTTACAATGTCTCATTGATGTTTTCAGTTCATTAAGTAGGTACATGGAACAAAAATATCCTAGGTTGTAGAAATTCACAGTTTTGTTTCTGAAAATGACTGAAGCAATTAATCCAGTCATCTCCTTGCTTCTGTGGGAGCTGATGGATTTGTCTTTTGATTTATTTAAATAGGCAACATAAGTTAATTTACAGAGAAGCAGTTTTTCCTAGCCATAGGGGCGAAAAAACAGTAAAATGAAAGTGATAGCCTGCTTGGTGAAAATAAAATATCTTTATAAAACAAAATGAGCAGACATTAGTTGGCACACGTGTTGTAAAGTTTGCAGTGCTGAGCTTAACCATGTCCATAAACATTCTGTGGCAGCTCATCCCGAATAAATGGCAGCATGATCCCTCATTCTGATCTTCTGGGAACTGGTTACTCATGCTTCCTATCCCTACCAGCCTTAGCACATGATTTTCCTTCCATCTTCCAGTCCCATGGCTTCCGAGACGTGCAGCCTCCAGCTGTCACTCACAGCACAGAAGGGACTGAGCTGAACCCTCGGAAACGGCCACGGACAGAGGAGGAGAAGCAACAAAGTGATTCCAAAGTGGGATGTTAAAAAGCTGCAGGGGAGCAGTGGCAGAGTGAACGTGCAGCCAAAGGCAGCCTGAGAGACTCTCAACTTCAGTTCCTGCTCGGGACTTTATTTTAACGTTAAGACTGCAACGTGCTAATTTCTGTGGCACAAAATTCCTTTGTGTATGGAATAATTGTACTTTTATAATAAAACTCTATGTTTTCTATAACAGGCAGCTTCAGCTTTGAGGTTGGGGGTTTTTTTTGTTTGGTTTTTTTTTAGGGGAAGGGAGGTGTGGGGGCTACAACTCCTTTTTTTGACACTGGGTAAAAAGACAATGAAATGAGAGCCTCTAGCACAGCACATTTAATGACAGGCATGTGGATCAGTCATCTGGCTTTGTGTGTACCTGAATTTTAAGGAGGTTGGATGCAGCACTGTGCTCACCACAGGCTCAGAGCAGGACACAGGCAGTGGATGCTGGAAGAGAAATGCAGCTTTCAGTGCTACACCAGAGTGGGGCTTTAGCCCTCACCTGCTGCAAAGTCCTTGGCCAAGGACAATCAAAGCTCTGCTTTGAACTTCTCATTTATCCCGTGGTGGCAACAACAGGGATGAAAGGCTGGATCTGAAGGACAAAGGATTTAATCCAGCACGATAATTTGATGTTCCCGTCTCAGGAAGTGAGAATATTTTACCGTGGCTCAGGCTTGAACCAAACTGCTGCTTAGCCCTGACTTCCACGTTCCTCATTTCGTTTCTTGCTGTAATCAGGATCTCTTTTGTTCATAGCTGTAATAAAGAGGAAACCCAGACTTAGGCATCAGCAATATCAGCAGCTCCAGAGTCCAAACCCAGAGAATGAATGTGCACTGAAAGCACAGCAGCTTTCTGTCCTCATTTTATTAAGAGAAAACAAATCAAGGAGACTATTAGAGGAGATGGAAGGTGCTGCACTGCAAAATAGTAATTACTTCAATTATGAGAAGTGTTTGTACACATGCACAGAGATGACCCCTTTTGGCAGAGCACTCGGTAACGTTAGAGCTGAGGAAACTCAGCCAGCAGCTAAATGGAGAATTCAAGTTGTGGGAGTCACTATCCTAAATTTTTTATTTAGTATACACTAAACTGACTTTGCCTTGATATGAAATTCAGGGCTGAATCTGAGTCATAAAATCTCTCTATTCAAAAAAGGCTGGGGAAAAAAAAAAAAAGGAAGAGGAAAGAAAAAACCCCAAAAGCAGTGGTTTTGCATCATTATAGGGTTTAGATAAATATTACGTAATAAAATTAAAGGGAAAAGTATCGAGTTGCCATGCAGCAAACCGGGCTGTGTCAAAATTTAAAAACTGTGAGTCAGGGAGAAGCTCTGAAGCAAGCAGCATGACATAGGGGAAGGGAGGCAGCAGGATCTGTGACTCAGACAAACATTTCAATGCAGGAGACACAGGCAAACAAAAGGATCCTACCGCATGTGATGTCAGCAAGCAAACGCTCCCGTTTGGGAATAAAGGCTTCCTACGTATTGCAGTGCAGGAGGAGGGGGGGGAGCTGGCACCGAGCTCTTGCCTACGTAACCACGAGGAAAACCATCCATTAGGAATGTTGGAGCAATATTTTCAGGAGCTCCCCTGGTTCCTGGTGATAGCTGCTATCTGAGGGCTTTGGTAATGATGGAAAAATCCATTTCTCGCAGTGCATTGTGCTGGGATTTAACACCCTCCACACGTCCTTCCGTGTGTGAGCAGAGTAACAGTGTGGCTCCCATATACTATTAATTTCAGCTGACTGGTGGTTTTAATTTTGTTTGTAGTGGAGTAGCATCCAGAAGCCCCAGCTGAGATGCTGATCCTGTTATAACAAGATAAATGGTCTTGGCTGAGTAAATGTTAGAGCTTCCAGTGTTATGGGCATCATTATTCAAATAAAAAAGATGCACAGTTACTGGTTAACAGTGGGAGTTACAAAATGTCCAGAGGAAACATTGGAGACTCTCTATGCTGAGATCTTTAATTTTTTTCTCTCCTTTTTCCCTATTGAAGCACTTATAAAAATCAGCTCTGCAGACCAGAACTGAGAGAAGGATCTGTTGGCGGAGACAAAATTAGATTAAATGAGCCAGATTTCGTTCTCATCTGCTGGAGACAAGGAAGCTGTTCCAGGCTCAGAATTGCAGAGAAAGAAAAAAATTGACCGTTGCCTCACCAGTAAATCTTCCATGGCAAGTTGATTTTTTCCCATATGTGCCTGGAATGCTCATGCGTGTCACAGCATCAGTGCCCAACAGAGAGGGGCAGAAGAGAATTTTATTATTGCACAAAAAGTGGGATTCTGAGTAGCCAGCCTCATGGCACTGCATCAAAAAGAAAATGGGTTGTTTGATTTGATGCTTAAGTCCCAGTTTGCTGAAAGCCAAGGGCTTTAACTGTCATGCTGAGTTTGAAATTATTCCATTTTGTGGGGACGACATTTACTTGTGGTGGAGGAACTTATTTGGTCACCACAAGAAGAATCCAGATCCCACCACAGGCCTTGACAACAGGCAAACACTGTGGTCACAGGAGAATTCCCAAGCCCTGAGTCCTGCTTTGAAACTCTTTAGTTTGGACAGGGGAAATAACAATTTATTTGTTCCTGATTTGCTGTGTTCTGCACCTTTTCCATTATGAAATATTTAGGAACCAGTGAGCCTCTGAGCAGAGTAGATTTAGGAAAACATAGAGAAGAAATAGCTTAACTGGAGGTACAAAAGTGTAGCCAAGGTTCAAGGTAGGAAATCAATCTCCTGTTGAAGTCAGTCACAAAGTGATTGATTTGTGTGGAAAGGAGATTTGGCCACTAACCTGAGTGCTGAATACAGAGCTGAGAAAAGTACATTTAAAATATAACAACCATTTTCCTGTTCAATTTCAGTTACTGTTCCTTTAGTTATTTTACAGGGGCATTAAATTTAGGATCAGATATATTCTCAGGCATTTAATGGATTAACAACAAAGGTGAAATTTTCACTGCCTGCTTTTTGAACTCCACCCTTGTCCTGAACAAAAGACAGGAAAGTTGGAAGGGCAGGTCATTGTGTTCCAGCTTCTCCAAAGATACTGTCTTTACCACGTTAAGGATAATAATTCTTTAGAAAGACACATTAAGATGTGTTGTACTCTTTTAACACGTGTTAATTCTGTAGGAAATATCTGTGGTAAGTTTAAAAAGTATGGTTTGATCTTATCCTTGAGGGAAATGGAATAAACAGAGCGCTGACATGGCAGTAACACAACTATTACAGAAGGGAAATAACAGGTTTTTTAAAAGGATGGGAAGCAGGGGGTCAGCCTGCGTTCCCAAAGCAGCAGGGCCGTGCTAAGAGCTCGGCAGGGAGCCTGGCTGCAGGGGAATGTGGCGCTGGCAGTGGCCGGGAGCAGCCTGGCCAGCCCGGCTCCTCCTCCGCAGCCCCTCGGCTCCAGGAAGCGGTGCCAGCTGCTCCCTGCTCCGGGCTTCCCTCTGCCGCTCCCAGGCTGGGCACTCGGCGTCTCGTGGCTCCCGGCCATGCGCTCGTTTGGGATGATGAGGGTCAGGGGAGCTGGCTTCCCTTGGCTGCGGCAAGATGCCTGCATTAATGTTCTCTCCTGAAGAATGAAATCACCGGGAACTGGCCCCTTTCCCAGTACTGAATTTCACCCACAAATGCACCCACTGTTAAACTGTCAGCTCCCGTCTTGCTTCCCACCAGCAAGAAATATTCCTACAATATCCACTATCTATCTATGAGAGAGCCTGAGCTCTGCACAGTTTGAACTCTTATCTACTGAACCAAGAAATGGCATTAAAACCAATGGTTCCATCATTACACAAGCAGTAAAAATGTTAGATTATGTGCCAAAAGAATGCATAGGAAAGTCTGAATTTTACTAAGTCATCCTTCAGGAATTATAGCTAATAGTGCTCATTTTATTACAAGAATTACTGGCCATGGATTTAAACAGAGCCAAAGAAGCATTGGGATATTTAAAAAAAAAAAAAATCACATTTCAGTTTCAAACAACAAGAAGGGGGAATGTTTAAAATATTTTATGACATGTATAGGAAAGTAAAAAAGAAACTCTACAGACCTCAAGAAATGGTTCTAATTGGGTCGGGATGTTTTCCTCAAAGACCACGAATATGCTGTTTGAATACTTGCTCAGTTTCCATTATTTTGGAGGTTTAAATTTCTGACACATATCCCTCTAATACTCTTAATTTATTTAGCGTGAACTGCTGCAATTTTAGCAACACAGTTACAACTACACACACTTAGTAATTCTTTTTGTATCATATATGTTACTAAATTAAAATGTTTTGGGCTAAAGAACAAGTTGTCTCCTTAGAAAGAAAATAATGTCTATGAAGTGCAGCGTGTCAATAAGAGATTGTAACACTTCTTCTTTTTTTGCTAGACAAACTTACTGCTTACTACACTTTTGATAGTAAATGTGTTACAGCCCATAAATGTATATCTGTAAAAGCCATTCATTCATTTATTTGTGAAATGAACACAAGTTTCTGTGGCTAAATCATAGGGTTTGAGACTGTTGAATGAAGTTAGAATGAGCTGCATCGATGGGATTTGAGGGGGACACTAATTCAAAGCACAGCCTTTGCTAAACAGGGGTCTGAATGGAAGGTTGAAAATGGAATTTTCCTTTGGGATGGGACTGGAAATTTCCATGACAGCTGGAAGTGGGATTCAGGCCTGAAATCCCGTGTTTTGCAATGGACGGGGATATTTCAGAATAATCTTTGACTATTAATCTGGAAAAGCTGACTTGACCTCAAAAACTTTAAAAGAAAAAATAGTAAGAGAAAGAAAAAGAGAGAATGACTTGATGTTTAGGAAGACCCCCCCAAAAAAAACCCTTATTATGGTCAAGGACCCAGTAAAACTGTGCTAAGAGAAGTTACTTAGCTTTTTTAAGCTGCAGTTGACCAGACTGAACGTAAGAAAATGAACTGCAGTTTGATGGATGTTGTCTCTGTCAACAAGATTCTTCCTGCTGAATTCCTTACAAATTCTTGCTGTCTTTACTCTTAAGCAACTGGAATTATTAAAACTGAACATAGCTGCTAAAATTAATTCAGGTTTACTGCGAAAGCCCTACTTTTTCAAGAAAGAAGCTCTGCTTTGAAGAGGCATTTACCATTGGGTTTTTGCCATTAAACTCATTTGTATGATATCAGATCATGTATCACAGGTATGTTAAGTGTTGTGAAAGCATTCTTCGTGACCCTACCTGACTTCTGTTTGTCAGTCCACAGGAGTCACTTCCAAAGGTTACAAAGAATTAAAAAGCACTTCTTTTTGCCCTCCATACAATTCAGGTCACCTCCCCGAGGCCTGTTCAAACCCTGAGAAAGAGGAACGCATCATTTCAAGGCTAAAATAAAAGAGATTTCTTCCAAAACAATACAGTAAAATGTTCTTTTTTAAAACAAAAAGCAACATGATTAAGCTGAAAGGGACACAAACACCTGCATTTCCTTCTCACCTCAAGTGCAAGCCTTATCTCCATATGATTTCCAACGGTCTCAGCCTCAGAATGTGCATTTTGAGTTTATTCATCCACCTCCCCTCATCCCATCGGAACCATCCAGCCAACGACACCCAGAGCACAGCCAGGCACTCTAAATTTAGCTCCCAGAGTCCCTGAGCACTCCAAACATTTCCTAACAGCGCCCAGCACACGCTCTGAGGGCTCAGTGGGTGCTCAGAGCTTCCTTTTCTGGGCAGCCCCGAGGAGCAGGGCGGCTCCTTCGGGGGGAATTGGCCGCCCCACAGAGAGCATTCCTGCGACCTGGCTCAGGCACAGCGCCCACAGCGACCGTGTGCTCCGTGTCCCAGCCTAAGGGGAATGGTTTCCCACCTTTCCCTCTCAGAAACAAACGGCAGCGTGCCCTGGAGCCGTCAGCTCTGCTTTTAACACCACAGCAAAACAATCCCGGCTTCACCGTGGTGCCAGAAGTTGACAAGAAGTGTCCTGAGCGTGGAGTTCTACTCCATTTCGTTTTAATTAGTGTCTTCTGCCACGAGACAAATGATGAAAAGCACATGGGGACTGCCAAGATGAATCAAGGACATCTGGTAACTTTAACATTTCAACATGAAGCAGAGTAGGTATTGCTCCCAAATACTCTTCTGTGCTGTTTGAAACAACTAAAAATATATATATATAAAATTAACAAATATTTTAGGAGAAGGCTGTTTAAATGCTTCTGAATCTCTTCTTAGGCAGTTTTAATTGCTGTTTGTCATCAAGCATGAAGTTGATCTTGCATCTTGTTGAATTAGCTGTGACTTGCCTAAGACATTGTAATAATAGGAATTTTTATAATTCAGATCATATTATATGAAGATTATCTGGATTATAGTTTCTTAGAAACTCCAACTGCCTCTGGATTCTGAGTGAAAAACAACTGATCATGAAGTTAAAACTGCTTTGTGATACTTGCATTGGTATACATCCTCCCGGGGCTTGTGACTCACTGGTGATGCAGAACACACAAACATAAAAAAAAAAATACAAAGAACAAAATCCAGCAATGACATTGTCAGCTGCAACTTGGAGCTCTCTGCTCAAAAAGAACTGCAGTGTTTCTTACCCCTCAGTGTTTCTTACCCTTCAAACCCACCTGGCCTTCCCTAAATAAATGAGTGTTAAATTGAAAATAAAGAAATGGCATAAAGAAAAATGTTGCTTAGAGATAACCTTCCAGGACAAGCGATGTGATTTTCTGTCACTGTTGGCTGTGACAATCACATTTTAAACTCTCAGGGCTTTTACATATTCACAAGATTGCAATATGATCAGTCAATGCAGTTGCCGGAAATATTCTAAAATTAGTTTGGCTCTAAATAATTCACCAAACAGAAGACAGATTTACAGGAGCACCTGACATGCAGAGGTAATTGCTACAATGCAGAGAACAACAGGTTTCAGCAAGATACTGTCCTTGTTACAACACATAAAAATTTGAGGATCTTTTTGCATATGAGGCTTGTGATTTGGCCATTTTTCAAGGTATATCTGACATTAAGGATATCGTGCCCTCCCAGGTGTACAAGCTATTTTAAATGTGTGGCAATTACACCTGTTCATTATTGGTATTTATGGACCTGATGGCTCTGAAAATAGCTTTCCATCAGCAATGAATGAAACAAGCCAAAATGCCTTTCACAAATGAAAGACATTTATTAGACAGCAAGAGAATATTCACTACAGTTTGTCTCCCGCTGACAGGTTATCTTTTAAGTTTTGGTTGGCGTAGCATCTTCAGCTTCTCACAAATTCTCCTTTTCCAGAACGTGGAAGGAGTAGATATCGTGTAATATGTAATTTATCATAGCATCATGGAACGGTTTGGGTTGAAAGGGAGCTTAAAGATCATCTCTTCTAACCCCTGCCATGGGCAGGGACACTTTCCACTGAACCTGGGTGTTCAGAGCTCCATCCAACCTGGCCTTGGACACTTCCAGGGATGGGGCAGCCACAGCTTCTCCGGGCGAACCTCTGCCGGGGCCTCCCCACCCTCACAGCGAAGAATTCCTTCCCAACACCTACACTAAACCTACCCTCTTCCTTTCTCATGGCCAGTTCCCCTCACGCAAACGCGCTGCGATGTCCATCCCGCTCTCCGAGGCTGCTCCTGGGCCGCGGCTCGGCGGGACAGCGGCGTCCCCTCAGGGCGGGGTGAGCCCAGGCCGGCCGCCCCGCGCACCCTCCGGCAGCCGCGGAGGCGCCGGCGGCGGCGGCGGAAGCTCCAGGGAAGCCCCGAAGGAGGCAGGGATTAGGTAACAGGCGATGTGCGCTCAG
>VYXD01015761.1:136105-172355 GCA_013397195.1 Hylia prasina | reverse complement strand
GGCCGCTCTCGGAGTACATCACGGAGGAGGAGGTGGAGGGCGAGTGCCTGGACCTCTGCCTGCAGCAGCTCTACAAGTAGTGAGTGCCGGGCTGAAGGGAGCGGGGCAGGGCGCGGGGCTGAGGGACCCCCGAGTGAGAGGCTGAGGGGACCCTCTGTGCGAGGCTGAGGGACTTCCCACTGTGGGGCTGAGGGACTTCCCACTGTGGGGCTGAGGGACTTCCCACTGTGGGGCTGAGGGGATCCCCCAATGTGAGGCTGAGGGGATCCCCTAATGTGGGGCTGAAAGGAGCCCTCAGTGTGGGGCCGAGGGAGGGAAGCGAGGACGGGGAGGTCCCCGAGGCAAAAGAGTTCAGGACTTCGGTGGTGCTGAGCATCCCGGGGTCACAGCGTCCTGCTCTGTGCGGCCGCCCCTGCCCCAAGGAATCCTCTGCTCTGTGCCCTCTGCTTGCCTCTGCCCGGGACAGGAGAAGGGAAGAGACAAGGGAGAGCCACGGGCATCCATCTGGAGAGCAGCTTGCTGGGGAGGGAGAGCGGTGGGGGAAATGTCTCACGCTCTGGTGCCAAAGCAAGGAGGGAGGTTTGCCTGGGGTTGATTGTGCTGGGGCTTGAAATTGAAATGTTCCCCCTGTGAGGGTTGGTAAATGGGGAAACCTCTGCTAAGAAGGGGAAAGAAGAAGGGGCGAGGAAAGAGAGGTGGTCCATCCCCTTCACCCTTCCAAAAAACCACCGCACATGGAGAAACCCACACCGTGTATTCACAGACCGGGGAGAAAAGAGGAGTAGAAAGCCTTGGGAGAAAGCTATCCATAATCATGGGGATTTTTCTGCCGTCAGCTGGGGAAAGCCGGCTATACTCGGTTCTGTACGGAGGCAGTTTCCAGATCTGTGCTTTCTAAAGGCTGGTGCATAAAGAGGAAACAGATGGGATCTATTCCCAGTGTGGAAAGTCTGTGGACTGAAACCTAAAGATCAGTTACCAGTGCCTTGTATTGTGCTCAGCTCCGGCTTTGAAGGCTCGAAATAGAAGCGGTTGTTAGTGGCAATTCTTTAGGAACCTTTTTAAACTGATGCCACAGGAGGAGACAAATGAAGCTGTGAAAATCTGCACAGCACACCGGGGAGCTTTTCTGCCATTGAGCCGGTAATTGTAATGAGAGGTGTTACTCAGTCGCAGAAATAAATAAATAAAGAGAGAAAAGAACCGGGTTTTACAACTGCATGGTCTGTTTCTATCCAGTTCTCCTCTGCCCTCTGCGTTTGTGGACGATAGGGACAGCACAATGATAGCTGCAGAGGACAAAGCTCTCCTATTCACACATGCTCGCCCTGCCACCTTTGGAAAGTCTCTGGAATACAGCAGCACATTCATAGGATGTGGTAGAGAGCAGAGAGGCAAGTCCCTTCTACCTATTTAAGGACGTGTTTTGTTGGGTTATTTTTAAACGGGCTTGTGAAGTCCAAAGTCACGTTAGTGGGAATAAAGTTTTAGTCGTGCAGCAGATTATTTGAAAGAGTTATTTGAAGTATAGCTAGGAAATGATTGTGAACTGGAATTCCTCCCCCACCACTTCTCTCTCTGCCTGTCCCCATACCCCAGATTCCCCAATTTCTGAAGCTCATATTCACGGCTGAAATTAAGAAGGGGGGGAAAGAAAAAGAAAAAAGAAGAAAAAGAAAAAAGACATTTTGAGAGGAATCTTTTTATAGAGACAGCTCTTGTCAGGTTGTGGCTCTTTGGGGTTTTTTTCAGCCTTCAGTATAAATCTTTGGATGGCCACTGAATGAAGCATCCCCTGGCTTTGTTTGTGGTGAAATCAATGCAGGCTTCCTCCTCTAGGCAAAAACCAAGGTCCACCTCAAAATCAAGGCAGCAGGGGATTATGTAGTAGGAAAATAATTTCCTAAAGGCCTAAAGAAAACATTTAAAAATATTTTAAGCCAGATCTAACAACTCCTAAGACAGAGCTAAACTGAAATAGCTTTTTCTTGAGTGATGGTGGAATCTGAGGTAAGTACAAATATGCAAAAGTATCCTTCAGGTAAGGTACTGTATTTTTAGTCCACTCTCCAGCCACCAGAGAAAGTTAAAATGTGACAAGACTATAAAACAGGCAAAAGCAGAATGTTTTCACCCTTTACAGCCAAGGGTTCCTCTGGTCAGATGGTTCCAGAGGTGGGAAACTTGATGCCTATGAGTAAAGCAGCTCTTGTGCCAAACAGTTATGAAAGTGTTAAAATAATAATAATAATAATAAACTAAATAAAAAAGCACATGAAACCTCATGTAAAAGGAAACATTTCCTTGGTTTGTCATTAGCAGGAGAGACTCTATTCTGAAGGCATGTTTTCTGCAACTATATATTAGTCAAATGACTGGTTTGCATTCTATGTAGCATGAAGATAAAACCCATTGCTGTGAAAAATCCAACAGCTGTTTTTCAGCTATTTTAAGCACAGAGCTTTAGATCTTTTTGAGGAAAGTAAGACCATTTCAGAAACGAGAACATATTGCTAATCATGACAAAATATAATGTTTCCTGCCACCGTGTAGATCAGTATCAAAGAGTTCTTATTTATGAGATTTTCCTGCTATTTTCCAAAAGACTCATATTCCCCTTTGAGGTTTCCTGTTCCTGTTTTGGTTTTTTTGGGGTTTTTTTGGTTTGGATTTTTTTTTCATAGAGGCAACATATGCTTGGAAAATTAGATTAATGTAATCTTCATATCTGTCTAAATGCCACAAAATGGGCACTGTGTGTTTTCTTAGTGACCCTCCACAGAATGAAACCCATCAACAGGAGGTGCATTAGATGGAGAAAATAGTCAAAAGGGAATTGCCTTGGAACATTGGCTGATAACCACAAAATGAACTTTCAGGCTGCAGCTACATCATGTTATTCAAGAGAAAAATATATCATTTACACCATTTCTAGGTAGAAACAAATATACTATAATCATTAGAGACCCCATCACTTGCTCCTGCTGGATCAGACCTGATTTCTGACTCATTTTAAAGGAAGAAGTGACTAACTTGATGTAACAAAGTTACATCTCATGCTCTGGGCTCTTCCCCTTCCTCCTGATACTTTGATTAAACCTGGAGCCTTGGAAAAGCTGGTTCCCCACAAGACCTCCCAAAAACAAATCAGCAAAGTTGTGCTTGCCAAGGGAGGACACAGCCAGACTCTTACAAGTTGTGTCACCAGAAAGAACAAATTTGTCTTGCTGCTACACATTTTTTTTTTTCCAGTGCAAATGAAATGTTTTGAAAAATTCAACTGCATATTCTCTTGGTTTTCTTTTTTTCTGCCCCAAGCTTTGATGGGAATAGATATAGCTGGTATCATTTCTAGGTTCAGGTTTACTTTTCAGTGATTTTGGAGGTACAACAGTTTTGCTTTCAAATGCTCATTTAGGAATTCAAATTTCATTTGAACAAGCCTAGAAAGTAGCCCTGTTTCTCCAGTGTTGAGTTTGCAGAAGATGGTAAGTAAAATGAAACTAAAATTTATTGTTATGTCATCTTAAGGGCTTAACTAAGTCCCTGATGACATCATGATTATTTTAAGGACTGCAAAAGCCTTGCTTTGGCTTGGAACATGAAAAGAAAAACTTCCAAGCACTGTCCTTTTACATTTCTTCACAGAACACTCTGCAACATTCACAGAATCCTTAGATCCCAAGAAAATGCAGTATTTGAAGTGAGTTCTTTTAATTGATCCTTTCTCTTAAAGAGAGAAAATATTTTTTGCTTATGGATTTCCAGCTGCCTTACAATAAAAAATCAAGAAAGGCAATGTGGTGTCACCCTTTTAACGCTGGAGTTATGTAAAATGTGGACAGTGAATGAGGGTTCCCCCTCAACTTGCAATGTTAAGCTCAAGAAGAACTTCTCATCGTGATTTTCCATGAGCAGAAATCCTTTTTTTTAATAAAGTAATGTCTTGAAAACTGTTCTTTCTGCCATCTCCATCTCTATTGAGTGCAGAGATGGGTTTATCTCCCTTTAAATAGCAGATATACATGTTTTTAACTTGCTCTCTAAACCCCTGTCACATGAAACCTGGCACTGCTGTCACTGCAAGGTGAAATTCATATATGATGCTGGATGGGCTTTCTTAGCATCATATTAAATAGGCTCTGATGTTTTACTCCTTCATAATTTGTCTTTTATAATCAATTCTATTGATTGCAATCTCAAAGCCCTTTTAAGAAATATAATTAACTACTTGCCACGTCTAATATTAATCACAAGCACCAACAAAAAAGTCATTGCATCCTTTTTAACACGGTGCTTTTTTCATCATCTTTTGTGAGGTTTTACAATAGGAATGATAATGTTGGCCTGTGCCCACAGTGAATGACAGGAGGAGATACTGGCTGCACCTGGCTGGGGCATTTTCTGTGGTAAATGAGATTGGAGAGAGAACATTCAATTTAGACTTCACATTAGAAATATTTAGCCTAATCTAGGTTTGGATTAGACATCAAGAAGGAATTGTTCCCTGGGAGGGTGGGCAGGCCCTGGCAAACAGGGTGCTCAGAGCAGCTGTGGCTGCCCCTGGATCCCTGGCAGTGCCCAAGGCCAGGCTGGACAGAGCTTTGAACAATCTGGGATAGTGGAAGGTGTCCCTGCCCATGGCAGGGGTGGCACTGGATGATCTTTAAGATCCTCTCCAACCCAAACCCCCAGGGATTCCCCACCCCCAGGCTGCAGCTGTGGAAATGTCTCACAGGAGCAAGATGAGGAATCCCTTCCAGGGGTGGTTGTTGAGCTGCCTGGGTATGGCTGAGCACCCTGACATCACACCCCAGGGAGTTTGGTGCTGGAAATCCTGATGTTTCTCTGTGAAGGAATCCTAAATCATCCCACAGCAGGGTGTGCAGAAAGTCAGGAGCTTCAGTAGGTAGTGCCTTGTCACTCTTGACAAGAACCCATGTTCTGGATGTCATGGCACACACATTTCATCCCCTTTAGCCTAGAAATCACTATAGTCTACTAATAGGTGCTTAGAAATAAACATTTTCCAAACACAACTAATTCTCTACGCATTGAGGGATTCTTGTTGTTGTTTGTAAGGCACATTCAGCTCATCCTCCCACGCTTTTAAAAATACTGAAGGAAATCAAATATTTTGATACTCATTTTAAGAAAAAGAATATAGGCTCAAATGAGCTATCTAAATTGCAGATTTACATTTTGTAATGGTTAACATATAAGATGACATTTCAAAACTTCCTACTTTATGATTAAAAGGATGCTGAGTTTTTCAAGCACAAGGGTGACTATGCTTGGAATTTGCTTTATATAGCATGAAAAAAATCACTCTTAGTGAACAGATTATGGAAATATATTCATTCCAGTGCTTTTATTTCAATGAACGTTGCTGGTTGTACAACACATTAAAGGGAATTAATGTTGTTAGGAGCTTTTCACACCAAGATTTTTTTTGACCCAAGAGCCAATTGCACAGAATCTGTTCCTCCTAAGTGAGGCTGTTTGCTTTTGAGTATGAATTGACTGAAGAATTAGATCTGTGCTAACACAATTTTTTTTTTTTGGACCTTATACAACCACTCTTGAAACCAAAATCTTATTGGCCATCATGTGGAACTACTTTTGACTCTTACCTTTTGGATGTGATGAGCTTCATTCCTCTGGAGAGTTTGTCTGGTAATTCTTTTTTGCACAAAAGACTCTGCACAGATCACTTTGATCCTTAAAATCCCCCATCATAATTGCCTTCAACAGTGGCAGAGTATTTCTCCACCTGCTCTTTGGAGAACTCAGTTGTGTTTCTTTTCACAGGAGCTTAAATTTTAGTGTGCTTTGCATTCTGTGAGCAGAAGTTTCAGTGCCTTGGCTGCTGTGTCAGAGATATTTGCTCTCATTCGTTTTTGTTGTCTGGATAAATTGCTTACATGATCCCATTAAAAGCAAAAGCAACAGGGCATGCAGAACACAGATAATGAGAATACTATTTATTACTATATTTGATACTCTGAAATATTTGGCTGTTCCACACCATTTTCTTTCTTCCCATTGTTTGGTGCCTGCTCTTTTTTGGTTTGTTTTCTCCTTGCTGTCTAGGAAAGACGTGTGGGAAATGGGATGAAATGGAGTTAGCAGTTTAAAACATTAGATGTTCTTTGAAGCATGCTGCAAAACTCTTATGCAATGCAATCACCATTATGTAATGCAAATGATTATAAAAATAAATGTATCCTGGACAATATGTGTGTGAGATGTTAGGAACCCATGACACAGCTAAATGCCCATTGCTACAAGTTGTACTTTAGGGCCTTCTGTTTGGTTTGGCTGAAATCTCAATTACTAACCAAATATTCCAGATTTTTGTTGTTATAACACACTAGTGATTAGATAAAATGATTGCAGACTGTGGACTTGTTTTACAGAAACATTTCTGCCGTGCCTTTGTACTTCATTAGGAAGAAACAACATTACCCGCCTTTAATAAGACATTTTATAAAGAAGTAATCATCAGAGCCATAAATTAGGAGTGCGTGGGAAATAGCTGCCCTTGGGTACTTCTATAATTAATACAGAAGTTAAACAAGTTAACCAGATTGCAGGATTACCTCAGTTTATGTTTGTATTGGATGGAAAACAGCTGAGGGCAAGCAATGATTGAGTAACTGAGGCAGCATTTGGAGCTGTGGTGCTGCTCCCAGCTCTGAACTCTCCGTGCACTCTGAGGCTGGGTGGGTTGTGGTGGTGGGGCACGATTACCAAGTGGGCTGCTAAACTTTGATCACTGGAAAATGGGGTTGGAAGCACACAGACCTGAAGTGGGAAACTGTAATTACAAGAAAAGGAATATTTGATTAATTGGGTAAAATTGTGGGCAGCTCATTAATTTTCTCCGAGGACAGGATTTTCAAGCTATTTTTTGCTGGCCTTTGATGATCCAGTAAAGCCTGTTAAATTGTACCTAACAATTTTCCAACTTTAGTTTCTGGTGCTCTTCATTTACAGTAAAGAATTTGTGTACTTTCTCTCGTTTGAGAACACGATCTTTTTCATAGGCTCTGTACTTCCACACGGTGTAACTAATAATAGAAGCAGCACATAAAAATAGGCCCTTGGCATTTTAACTTCTTGGCACTGTCTCGAGGGCTGTTCCTTTCACCTCAGGCTATGACCTTCTTACTGAGGTTCAGAGAGCTGAAATGAACGTGGTGAGTTGTTCCTCGTTAGTGTTACAAACACGCTGCTCTGCATGTCACATTAATTAGCTGCCACAATGGTTCTGTTCCTTTCAGTCCTAACTCCAAGCTCTGCAAGGCTGAAACCCCCATGCTCTAGCTGAGGATTTGACAGATTTCTGTTCTTTTCTTTTTCTCAACAAAAGAAATATTAAAAATGAGATGTTTGGGGTTGTTGGTATGTAATTGATCACCTGAAAACCCAGGGAAACATTCAGTTCTGTTGGAACCTCTGGGCCCAACAGTGATAAACTATCTGAAATTCCATCCTGGATAAAAAGTAGGAATTCAGTAAGTTATAAACTAAAGGTACACACTTGTACACGACATGACATATATTTTAAACTAAGGCTTTTCCAAGCTTTTCCTATAAGTGGTGTCATTCTGTTTGTCATCTCATTGCTATGTTTGAGGAAATACAATTTAATTCATGTATTTATTTATTTATAAAGGTCCCTGTCTGAAACGTGTTCATACTCTCAGCTCTCTTATTACCACTTCCTTCTGAAAAGCTGGGTAAAAGCCTAAATATTTGGTAATGAGAAGTTCAGAAGCTCAATATTTCTGGGGATTAGAGGAACACTCCTGTTTGGGACAGCTGCACTTTGTGCTTGCAGAGCATGGGGGTCTTGGGTTGTTCTTAGTTCTGCTTTCTTGCTGGAGTTTGCTCCTCAGAGAGAGGGGGATCTACCTGGTGTGACATGACATTAACCTCTCCTCTTCTTGGCACTCCAAAAAGTTGAAATTTTAAAATATCCAAAGTATCAGATTCTATAAGGAAATTAACTGATCCTAACCTGAAGTGAATTGTTGGTGAAAGTGCCCCCAGTAGAAATGAGCACTGATAAAACAGAAGTGTGGCCTTTTAACCTTTTACCTCAGTGGTACAAACTGTGTAAATCAATGGAAATAATTGTCTTCTATACAAACAGAGAGTGAGAGTCACCACTGTGTAAAACTGGTGCAATTCCCTCTGGGATGAGTGGGAAAAGCAGCCACAGGTTCTGGGATGTGTGTCCAGGCTGGAGAGGAGCTGAGCCTGCATTAAGTGACTTGAGTGCATTGAGAATTTGAAGTGCTTTAAACTTTCCTCAGTGCTGTCAACCTCTCTCAGTTTGGCTGGTTAGGAATGACCCAAATGATCACACAGAATGCTTCAAATCTCACTAATTACGTTGTATACTCATTTTAGAGAAGCCTTTTTAGCTTTTGGATACTTTTGGTTTAGTGCCCCACAATTCACATTGACTTTGTTTTCCTAAGTGCTGATGCTGTCCATGACATACAATAAAGTCATGAGCCAAGCCACAGAGTTCTAAATCTGGCTCTGGGGATTAGAGAAGAAATAGTTTATCCTACAAAATTACTAAATAGCCTAAAAATATTTCTCTCCTCCCCCAAATTTTACAAACTCTTCCGTGTCTTGGGAGATGCAAGGAGAAAGGTTTGTCAACAGGGAATATATAGAGTAGAATAAAATAAATCTGAAAAATACTTCTTAAATTCATCCTGGCTGGTTGAAAATTGAATGCAGAAAGCGATGAGTTCTAAATATTTAGATTATCATTCTTTAAAAAAGCTCTTCTTCCATTTCTGTTAATGTAATTCTATATTAAATAGCTTTAAGAAACCAACTACAATATATATATTTTATATATTACAAAATATGTGTCTTAATAAAAAGCTAGCTTTGCATTAACATATTGAAAACTGTTCAGTTTAATTTGTTGTCCTCTGAAAACTGATGAAGTTGTGCAGTTCCTGTTCCCATGCTTTGTCTGTGCATCTTAACAGGAATGAAAATAAAGACTGTAACCTAAAATACTTAAACTGGAATTTACACCTTGTGGGGAGGGCATTATTTTTTATTTTTCTGAAATAGAGATAACTAAGAACATCTGTTGAGGAAGTAGAGAAAGAAGAAGGGAAGCGCCTTGAGGAAGTCTGCTTTATATTTGTAAAGATACGAAACCCAGCTCATGTGAAATGAGGAAGGAAGAGTTAAATAACACCACAAACCGAAGTGACCCACCCATTCATTCCTTAGACAATCGTTGTCAGTCCGTGAAAGCGGTTTGCAAAAGAGAGAAACTCCTCAGTTTTTTTATCCTGGCCGAGTTCCTGAGCTGAAGTTGCTTACACAGAGCTGGGTTTGTACTTTGCCATCCCTGCGAGGTATCGGGGCTGTGCTGGTACTTTAATTTAGAGACGGATCTGGTGCTGGTACTTTAATTTAGAGACGGATCCGGTGCTTTCTCGTGCTCCTGCTTTCACGGGGGTTTGCTATTCATATCCTGCTACCAGCTCCAGGTGCTTTTCAGGGAGCTGTTTTAGGCTGCACTCAGAGGTTTTTTGGACAGACTGATAAAATAATTCAAGTGTCTCCTTTCGGCGGTGCACGAGGTGTGAGAGGGTTCGTTTTGCCCGTGGCTGTCTGGCAGACAGAACAGAAAACATTCAGAGGTGTCAAACCTTGGTAGTGATCCTGGCAGCAACAATGAACCTGGGATGTTGCAGGGAAATGCCACGGTCTGTGTGGAGGTTAATCCGCGTTTTTTGCGTGTCAAGGACTTCCAAGTTCTGTCAAAGGAAGTTTGGGCTAAATAAAAAGGCACAGGATATGACCCTCAAAAATTGCTGTTTTTAAATCCAGGAATAAACTAACACATCCTCCAGTTTCATAAACCCTTATGTCTCGAAACTGAGTTAATTAATTTACTCTATATTTATCCTGTATTTTAAGGAAGATGATTTGTTTTACTTTTCTAGGAAAAAGGAAGGATAAACACATAAAACAGGGCAGGAGGTTGGAAAAATTTATAGGGGGAAAAAAAGAAAAGAGCAAGTCACTTTTGTTTTAAAAGTTAACATTCAAAAACTCTTCTCCACTTAAAAAATATCCTTTTCATTCTTGGTCTTTTCTCTCCACCCTCTGCCTGTTCCATGACAAAGTTTTCATTTCTTTATAAATTAAATGTTAATTATATTGTGCTGCTGCTACAAATACAAACCAGTTGGGAGTCTTGTTTGACAGCAGCTTTCCTTGTGCCTCTAGAAAAGCCCCATATAAAAATGGCATTTAAAAATGCCATAAAGATTCCTAGAATGGGAATATTCAAAAGAAAAGGTGAATTAGAAATTGCTGCCAAGCTGAGTCATCATTGTATCACAACTTAGCTCAAAATGATACAACTGATGTAAATTTAAACTAATTGAAAAGAAACTCCTGTCTTGGGTTTGCTTCTGAAAAATGTACTTGGAAACATTTTAGAGTTTTACTCTGCAATCCAGGTGCTTGGAAACTCTGTAAAAAAGAACAATCTGAAATTTCAGTGGGGTTGTTTTCCAACAGACTCAGCAGTCACTTGGAGAAGAACGGGGCAGAATGAGAAAACGTAGTAGACACAGTATCAGTTGAAAATAATTTAAAAAATAAAATTGTGAGAGTAATTAGACCTGAAGCATGGAATCAGCTCAAACAATTAAAAGGAATTGCAAATAAAGTCACTTCAGTTACCTTCAGTTACCTTCTCTAAACAGGCTGTGTTTAAAGCTCCCAGTGAAACACTGATTGCACCTAATCACCCAATCAGTTCCAGTTAGAGGCTGGACAGCTGAAATCGATGCAAACTGCAGCACTCCTCCCTCTGCACGGTGAAAAATTGGATATTCTGTTTGATTCCTTGGGGAAAACTGCACCTTTTACCCAACCAAACTATTTATTCAATGATGTAGCTGTAGGGCTACAGCTGAAATATCATAACTATGGATTTATAGAATTGTCATCTTTCTCAAGTTTCACCATTCTCTTTTGCCAGTGTTAAGTGTTTCTTCCATGACAAAGGAACTCTGACAAGGTAAACAGATGGTCCAAATTGTCTTGTTCCTCAGTTCCACAGTGTTTCTGTGGTCAAACCAGCTATAGAAGCTTTTACATTTCCAGGAGTAGCTTGAAAAGATAAATCTATCATTCTCCACCAGTCCCTATTGTTTTATACACTGGAAATAAGAATCCCTCATATTTTAGAAATCTCATAACAAACAGAGGGACACTGACACAGCAAGTTACCCCTGAATGTGGTGCTGATGAACCTGCACCAATTTGGGTGGGATTGGCAATGAGTACATTTGTTCTTTCTGACATCTGAGAGAAACTGGTAATTATTAGATTTGCTCCTTCTCTTTTGTAAGGGATCTGATTTTCTGCTGGTTGCTGGCAGAATGGAAGCGTGAAGTGATGTGTTGACCCAATATCAAAATAAGGATTTTGCAGTAGTAAGTATATTTATATAGTATATTAAGTATATTTGTAACTCCCCCAATTCCATGTTCCAACCCACATGCTGGGATATCCTGTAGAAGAAAACATCCCACAAGTATTATTCTGCTCCACAGATTCATCTGTTCTTTTCCACCTCCTGGATCCAAAGATAGTTTACACATCTCTGTTGTGTGAACGCAGCCAATTGTATGAGGGTGATGCCTCTCTCTGCATTTGCTTAAAAAGTTTTATTATTCATTTGTTGTAAATATAATCTGAGGAAAAACCAAAATATCAGCATGATAAGGCAGGATTTGTAACAGAGATACAAGGCTGATTAATTTTACTGACATTTTTACTGCTGCTCTCTGTGTGTAGTTATAAAACCATTGTAGTACTCTCTGTGAAAAGAGGAGAGACTACTACTGTGAGTATGAGTGGCAAATACAAGCTGCCAGTCTCACTCTGAGCAAGGGGAAGTGACATGATAAGGAAATTTTACACTCAAGTGTCTGAAATTGTTGCCCTCATCCTAACGCTGGTGGGAACAACAAACTGGGAAAGTTCCCGAAAAACAGCAGCATAAACAAAGCACTTTGGGAAGTGTTGCCCTTGATATCAGGCTTGAAAATATCATTCTGTTTATTTTGTCTCTGCAAAATATTGGCTATGGTCTTCAATAACAGGAAAAAAAAAAAGCACATAAAGGCACAGACCTATCTAGAACAGCTTTTATCTGTAACCAGCATGCTTGCCCGTGAGCCACCAGTAAGATCAAATTAGTTTTGTGAGTTAAAAATAACCTGATTGGGAGCTTATTAAAAATATAGAATTGATTAAATGGTGTGTTAGTGTGTGTGTGTGCAAGATCTGGTGGTAGTTTTTTTGTCCTGAATTAAGAATGCAGGAGAATTGTGATGTTTTCCTCTCTATTGTGTCCCAGAGAATACCACAGGAACTGAAATAAGCTGTCCATGCTCTAAGGTGATTTCAAGTAAAAGTGAGGGAGTGAAGAGTCAGAGGTGATGGCTCGGTCAGGATTTAGGCCTGACCACCTGCAGGGAACAGACCTCTCCCAATCAAGTGTGTGAGGCACCTTATGGAATGTCCATTTGTGTAAAAACCAGTGAGAATCTCTGGCACTCTAAACCCATTTGCTGTGCTCTTTACCTTCACCAGATTTGCTCCTGTGATAACTCTGAGCAATCATCTCCATGTTTCTGAAAAATACCGAAACCTGAAGAATCCAGCCTGGCTGGTGCATAACCCTAAATGGCCACCTTGGATATGGATTCTGCCTATCAGTTCTCTTTCTGTTTGTCTGCATAAGTTTCATTCAAGCCCTATTGATCACAGTTAAGGGCTGAAATTAGAAATTGACTTTCATTAGCTCAAGGCAAATTAATCTCAAGGCACTGGAGGAGGTTGTACTCACTTTCTGTTAGCGAAGTTGACAATCAGCTTCAGCTGGAATCCAAAAGTGCAGTGGGAAGGCTGTATCCCAATATCTTAATGTGACAGCTACCAAGGGAATTACTTTCAGAAGCAGAAGAAGGGAAACTGGAAACACTGAGGGGGTGGTTGCAGACAGATATGACAGGATTCTAAGAACCTGGGATTCCTGACAGCGTAGGCCTTCAGAGCCCACCCACTGAGCTTTGGCAGGTAATAATCTAGGAAATTATAATACACTTATTTTAAGAGAATCCATTGAGATGTTTGATCCTAGATCTTCATTACACATACAGCAAGGCTTCTGCTGCTGGAGCTCTGTTATTTTCCCAATTATCTTGAAGGCAAGAAGAGATTTCAGAATGGATTTCATAATGGTGTAGCATCCAGTGAAGTGAGCACAAGTCTGACCACATTCTGCAGAACCTATCATCATGATATTCCTGTAGGAAAAAAATGTTCAGTCAACTTAGATGTGCTGCTCCTGAATGGAGCTGGCTGAGATCCTCGTGCTCTGTGTGTGGGTAATGATGTTGCCAAAACCTGGCACGGGGAGGAATCGCTGCAACTAAAGAGCTGAGATTTACCCCACCCCTCCCTCCGACTACAGGGTTTCTCCAGAAACTCCTCATTTCAACAGAGCAACCCCGTGCAAACGATGGGAATGAAATGTTTACAAACAGTGGAATTTGTGTTGCCCTGCTCAGCTCATTCCTCTGACACAAAGCCGCCGGACAGCTTTGTCTTACAGCTCACCAGATTAAGCGCAGGGGCTGGATCTGTGTGCTCCTACAAAAGCCCTCCTTCTCCTCCCGCCCCTCCCAGCCCCCTGCACAGATTCTGAATGTGGAATATAAAGCAGTGTGTCTGTAACTGGGGAAAGAAATGGAATATATTTCCTGGTGACGGGGGAGTTCAGGCTGTGCCGGGACAAATGGCAGCGCCTTTAATGAGCTTCACGGTGCAAGATTTAGTGGCATGGTGGAGGAATTCCTGTCAGAGCGGGGCTCTGATAGCACTTATCAAAGAGTACATGCTACTTATCTATCTGAGGCAGGGAACTCCAGCTCCCTTCAACTGGCAGCACATCTATAATCCTTCCAAGTCTGGAATTGTTGATAGAGTGCCAAATATCTTGGGTTATGGATTGTCAGAAAGAGGGAGATCTCTGTCTGCAATCTCAAACAAAGCAAATGTAGCTGTTTAATGAAATTCGGCTGAGCTTTTAATATGGCATGACATTAAGCATGGTTTGTCGTGGGTTTTTTCAGCATTGTTTTGGAGATAAGACAGAGGGATTGGGATATAGAGAGATTTGGGGATTATAGCTATCTACCTACAGATAGATAGCACAGGCAAACCCAGCTATTTATGTTGCTATTTTTGCATGATGGGAGTCTTAATATACACACTGGAATGTTCTGGTCAATTAGTACCTTTGTGGCATTATGAACACGTTGTTAAAGGACATTGGAGAATGTTGTAGCATTCAGCAATGAAAAAATAACATCAAATAGGACAAAACAGCCTCTGCTGAATGGTGTAATCAGCAAGGAGGCTATTTTAATTTTAACTCTCCATGAATCAACATCTGTCTGCTTGCTGGTTTATCTTTAAAGGCATACACACACAGACGTGTGCATGCACAGGCTCTGGAAATAAAAATATTTTAATTTAGGGCTGATTGAGGCTGTGGTTTCACTCCTGAAACCCAAGTCCTGTGCTAAATCTCAGCACAATTTCTGCCAGCTGCAGCACCAGGGTTTAGCTCAGGGTTCCTGCTCCCCTTTCCCAGTCAGTGCTCATCTAAAATTTCACCCCACTGGCACTTCTGCTGGTGATTTACGTGGCAGTGACAGTGGCACATGAAGAGCCACAACAACGTCACCAATTCCTGTCATCTCAGCTCCTTGCCCAGTGAGTAGAAGCTCATCACTTTCAGCTCTCTTGATGCAGCTCCCATTAATTTTGGAGATTCTCATTGAGAGGGGCACAGCACCTTCTGCCCTTACCCTGCTGGAAGGTGCAGCTGTTAACAAGAATAATTACAGCAGATGAGTAATTCTTGTTCCCTGATCAAAAAAACAAAACAAAAGGGTTATCAAGCATTGGCACAGGCTGCCCAGGGAAGTGGCTGAGTCACTGTCCCTGGAGGGATTTAAAAGCCATGTGGATGTGACACTTGGGGACATGGGTTAGTGGTGGCCTTGGCAGTGCTGGGGAATAGTTGGACTCAATCTTTAAAGTCTTTTCCAACCTAAATGATTGTATTCCTTGTTTTTTTTCCCCTTTATCCTTAACAAAGCCCTTGGGCGAGCAGCTCCTACAAGCCTACATTTTTCTTCATTTCCTTTTCAACTCAAGGGTAATAGCAGTTAAATCTAGTAAAATAAATGTTGATTGATGGAGTTTATTCATCATGCCAGGCTAATGAGGCATCATAAATATATTTGTGAATGTGTAAAATCCGTTGGGGGCAATGGCTTCAGTCGGATAAAAGATACAAAGTCTTCTTGTTTCACTTGTCTTGGAGGGAGGAACCAGCTGAGCGTGTCACTGTTGATTCCCATTTCTTCAACCTTCACTGCTGCAAATAGGTTCTTTTGCAAAATTCTCCAGAGGAGAAACATGACAAAGCAAGCCTGTCTGGTTTTTGAGTTTATCCCCAGAGAGGCAATCAAACAGCAGAATCAGATCCTGAATTTCAAGAAGGAAAAATACATGAACATTTCCATTTTTCTTCTGCTGACATATTTTGTTTACGGAGTTGTGCCTGACAGGACTTTTGTGTCTCATCAGTGTCCTTGTTTCATTAGCCCCTGTTTGCTACAGAACTGGTTTCTGTTCTGTAGCAAAAGAGAAGGGTTCCTATATATACACCTCATAGTGTATATTGATAGTAAACCGGGGATCTTGACCTAAAAATACCTGAAAGTCTGCAGTTAATGGTTTGAAAATGTCTGCCTGTGTTTAGAAATGTTTGCCATAATACAGGAAATTACAAAGGCAGTTGGAAGGCTGGAAATCCTTTCACATGGGCTGCTCATTTGCATCTTAATGAGATATTTACTCATTAGTCCAAGAAACGCAGGTCAAAGAACCCAGGCAAAATCTGATCATTTTGCTTCTCTGTACCCCTGTTCACCTCAGGAAATTTGGTCTGAGTCAGTGGATATGGTCTGTCTGTTAATTATCAATATTATTTGTGCAGAGAAGAGCAAATTAACTTTTCCTTGCAAAAATGCCTCACCACAGGCACAGGCACATATCTGTGCCTTAAATCAGTGAAAGGTTTGTTATTTATGGTGATATCTCACTGTGTTTTGAAAAGTTCAAGAGAATAATATTTCAATATCATATTCCTTTGGGGATGATGATTGTGCTGGTTAAAATTTCCTGTAAATTGAAATGTTACTTTTAAGGTCATTATTCTTCATGCATAAGAATGGAAAGAACATGATGCATTTGTAATGGAACCAAGTATTGCTGTGGAAAATGTCAATTGTAAATTGTTCCTCTCGTGTATACAGAGGTTCTGATGTCAAAGGTAAATGTTCTGCTATTAAATGGAATTTCTGTAGCTATAGAAAAGGTTCTCAGACTCAGCCATTGTCTTCTGAGGATCAGCTTGTCTGATTTGGGACTCAGCTCTGAGAGCCTGACACTCACATTTATCATGAGCAGCAAAGCCAGAGCAAGTGGCAACATCCTGACTCACCAGAGGAAATTTTCTTCCCATCCTTCTTCTTCCATTCAGGTTTTTAATGACCTTTCTGTCCTGGGAGAAGTGCAGGTGCCCTCCTGGCCCAGACATAGAACAAACAACTCCATGCAATAAACAGGTGAGGGCTCTTCTGCTGGATTTTAAGGTAGTTCAGGTGATCATTTTCCATTAGCAAAAACCTGGAATTATATCTGAGTGTTTTCACCCTAGTTTTCCTGGGATGTGACCACGGAACTGAGACATTTCCACTGAACTGTGCTGAGTTCTGTGCTGACTGCCCCAGTTTGGCTTTGCCACCACGATGGCAATGTTTGCATCCCATAATATTCCTGGCTGGAAAAGGCATCCCCACCCCATTCCTCAGAGTGTGAGCCTGAACATGAATTATTGCACTGGGTGAAACACAGATTAAACCAGCAATTCATGTGGTGGGGTCAGCACGGAGGAGGGAAACTGCATTTTTAAGCTCTGAAAATGTTCTCAAGACTTAGGTAAATCTTTGTCAGTCTGTCAAGTTTAAACATTAGCTCCTCGATCCCTAAATTGCTTCTGCCAAATTCCAATTAGCATTTTCTGAGGGGAAAGGTTGAATTTTGGCTTTGCCTTGCGAAGGCGTGCAAGAGCACACAGCATATCCAATATATTTACTCTTTAAACAATATAAACTCTTGGTTCTTCCTCCAAGAGCAGATGTGCTATTCCTTTTATGGGTTTTTATTGCCTTCTGTGTAGTTTTTCTTGTTTGTCTGTGCTGGGAGGGGAAGCTGTAAGGAGAGAAGCTGGACTGAGATCCCAATCTGAGACAATATTCACGCAGGGTTTATAAAGCAGAATAACAACATCCCTGTTTCCAGCAACTACCACCACTCTGTTGGCTTTATTTTCCTTTAGTGAAGAGTAAACTGCCTTTTTAATAGACCTATTCATTATAACTTAGAAGAATGCTTCTCCCAAGAGGCAACAGGCTGTTCAGAGCCCACTGTTTTGTGTGTGAATTTAGGACAGAGGTTTCTTCCCCTCATGCATCCCTTTACATTAATCCACAGGGCGATTTTCCTGCCACTTTGTCACCCTCACCCAACAGCATTACGTTGTTGCCACTAAGTTTATTCCATCCTGAGTAAATATTATATTAAGATATATCACTTAAGAGAAGGTGTGCAGAGCACTGTTTAACTTTTAAATGCTTAACAGATCAAAATAATGAAAATAAATTGCTCCCGAGTTAAGTATAGGAGGAGCCCCATGAATTTTAAACAACTGGCCTCAATTATCCTTCCTCCTGTGGTGCTTCCATTCAGATAAGCCTGCAGCAAAGCACTTGGCCTAAAGATGTTCGTATGCTGTGGTCTCTCCATGGAAACAGTCTTAAACCAGAGAAAACAATTCCATTTTTAAAAAGGCTGAATCTCCTTTCCAGTTGGCTCCTAAAATAACTTTGAGCTCAGCCTCACACGTGCTAACTGCAAGTTAACTCGGCAAGGGCTGAGGGATGTTGTTAGAACCATTTTAAGGAGAAAGTTGGGGACACTGCTGTGACAATCACTGCCAGTGTGGCCTTAAAGAATGATCTCTTCCTTCACCACTGCATTTCAATGCGGGGAAAGCTGAGGATTATGAGCTTTCCTAAACTCATATTGTGGAATCCTGTCACCAGTTAACCATTTGTGTTCTTTTCCAGAGGCAGAAATTTCAGTTCAGCTTCTTTCTTCGAGCTCTTTCAGCAGCTGAAGGTGAATGACCTTGTCTGCACTTCCCTGCTCTCTCCAGACAAACCCAAATTTTCTCAAACACGTAGGAAAGGGAAAGAATCACCATTTTGGTTTAGTCATAATTAGCTTGAATATGAAGCCCAACAGAGAGTTTCAGTATCTATTAAAATTAAATATGTATTATAATCTCCCTTGGAAGTGAATACTGATTCATTTTGCATCATTTTCCCCTCCATAGCTCTTGCACAGTAGATTTGCCTTAAGAGAAGATTGTATTTAAGAAAATAACTCAAATTATTCTGACCATATGTCAGGGATACCCAGCATGTCTGTATTTTACAGACATGACAGCTTGATCCAGAAGACATAAAAAAGCCCTTCTTGTTTTGGTGATTTTGGGGAGGGAGTGCTGTTGTGAACAACCTGGCTATTTTAGCAACACACTGGTGGCACACAAAGCCCCCACTGTTCACAGGGTTGGGAACTGGGACAAAAAGATAAGTCAAGACTTTCCTGACTGGATGCCAAATCCTTTGTGGACTGTCTGAAATGCCCAGATTATGTTGATTCCTTATCACCAGGAGAAACAGCAAATGCTGGACAATTGCTTCACTCACGTTGCCAGGACGTGACATCCTTTGGGTAAATTATGTCTCCTCTTGGAACCCAAATTATTTTTATCCTAATTTTCAAGGTTCCATCTTATTTTAGTCAATTTGTTTCCTCTTTGTTGATGGCCTGTGCTGTGCCAGCTTCCTGCAGGCTGATGTTCCCTTGTGCAGCCATCAGTCTGTTCACCTTTCAGACCCTCTGTGCCCATTATATCCTCTCTGATCTTGGATGATTCTGTTTTCCTCTCATCCTTCAGCTTTCTTCAAGATTAATGTTTCCATCAGCCTTCCAGTGCTGACTCATTCCTGATCTCCTCACTGACCTGCTCCCACAAACTGGAATATGTCAACCTGTGAAAATCATTTACTTGAGAGAGAGAATGACCAGGAAAATATATGGATAATTAGATAATCTTATCATTTCTCTTGCTGTTCTATGCCTGTCCCCATAAAGCTTAAAGTTCTATTTTTACCTGTATTATTGCACATATCCAGCCATGGGCCTACAGAACTGACTCTTCATTTGCCTATTTTTTTTTGGAGATTATTATCCTTTGCTCAGAAGCTGCACAGCTCCTTTCCTTTCTGACAATTCTGGACATTTTTCAAGTGTTTCTCATCCAAGAGTTTTCAAACTCATCATTCATCTCCATGACTATCCCTACTCACATGGATTAAATTTTGCCTTGGCTTATTTCTTAGCTTGGGGAAAAATGGGATTCTGGAATTGATTGGTTTACCAAAGAAAACCTATATTAAAGCTGAGCATAAGCCTGAGTTTTCTTAACTTCCTCTCCTGGCTGCTATAATTTCCTCCTATGCCAAGCTAAGACACAGCAAAGAAAATTCCAAAGGTTTTCTTGTGCTTGGCTACACCAATTTTAGCATCATTTTTGTCCTGGGGGAATATTGTCTCTCTAGTTACTCTGAGATATTTGGAATCTCTCAGGAAAATTAAACGATGTTGCTTCCTGGTTTTTTTCCTTGACTTCTTTTGTGTTTCTATAACCTGGGGGGGGCTGATAAATCTGGAAATGCTTGCCAGCCTGAAGGACTTGCTGGACCTGAAATCAGAGGGTTTGTGGTGAAGAGTGAGCACTTCATGCTTTGGTTCTGGTGTCCAGGTGTCCTGGGGACCAAACTGGGGTGCAGTGGTGCCTGAACCTTCAGAGGTTGGATGGCAGCAAAGGGACAGCAGGAGAGGAAAATAATTTATCTTCACTGAGGTTTTCTTCAGTGGCCAGCAAGTGAAAACTTCCTCTGAGGAGCAGGGTAACAATGGGAGATGGAAGGCAGTGTGCTCAATTTTGGGTAGTTACTGGAGCTGCTGCTGCAGCCAGCTGGAAAGAGAGATTTGCAGTCTGCAGCAGGAGATGAGAGATGAGAGGAACTGAGGCCCCACAGTGTCCTGCAGGGTCTCCACTCCTAAATACCCTGGCCTGTGAGTAGAGGAGGAGGGAAGAGGAAACCTGTGCAGCTGGAGCTGCCCTTTGAATTGATATTTCACTTCCCAGACCAGTGCTTTTCACATGCCCTAAAATGTAAAGCAAATTGGAAATATTTCAGAGCTGTGAGTATACACAGCTTAATCTGTTTAATTGCTGTCTGACAATATGAAATCAGTTCTGAATGTATACCATTCAGTAAAATAATAATTACCATAGCAACACACACTACATCTGAAGCATAGCTCTTCCCTACAAAAACCCAAAACCAGAAAGCCTGAACTCTTCACACAGCTCTGAGAGCAATTAGTGAGGTTTCTTCTCCCCTTCCAAATCACTGTGTTTGAAAGGGGCCGACAGATGTCGAAAGGTAAATAACAATCAAATCTTGTTTCTCCACTCCATCCTTAATTAGGGATAAATCAGTGCATTGTATCTTTTATGGCAGAGATTGTAACTAATTCTGTACCCCAAAGCAGAGACAGGATGGCAGCAGTGGCATCATCCTGGGGCTTCTCAAGTCCTGCCCCCACTTGACCCAAAGGCAAAGACATTTTCTGGGACCATTTCCCCGGGTTCTCTGTTGCAATTATTCTGTTCCTGCCTCAGAGCTGGCAGTGCAGGTGCCCACCAGGATGTTCAATGGGAATGTTCACTGCACATTAGAATTTGAAACTCTTGTTTCTGGAGATGCAGTGGCTCAAATAGAGAGGTGACAGTATTTTGTTGGGGCACTTTCATGTTCTTAAATATAAAAGGCCTCGGCTTTGCGTGTGTTGCTGAACAATATTGGAAAACAGAGTGGCTTTCTGTGAGTTTCCTCACAAAATGAGGTAAAATGCTTCACTTTGAAAATTAATTTGCCTTTACCTGTTTTATTTCTCCCACAAAAGTCCTACACTGGATCCTGCTAAGATCCATATTTCTATTTTTGAGTTTTACTAAAAGCATATTAAGAAGTTTGACAGGAATTTGGAGGCAAAGGAGTTTGCAAGAGCATGGAATCGACAAATCAAAATTAATCCCAGTAATTTCATGCAGTTCAGTCTTTTTCTAGAATTACAACGATAACATCTCTTTGAATATTGCTTGATTTTTATTTATTTATGTACAAATGTATGCACATGAAGAGTTCAGTGATTTTCCACAACTGTCAGCACAGTTCAGATCCCCGAGTTCAGAGTTCCCAGCCACAAAATGGCTTAAAAATGTGGTGTAAGAAGGAATAAACCCCCAGTCTGAGGTGTGTGATTTGTTCCCTTCTGTGGTTTAAAATGACAGAAGTGAGGATGAAGAGACTTTGCCCTGCAGGGAGTAAAAAGCTCCTGAGCTGGGTGAGTGATGGATGGCTGCAGTAAAAGTGGTTTTCTTTCCAGAATGAATTTAGAAGTCACTGGGTCCATAATGTGAACTCTGTGGTCTGCTGCCCTTGGGGGAGGTTTGGTTGTTTTTTTTTTTGGTGTTTTGTTTTGGTGGGGAAGAGAAACTGTTTTCAAAGATTAGCTTATTTACAGAAGTGCTTATTGGATGTGTGCAGTTGATTCCCTGCCCATTATTCCATCTGCAGGAGCAATTGTTCAGTAGGTGCAGGCAGGATGTTTGGTGCCAAAACCACTGAGGATTCACTGACAATCTACCCCTTGAATATTTAGAATTGATGACAAACTCTCCCTTGCCTTGCTGCTGATTTACATAAGCAGGTGATCATTGCTACAAGTTAGAAAATCCTTTTTTTTTTTTTCTTTCTCAAGCAGTGGAAAGGTGTTTTCAGTGCAGGCACCTCTGTCCCTCCGTAGGGAAAGGGCCACTTTTGGGTGCTCTTCCCCAAAAGATCCACCCTGATCCTGAGCTGACAAGTTGCAGGATACCTGAGCAGTGCAGATTATCCAGGTACATAAGAGCATTATGCCATTAGCAGCACTGATTTGTGCCATTTCATTAAGAATTACCTAATGACAGAATGAGAATTTTAAAGCCAAAGCTTGGTTATATTTGTACACTTAATTACCATTATTTTTGGATGCAACTTAAGTCTGTGTCAGGAAATACATTTAAATTAACTTTTCATGTGCAAAGCACTATAGACTAAAAGATAATGAACATTTTTGCATTTTATTAAGCATATTCAGAGTGGCTTCATATAAAACAATTTTTTCCTGAGTAATTTATGTTCAGAGAACAGAATTATTTCTTTGGCTACCTGCTCAAAATGTATGAAATGCAAATACAAATGTGGGAGAGGAGCAGAGAACTATTTTTCTCCAGATAAATACAGAATCCTGTTTTTTCCACCACTCCAGTGATTACTTAAAACAGAATGTCTGAAGTTTTCTGCATTTTCAGCAAACTGCTTCTTCGTGGGTGTGAAAACAACACTTTGATAACTCCATCTGGTTTTTTATCCCTTGTCCTGTTTATTATTTTGTTACAGTGGATTTCAAATTTTTATCTGTGCTTCTCTGGGGTAGAATTTGTAGTTTTCAGTTGCTTGGATGCACAGCATCAACAAATCCTTTGGAAGGACTTTTTCCGGGAAGCAAGGACATGTTTATATTTGCAGTTGAAATTGCTTCTTTATTCACTTTTTTTTTTTCCCCTAGCCTGTGCTTTTCTGGGTTTCCATAACAACACAAAAACTCAGTATTTTTTCAACAAGATTCTCATTTCATTTCCCCTCTTTTCTCTCTTTTGTTGGATTTATCTCAAAATGAGCATTAATTGGAACCAACAGTGGGAAGAACTTCTTTTAGTAAGGAATTCATAGGTCAGGATTGCTTCCTGTGATCAAATATGTTTTTTCCAGGGAACATGCCTGCAATCTTCACATTTTCCATATTTTTTTTCCCCTATTATTCCATAGAAATATATCTTAGCAACCCAATCTGCAGCCAGGAGATCTCAGGAAGAGCTTCCAGCACCTCTGGGAGCTCTGACAGGAGGGGATGGCTCAGGACAGACCCAGGAGGTTTAGGAACACTCATTCAGTGGGATCCTTCCCAGGCCTTGGAATCAATGCTGGCCTTCATTGGATGCACCTTTTGGCAAGGCCTTCTGATTAAAAAGGCTTAATTTTATTACTTTTAACCACTCTTGTCAGTTTGAAAGCATTAATTGAATTTTGCCTGTGTGTTTATATCTCCAGAGAGATTATTTGTGACGTGAAGGATGGAACACTGAGAAATTTCATGGCTTTCCACTGATTTCTTTTTCCCCTCCAAGCTATCCTCTATTGTTATTTCTGCTTTAAATTTCTTTAAGCCCTAGATTTCTTAAATAGCATTAAATTCATGGAACAACTTTTGATTTCAGCTTGAGGATCACACAGTAATTTGAAACAGAAAGCAATGTCATCTTGGAGTCACTAGGTTAGAATTTTTTTCTTCGGTTTGATATTAAATAATTCATCTGGAAAAAATGGTAGTAAAGAGATTTAGTAATGCTTTGGTGTTACTTTGATCCTGTTGTTTAAAGGTAAGTTTTCAGAATTTCAGCACATGGGGGATCAGTGTCACTCGTGTTTTGAATGCTGATGGTCTGGAAATGAGCTAAATTCAAGTGTTTTCTAAAGTGTTGAGGTCTAATTCAAGGTCAGTCAACGTTGGCAGAAATCCTCTCTGCAATTCAAACCCTCACAGGAAAGAATTCCTTCCCAAAATCCATTCTAAACCTCTCTCTCCCCCTTTTCTAACATATATATTTTTTCTAATGCTTGTGCATAAGGTTTGGACTTTTGAAGCACTCATAAAATGACCAAAATATGAAACCAAAGGTATTTATAGTGCCTGAAAGAGTTTTGTATTTGTGGGTACAAATTTTAATACCTGAGCAGATGGCAGCACCTGCAGGGTTACAGATGTTGGTATCCCTTGGTGCAAAACCCAGCTCCTGTTGTGTTTCTAAAGATTGATTGCTGAGAGTTTATTCCAAAACCCATCGTAACAGCCACAGTAAATATAAATAGCAGACAGAAAAGGCCACATTTTTTGGAAGGTTATCCAGGAAGATGTGTGTTGAGGTTGCTTCAAAGAAAGACCAGTTCATTTTCTCTCTGTTTTGCTCTCATTTCGTGGGTTAAAGCTGCAAAGCACACTGTTAAAGTGTGAGTGCATTGAAGTAATTTGCTTTACAAGATGTGTTAAAAGGTTTTGCTGCATATAGATCTTCTTTCACGTGGTGTTAAAACATTTCTTTCAGTTCCTCAAAATTCTGTGTGGTTGTTGTCAAAGACTTCTCCACCAGCCATTGGCTCTGATCATCATTCCTTACTCCATTTTATTTTCCACTTTCACTAGGTTCATTAAGTATCTCGAGATGAGGATTTAAAAGATGGGTTGGAGGTCACATCATCCTCACCAATTTGTAATTATGTCCCTATTATCTCTAAAATCAAGACTGATCTTATTAAGTAAAGAGATTTCCCTCCCACTCCCTTGGGCATGCTAACCTGATTAACACAAGGTCATTCTCCAATTCTTTAAGTTGCTTGAACTACTTGTTTTTTGCCATATCCTAACAAATAAATTGCTTTGCACTCTGTGCCCATCCTGTCACGTCCCTGCACTTTGCTGGGTCTGTTGGCCTCATATCTTGAAGATCAACAGAGTAATCAATTAATGAGTGGAGTTTCAGATGAGCCTTCACATGGATCATGAATCCTGGGACAGAATTTCTCTGCTTTGTCCTGGCTGCAATCCAAGGCTGTTTTATTCTCTGTGTTATTTTCTTTACTCCCTTACTAACAACAGCAAAGCACCCAGGTGCTCCTCAGCTTGGCAGAGTTCAGATATTGAATGTCAATTGTTTCATATCCCCGCTCTTAATCTTTTTTGGGGGGGGGTTGTTGGTTTGTTCTTTTAGAGAGTCGTTGAAAAACTGCTGCCTTGGGTCTTTTAGTCTCTACTTTCTGTGCTGCTTCCTGCACTGTGGCTAAAGCTGCATCACTCCTAAGCTCAGCACTGTGTCCAATTCCCCGGCACACAATTTAAACACAGACTCCAGTAGGCCTGAACAAAAGGGCACACTTCAAAGCCTGGAATTCCTGTCCAAGGGAAGAAGAGCAGCACCAAGCATGTTCTTTGATATTTACTGGGTAATTGAATACTTCTCCTCCCTTCAGGAAGCTCTCCAATAAATTCAGCTTAGGAAGTATCAACAAAACTATTGTCTGCCACTGGGCTGCAAATCTCCTTGACATCCAAGCCATACTCAGGACTTCAGCAGTAGGAACTTGTACATCTTCATGTAGTGAGCAATCAGCTGGAAGCAAATTGTTATGAAAAAAATTTCAGACAGGTTTTGCCTTCTGTGTTGCAAATTGTTGCCTTTAAACTGTAGGCGTCTGTCTGAACACCAAGTGTCCTGGGGTGAGTCACTGGCAATTTACCTGTCTCTGCATGAAATTGGTAATTATTGATCAGCACATGCAATAGGAACAGTTCTGGGCTGGTTTAGAGGTTGTGTAGGTGTTAAATGTATTTACAGTAATGATGTATTTACAGCTGAAATCAGAAAGAAAAAAAGATACAGGACCCTGCTCACAAAATGTCACAGCCTCCTCTCTTTTGTTTGAAAAATAAAGCAAATATTCTCCAAATCCCTGTGCCCCAGGCATAGGTGCAGTTCCTGCCTCTGTATAATGCATATATTGTGTATTTCCAGTCCCCCAGCGGAGTCTCAGTGCTATTTCTGTTTGTGATTTCAGTTCATCACTAACAGGTCTTTTTGGAAACAGCAGGAGGGAATTTTTCAGGAATCCACGTAGCCTTTTGTGACTCCCTGTACTCTGAAAGGCTCTGCTGTGCCTGGGGGTGCAGGGATGCAGCTTCCAGCAGGTTCTCCCCACACATGGGAGCAGAGCTTTGTAATCAGCATTAGGATATCACTCATTCTTCCCTAATCCTCAAACAATTCACTCCAGGGATCCGTGCTAACGATCCTGCATTCTAAATTATGTGCAATAATAATAATAATAAATACATCCTGCACAATAAAGTGCAGTTTTAACCTAAAATGGCCTTCTCTCAAAGCCAATTTGAGTGTTCCCTGGTTGAGCTCCAAATTTCTCTTTCCAGTCTTACAGATCTCAATAATTTGGGGGCAAGATTACACGAAGCCTAATCCTGCAAGGTGCTGAGAGAGCTCAGTTATTTATGGACAGATCTTCACGTTCATCACTGACTTGATGTGTTGTTTTTGTTGTATGAGAAAGTTCTCTAGAGAAGGATGAGGGAGGCTGGCAGTTACATTTTCAGAGGGTTTGGGCATCTCAGAATGCTGGGTGCTCCCAGGTGCCTGACAGGAAACTGCAAGTCAGACTCTTCTGTATTGGTAAATTTTAGACAAATTTAGAGTACAAAGGTGGCATCTCCTGCCATCAAAGATCTCATTTCTAAAGGCTTGTTGTGCCCTTGTTGTCCCAGTGCTAAATCTGTGAAGAGGAGCTGTCTGTGCATAGGGGGGACTGTGACACTCTCCACTTTTAATCAAATTGTTGCTTAATTTACACTTTTGCCATGTAATACATGTTTTATAGCAGATTATTCACCTACTGAGCCTGCTGGGCTCTGACATTTGTCATTATGTTAAAAGCCTGTTCAAAGGCAGCAAATAAAACACTTTTTTCTTATAAGTGAAATTCAGACAGACAAATCCAGCTGTTGCCTGTAAAAATAGCTACAGATGTCCTCAACAGGAAAAAGGTTTTCATACGTTGTTATAGCAACTGAAATTCTGGAGAACTTTAAGATTAGATATTGGCTATTTTTTTTTTTCAAAATTCCCATTAAAAATACCTATTGCAAATAATTTGCTTTTTAAAGAACCACTCAGATTTAATAGGAAGAAATTATGCAGTATAAAATGAATTCCAACTTGCAGGTTATATGCACCACTTTTGCATGATGTGAAACATGATCTGGTTTTAATCAGTGGTCCAGTGCCAGCTTGAAATGTTCTTCATGTTACCTGTGTGGCATTTTTTAGATCTCTTGATGGGGGAGCCCTCTTAATTCTACTCTCACTAATTGTTAACACACACACAAAATTGTATAATCACCTTTTTCACAGAAATAGTCGTGTTGTGGCTGGAAGTCTGGAAATACAATGAGGAATTTATGCAGATAGTTGGTTTTTCAAGTCTGATATTCTGACTTGAAAGCATAAATATTTCTCCTCTGATTAATGGACTTTTTTTAGCAAGTGTCAAATCAGCTCATTCTTTGCTTTGCAGCTGCTTTTGCCTTGAGTCCAATTTATATTCAGGGTGTTCCTTTTCCTAAGTTTAGGGATTGACATATGTGGCAGCAAGGCTAATATTTCCTTAGAAATCTTAGCATTCTGAGTGCTGCTTATTTGTAGCACAATTTGGTTGTGGTTCAGACCTCTGTGTTTGGAAGTTGCTCTTGTTACCTGTCCTAATTTCATCATAATAATCTAAACAACATTTGAATAGAAATCTCCCTCCCAGACAGTGGAACTAACCTGGCTGGCAAATCATTATTCTTTTCATGCCATTAACGCTTCTCTTCTCTTGCCCTTCTTTCCTCTCCTTTTGACTGACAATTTCCACATTGAAATTGTAAATTCTTTGGGTCAAGGGAGCGTTTTATCAGGGCTCAGAAGCCACCACGGTGAAATTCCAGTGGAATGCAAGAAAAGACAGCCCCAATCCCAAAACTTCCAACACATATCCGTGTATTCCTGGGTTTTTGGGGGAGCTGGGGCTTTCCATCACCACCACCCTTTGCTCCAGCTTTGCCTTTGCTGCTCCTTTACCTCGTCCAGACTTTGGAAAGTTCTGTTGCACTCAGTGTGCTCCTCATTAGTGTGGAGGTGACAGGGATGGTGTCCTCAGAGGTGCTGAGTGACAGAGGGGACATCACTGGGGTTCTTGTCCCTGCCACTCACCAAACTCATGGACAGAGCTGCAGAAGGGCCACGGGCAGAGGTGAAGAGGGTGAGGAGGCAGCACAAGAACCAAGTACTGCTCTGCTCTGTTCATACACAGCCTAATTTCTTTGTGGTGACCTTATTTACAGGCCTACCTCAGGAGTTCGTAAGAATGGTAACAAAAAAATATGGCAAATCCTTACAGAGAATTCCAATTCAATATCCAAGTGCTGTGCCATTTGAAATGTCTTTGCTCTTGGGTCCAAACAAACAATGACCAACTGTCTAATAGTTGGAAAATGAATGTAAGTAGTGTGATACTGAACTGGAGACTATTAAGCACATTTTAGCAGCAAGTTTGTGTATTTCCACTGTTTGCTTCTTTTTTTTTTTATTTGGATTTGTCTCCATAAGAAACTTTATCTTGGAAATTTTTTATGACTAATAAAAGTAATGTTACTCCTTAGGTCATCACCTGAGAGAGCTTAGGTCAGCCTTGTACACTGCAGGAACATTAAATTGAATCATCTGAGCAAAAATAGATCATCAGAGAGCAGCAGATGAATCCATTACCAGGAAATCTGCTGCTTTTTCCAGTCTGGACAGGAGAGGAACAATCTCAGCTGAGGGGATGTTACAAAGCTGGGAGAGGAACGACATGAGGCCATGGGAGAGAAAGGAACACCAGAACTGATGTGAGAAGAACTGAATAAATCCCTGTTTTAATAAACTTCTGTATTTAGAGGAAGATAATGCATCTGTTCCCTTGATAAAACCAAACACGAATCTCTCTCTGCCATAAGCAGCCATTTATGACAAATAAAATCCACATGGTCCCTGGTTTTCTGACAGTTCAGTGGTGCTGTAGCTGTGGGGTGTTTGATTTTACGTAGAAAAGGAAGTTGAAAATGCAAAATGAGAATCCAGGGTTGTGGTAATGCCACGTTGTCCTTGTGGATTGTGAGAGCTGCTGCTCTTGTGTCTGGCTACCTTCCTGAACCAGCAAAATACAACTTTCTTCCAAGAACAGAAATTGCTTCTAGTGCTCCCATTTGAGATATCTGTGTGTTTGTGGTTATCTATGATCAGGGTCATAAAGTAATCCTGGGTGAATTAGGAAAGTGCTCCAAGGCCTCCAAGTCCAGAGAGGAGCTGGCTCTGCAATCAGGCTCCTTTCAGGTAATAGCTTTTTATCTCTGCAGTTTGAGTCCCTTTCTGTGCCATCAGGACATAAAGATGAAGGTAAAAACCTTTTGGAAATCAGTAAAAACTTGAATTTACTTCTCGCATTGCATCCTTGTGTCACCTTTTGAAGCCTTCAGCCTAAAATAATGGAATTAATTCTTTTTTATACATTCAGCAAATGGTTAAAAATAACAACCAGTTTTCAAATTAGTATTGACCACACAGTTAAATAAATAAATGAATTCTGGCCCTGTTGAACCATTAGAAAACCAAGAGTTAATGAAAATGGGGAGCATAAAGGAAGGGGATATATTAAACACAGTTACTTGACTACTTAGCCTTATAAATAGCACAGAAATCACATTACATGGAGTTGCATACGAAATAGAGCAAAAATATGCAAATGATTGCCTTGAAAAGACCCAAGCATGAAAATAGCTTTGCTTTTCTTCTGCTCCCTCCTATCCAGAATGGTTTTTCTCCAGAATGTTTACTCTCTTCTACGTTGCACATCAAGGCTTTCATGAACAGCATGGATTTTTCTATTTAGCTCTGGTTCACATGAGGATAGTCCATCAGAGACATCCTCCCTGGCATGTAATTAAAACAGTGTCCTACCTGAGCTAGGATCCAATCCTAGCTGAGGGATGGGCCTGATTCCATGGAGTCACTCTGCACCTTGGGAGGGATTTTGCCAGACCCACTTCAGGGTCATATTCTCAGTTGCTTTTCTCATCCTCTGCCTCTATTAGAAATTATCACTCCAGCTTACAAATGCTGGTAAATATTCACATTTTTAAAAATCGATAAATAAACATTCCAGTCTACTTCCAATTAAATATTGAATGCAGTTGCAGTCATGTTCATTCAGTGGGACCTTGCCCAGTGCTTGGTAAACAAATCTAAACAAATGGATGTGGGAGCTTTCAGAGTGAAACTCTCCTGGATTGCCTGCCAGGCTTTCCATTATTCATAATCAAGATATTTTTTTAATAAGTTGACCTGTTTAATGGTAAAAATGCCTTTGAGTATAATTAAATTGAATTCTGTGCTTGAAGTGACCCTCTGATTCATGGGCATTTGCAGCAGGAAGAACAAAAATAAAATTAAATCCTTATTGAAAGGTGCAGTAATTAAGTCTCTCCGTTCTGATTCTCAGCAGCTGGGATAAAACAGGGGATCAGCAAAGCATGTTGTCAGTAATGCACCCAAAGATCTGCCTGTGAGGGAGATGCTACCATAAAAGAATGATTTAAATTTTTTTTTAATAAGGCAGAGAATTCTTAGAAGAATTGAAATCATTACGGAATCATTCCTTACTGACAGAAGAGCTGGTTCTTCAGTCCTGCAGCCATGAATGAGCAGCCCTGGCTGAGAACCCCAAAATGTGACGTCCCATGTAGATACCTCGTGGGTTTTGCTTTGGCTGAGGGTTGTCTTCTCTTTCCTGGGAGCTCAGTGGAAATGTGACACCCTGGGCCTCAGAAAAAGATGCCTTTTCCCAGGCAGTCAATACATTACTGGGCGCCTGTTTTGAATTATTAAGCAGCTAATCGGATTCCAAAGGCATGTCTTTCTGTTGCCTTGGATTAAGGGCCTGATTACAATTCCTAATTAGTCACCTCAATTCCCACTGATTTCCCAGAGAGTTAGGCCACACCACTCTCTCTGTGATCCAGCTCCACATTCCAGAGGCAGAAGACACAGGAATGTAGGGCAGGAGCTGGAGGGGGCACACACACCACACTGCACAATGTGACTGCAGGTTACCTTATCAGGTTAATTAATTAAGGACTATGCTCTGGAGATCCCGTGTCTCTTGAATTACCCTCCTTCCTTTAAGGAAAAGAGCTAAGGGAAATTTCGCATGTTTTTAATAGAATAGAAAAACCACAGAAAATAGGGCTGGAAAGCAGCTCAGGAGGTCATTGAGTGCATGTTTCTACTCAAGGTAGAACTCACTAAATCTAAACCTCAGCCTGGGAGCTCCTTTTCTGACCTCACCTCAAATCCTGGCAGTGGAGATCCCACAACCTCTTTCTGCAAGGCTATTCCAGTTCCTGGTGATGGGAGCTACAGGTGGAAAGTTTTCCTACTGCCCAGGCTGAATCCCTCCTGTTAATTTTTCAGTCATGTTTATCCCTCCCTCATTAGCACAGGAAACAACCCCAGGTCTTCCTCAGCCTCATTGCTCTGTGTGTGAATCCTGGTGTTTCCTCAGTCATCATTTATTCATAGGCAACATTTCCTAAACTTTCCATCCTTCTCTCTGCTCCCTTATTTGCATTTTTAAAAAATCTTCATCGCAGCTGAAGCCATTTGGATGGAGAGCAGTATATCAGAAAACAGACATCATCCTGGGATGCTGTAGCTTGAGGAGCCTTTTGAGAGCCTGTGCAAGGCTCTCCTGCCCAGCACACTGGGCTAAGCCGTGATCCTGGGGCTGGAATTCACTGGGGGCTCTGCTGGCGTCACCACCGGGGGCCCAGAAGTGAACTGGGGCGTGCAGTCACTCCTCAGCCATCTGCTGTGTCTTACTGCAGCCTCCAAAGCCATCATACACCCATCTTACACAATTCCTTTCCAACCTGAATGTAGTTTGGTTGGGGGTTTTTGTTGCTCCCCCAAAGGGAAGTTAAATTGTAGGCAAAAAAAAAGAGAGAGGAGTGGCTGGAAGAACACGCCTCGCCCAGGAGTCCTGAGAATTGTGCTGAACATTTGGGTTTGGTTCTGCCCCTTTCTCTCTGTCCTTTTGCTAAACTCTCCACCAGGCATTGCTGGGTGTGCTCCTTGCTGTTTCCATCACGGATCTCTTAGAAATTGCTCATGGAATGTCAGGATTTTTGTGCCAAAAAAGGAAATGGATGATTCTTTTGAATCTCTTCTGCATTTGCCAAGCTGAGAACCTCTGTACCTTCTGGTGAGTGGCTTATGCTTCACCTGGGTCTTTAGCAGATGAATTTCTTATGAAAGAATTATTAGAATTTGAATTTACTGGCCATTATGAAGAAAAAATCCTAAGCTATTACCTATTTCACTGCATGATGATGCAATATATCAAGTTGAGTCTAGCAGAACTCTTAAATAAATTCCACTATCCATTTTGAAAATTGTGTGTAGTTTTGCATTAAATTATATTAACTGCTGAGTGTTGCTGTGATATGTGTACTGTTCCTTTTAAAAGGGTAAAAATCAAATTATCAGGAATGGCAAGGAGTCATATTTAAAATTTGTGTGGCAATGATAAAATGGACTTAAAAGCAAGACAAAATAAGAACTTAGAGTTGGCATATTGTGCATGAATAACCTGTAAATATTGTGCTAATGTTGTAAAGGGGAGAGCAATGATTGAATTGAAGGACTTACTCTGAAGTTAATTATGAATTTTACCTGAGACTCAGCACTGTGTCTGTCTCCAACCCAGAGTAATTTCTGCTGGAAGAATCAATCCCAACCATGCAGTGCCATGGACTTACTCTAACAGTATTTTTCTGTCTCAAATTTATGTAAATCCAAGTGTCTCCCTGAGTACTCCCACTTACTAAGGGTTTCATCAGGAAACAACCTCGTATTAAATACATGGAGTGAGAAATCTGGGGGTTTACTTTCTTTTTCTTTTTAATTGGTTGCTACTTTAGATTTAAAAAAAAAAAGGATATTTCAACAGGCATTTTATTCCAATAGGGAGACTTTGAAGGAAATAGATATAGACTGATTATTGGAACAACCTGGAGTACAGTCTGGAGTACAGGGGTTTTATTCCTCTAATTTCTCCATTTCCTGACCATTTCACATTTCTTGTCTTTTTCTGCACCTTCGTTCCACAACAATCCCTTTTGTTGTGAGGAAAGAGTTCTACCTGGAAGGATGTGCAAGGAAAATGTTGGGAGACCTTCTCTGCTCATTGTCATCCTTGGAACCAGAGGAGTTTGTTTGAATTATGTGGGAAAAGCTGGGATGTGGGAGGGTGAAAAGACCCCTGGAAAAGACAGAGAGGAGAAATATCCAATTCCTGCTGCTCCTTTATCAAAGGTGGATTCAGGATGCAGAATTCTTTGCAGTCCTGACTAAATGTTATTCACTGTGTCTTGCTCTTATCAGTCTCCTGCACTATTTTCCTTCAATGTATTCCAGAGTGGCTGCAATGGAAGAGAAAACCATTTTAACTTGGAAGTAAAATATATCAGTGTGTCAATCTCCCTCATGAATGGGATGCCCGAGACATTCACATGATAAGAAAGAGGTCTTTAATTATTGCAGCAGCAAGTACTCAAATTAATCTCAATCATTCCATTAATTTTTTTTTTTCCTTTCTTCCTTTTTCTTTCTTTCTCTCTTGGTCAGGTTGTGCAGATACCAGAACCTGAGCAGTTACTCAGACGTGTCTTATTGTACTTTATTGTTCTTTTCCCTGCAAATTTTTCATGTCCTCTGTTCTTTTCCCTGCTATTTTTTCTTGTTCCCTGCGTCAGAGAAGAGCCTTGATCACTGAGGTGTTAAAATCAGTAATATTCACTTTTGTTTTCAACTGACATCACATTAAACTGAGCATATGTACTAAAAGGGCCACATATATTCCTTTTTCAGCCTAAATAAAACTTGCTATCAAAATGGACATTTTCTTTCTGGCAAGATGAGATCTGGATTTAAGAAATGGCCATAAATGCTAATATTTCTTTCCATTTTTTTCCAGAGTCCTTGCTAGGTAGATTGGGACAATACATTTGACAAGAGGAAGATACTGAAGGAATATCCCTTTATTCCTTTAAGCCACTCCTGCAGGAGAGGGAGAGTACCAGAGACTCAAAGTTCTCCATCAAACATAGAAACCTCTTGCCCTCATGCTCAGGAAAATGATTGATCCCTGTGAAGATTAATGACATTTTCATAGTACTTTTTAAAAACAGAAGACGTGAGAAATGCAACAATAAGCAAATAAATAACTAAATAATGTGGCTCCCTAAAGGGCTACATGAGACCTTAAAAAACCCAGGTAATTTCCCATTCTGTGCTAAATGCAGCTCACCTTTCCCTAATGTGACGGAGATTCCAGAGCTGAAGGCTCAGGAGGATCTGTGCAACTGCTCTTGGCAACTTCTCCTAAATATCCAGAATTAATATCCAGCTGGAAACAGGGAGCTGGGAAGTTTCCCTAATTGCATTTCTCAGCCCTGCTGCCACGGGCTGTCCCTGTGGGTGACACCTTGGTCTGCCTGGGCTCTGAGTGGCACAGGGAGAACAGTTCCACTCCTGTGGGCATCAGCTCCTATTTGCTTTGGTGGTTTCTCATGTCTCTGTTTTGTTGTCGTGAGCATTTTCCTTTGCTGCCATCTCAGCCGGGTGAAAGTAAATCAGAGCTCAGGCTCCAGCCTCGCTGGTTTTATTTGGGAATGAAGTGATTTTCTCCCTGTCTTTGGTGCTACTCAAAATCTACAAATCAAATGTGTGATTTCAGCAAAAATGTGGGATGGCTGATGGTGACATAACCAGCCCTGAACAAAAAAATCACATTAATTGTCAGAAAACACCAAGTTTTGATAAAAGTGAGTGTTTTGCCATCAGTGCATTATTGGTTTTTTAACATCTATAAGTCAAGACGTGCTGAGGAATCAGTAGCTGAAACAGGACAGAAACATGAGGATTCACTGAAGGAAATACAAAAATATATTATGAGGTAGTGGTAACTTTGTAAATACCCTGTCCTTCCTCAGCACCTTCTATCTGAGGATTAAAGCATCGTTTTCAGGTATTAATAAATTAAATTTCATGGTACTCTTCCAAAGTTTTAGGGCAATGAAGCTCTTTGACTCCTAGATGGATGGGTGTGCAGGGATTAAATGATTTGCTGGCAGAGGTGTCATTTGTCAGCCCCAGAACTGGGAGCAGTGCTCAGCCTCCTATCACGTTACATCTTCCAATTTCCCACTGCTGGCTTATTAGAACTCAAATCCTGCTTTCACACCAACTTCTGCCGTGTTATCTCAGAGCTCAGCTGGTGTCCCTAATCTTTATTTTTTCCCTTGCTATATTACTTTCCATCTAACCCGTGTGTTGTGTCTCTCATGTGGCCTCCATGCCTCATTAAAAAGCTCACTCGGGCAGGGGCACCACCTGGACTTGGATTTGAGAACTCTGTGCCCTTGAGGAATCTTGGTGCTGCCTGGCTGTACTTCTGATAGACCCATTTGTGTGCTCTTAGCAGTGTTTTACAGAGAAACCCAGCAAAAATCACTCATTGCAGTTCCCAGTGTGGATGTTGAATACTGATTGTTTGGGTTTTTTTACATTTGGTGCTTTGTTGGCAGTTAAAAATTCTTGCACTTGCATGGCTCTTCTCTAAACTCTTTCACAGAAATCCCTGTTCCAGCTAAAAAAAACCTACTTGTATTTGATCTTTCCTTGATTGCCTCCTCCTGGATTTGTTCTTTTGTGCTTATATAATTACTATTCTAATTTACTGCTGCCTTTAGTCCAGAACTGTGCCTTGCAGAGGCTCATTTGGTTCTTTATTTTTTTAATAATTTTTAGATGATTTTATCTACCAATATCATTGCCAGTGTGTGTTTTGGGGACAGAATTGATAGAATCTATTTTCAAAACATCACTTGGCCTGGGGTTTTAGTGATTCCTGGGTTAGCTACGTGCTTTTGTGTGACCTTTGATCTTCCAGCTGGTCTAGGAATCTTTTTCTTTTCCCAAGGAATCTGATCTGTGGTGATTACTCATAACACATGTATGTGTGTA
>VYXD01015761.1:81057-136060 GCA_013397195.1 Hylia prasina | reverse complement strand
CTATATATATATATATATATATATAAATTATTTCAGCTGCAGATGTTGAGTATTTTCCTTCAAGGCAGTGTCTCAGTATGGTGCTAAAGAATGGTGAGAGAAGGATGATGGAGCTTGAGGATGAGATATCAAGGCAGACAGTTCTCATTTTTATCCCATCACAGGTGCAGAAAATCAAGGTGATATTCACATTATCCTGGTTACATTTTAGCCTCAATTTCTGTGTAGAGTCTTGCTGTTCTTTCCAGCATGGTCCATTTCTTGCTGTTTGTTCAAAACAGATGTGTAATGTTGCTATCCATGGTTAGCAATTTGCTGCTTTTTATCCAAGGTACCTTGGATGTCAGTGCTGGTAGAAGTAATCATTTATTTTTAGATTCTAAATCCTTTGGAAACGCACAAAGCACTATAGACACAGAAGATAATAATTTGTCTCCAAAGGTTCCTTGTTTTTTATTAATGTTTTGATTTGTTATTCTCTCTGTCTGCTATCCCTGCCTCCCTGAATATGTATTACCAGGGTAATTGATAGTGTGGCTCCTGAGGAACTCTCTTAAGTGCTGATTAGAGCTGTGACACTGCTCCACTGGAAGCAGCTTTGAGCCTCCTCATCACGGGGTGAGTCAGTCCCCACCAGTGCATTATTTACAATCCAGGTTCAGGCAGCTTCAAACAAGTCCTCCTCGTGTTTGAGGAAGATTTCTTCTGATCTGAGTAAATTTCTGCCACGTCCTGAATCAACTTCCAGATAATGTCACCTGTTTGCATTTGTTATTCTTCCACAGAGAGAAACCCTTAAATTTTGCACGTTATTCCATGTTCTCTGCACAGGACAGACCCAAGGCCTGGCAATGTCACAGCTTTTCCTCCCTTTTCCACTCAGGATGGACTCAGGCTCCTGCTGTCCACAGGCTGTTGTGTGCTGCCTCCTTGCTCAGGGGATTATGTAACAGATTCTTTCTTATATTTAGAGCTTGTGCCTCTTCTGAAGAGATCACAGGTTTGATAATAAGCTTAGGGGAAAAGTTGACAATCTCCTTTGTGGAGGAGGAGAGGGAAAGCAGAGCTGTTGGGTAATTCTTACATCAGCAGCGTTGTCACCTCTGAAATGGGTGATTTGAACGTGTTCATCTCATAGAAAATCAAATGGAACAAATAAGACTTAAAGGCTGATTATGCTGCATAAACAAAGTCCCAGATTTTGGTGAATAGGCAGAGTTTGTGTGGGACAATTTGTGTAGTGTTGAGAAGTCCAAGGTAGAGAACCAATGTCCATAATCTGGTGAGATTTGTAATGTCACAGCTATAAAATGTCACAGCTCTTTTATTTTTTTTTTCAGTTGACCTTATAACAGTGATTGGAATATATGCACAGATTTGTTTTTAAATGGGACTTGTAATAATTTGAAGACGTAGCTCCCAAGTTTTAAATAAATCTTCTAGGATGGGAGAGAGGCCACAGCACTGCTGAGTTGTTTGAAACACCCCCAGCTTGTTGGGAATCAATTCCCAGAGCCTTTGTAAGCAAGAAGAGCTAAATTTAGCTGTGTACTTCCAGCAGCCTTTGTTCCACAGGCTCAGGACCTTCCTGGCCCCGTGGAAAGCCACATTCCTCAGCTTTGGACCTCAGAGAATCTTCCCCACCTTGGTAAGCTCGGAGTGCAGATCCTCAGTAAAGCTCGGAACAGGGAGAGGAGGGAGCTGAGCCAAGCAGGGGGAGCAGGGAAGCACAGAGATCCTGTCACCTGAGCCTGTCCCTCCCTGGGATGCTGAGGCTCATTCCTACAGGCTGAAATGTCATGGAGCCACTTCCAGAGGCCTTAATAGCCTGACAGGGCCTCCAAGTGTTATTCCTCCTCTATTTCAGTGTTATTCCTCCTCTATTTCTGTGTTATTCCTCCTCTATTTCATCAGTATTTGATAGAAGGAAGTTTGGTAAGGTTTTTACCTCTCCAGATTTTCTCCTTTTTTTGTTCTTCATAAATTCTTTTTACTCCTTAGAGATGCTACAATTTGCAGCATTTCCTGCTGTAAATAGATCCATATAGGAAGTGGAAGGTGAGCTATAAAAGGAAAACTGTTGGGTCGAAGCTTATGTTGCTACAACTACTCCCCCAGTTCTTCTCCCTGCAGCATCTGAGTGTAAATCTCTCCTTGGCAATTGTGGGCACAATTCTCCCTGTGAATCAATTGTACAGTGAATTTCCCACTGGTGCAGCCCCCTGTGAGGGCAGCACAAGGTGGGAAAGCCAATCTTCCCATAAATTTCCACCCAGGCACATCATCCCATCAGGGCAGATATTGGAATGCATCTTTGAAGCTACAAAGAGCATTAAATTCATCATCTGTGTGTAACATAATTTGTCAAGTTAATGTCAAGGTAATTCCTGTCCCTGCTGTGTTTTTTTTGTGTGTTCAATGTTTCATGATGTGGCCTCTTAAAAAGGAGTGAGAGGGGCTGGGATTTCCATGCTCCAGCCTGGAATGTGAAGTTGGATTTGCCATTGTAAAAGGCAGGTGATATCTTTGCATTTTTCCAGCTGAAGGGAGGGTGGATTATAGGCAGAGTTCAACACTGTGAGGTGCTTTTAAAACATTTACTGGAAGGTTCAGAGCCATGCTGAATAATATGTAAATACATAAATTCTGCTTATCTATAATAATTTAGGATTAATCCTAAGTAGCCGTTTAACCTGTCCAATGAAATCAAACTTTGTGCCAGTGCTGTGTTTGGGGGAGTCTCTCACCTGCTGTTCATGGCTGTGATTATTGAAGATGGATGGCTGGAGGTTTGGCTGCTGCCTCTTTAGGAAATCTTTTAAACCAGGATTGGAAGCAGAACTTTTTACAGCCTGGTGAAAAACATCTAAAGGCTGCCATTGTGTCGTTCAGGCCAGAACAACCCAAAGCCCTAATGTATTTTATCTGCTGTTCTGTTCCTCAACACTATAAATAATTCAGATCTGTTGGCTTAACTACTACTGGCAACTGTTATTTATTAAGAATGACTGAAATAACTATGTGGCTCAGTAGAACAGAATGCATTAGGGACTTTAATGTGAAACAGAATAGCTAAAACATTTTGATTATCCTTTAAAGAAAAAGCCTAAACCCCTAAACCTGCCATTATCCTTTGCAATTCTGCAAAGGACAAGTGACAGTGGGAATTAGGATGGGATCTTTCTGAGTAACTAAAGGGTTTTTCTCCTTTAAAAGAGCACTCACCCCAATCACAGAGCCCCTTTTATCCCTCCAGCATCTTGGTCCGTGGGCATCAATGTCAGTAATTGCCAACTTGAGGTTCCAATAAAATCTTTCACGTGCCCCACTGTGTAATCTTTGAATCTGCCTGCAGTTACACATCTGCCTGTAAAATTCTTTTTAAAGGCACTGCATTTTTTTTTTCAAGTTTGCTTTAATTTGTTTCTCTTGCATCTCATGCACAAGAGCAGCAGGATTTTCTGGGAATCGGTGCAAGGGAATCGCTGTTCTCTCGCTCCATCCCCACTTTAGGCTTAATTAATAATATCTGGCACTTCATCATTGGCTTTGAAATTGCTTTCCAGAGGTCAATAGCATTGTCCCTATTTTGCAGGCACAGAATTCCTGCCACCAGGCAGGGCTTTGATACAGCACAAACACAGAGTGTCCCTGCACGGAATTACAGCCCGAGATGTATCACTGCACAACACCAGAACGCTTTTGCAAGCCAGCTGATTATAAATGGGGCATTTGGAATAAATTTTTTATCGCCAAAAAGAGTTGACATGCAGGACTTGGATGAGTAATTATCTAATCTTACATCTGGCATAAACACCCAGGCCATTTGTGTGATGAAGTGCGAGGCACAGGAGTGAGGAGGCAGGCAGGGAACATTCGCTGCTGACTCAGTGGCCATAAATCTTCCGGGGTGTGTTTTGCCTTAGATTTGATATTTGTTCAATGGGTTGAAAGAAGTTAAGTGATCAAATGTCATTTGGAAATCCTGGCCTGCAGCTCTGAGTTTTTCTCAGTTACACCAAGACAAATGTTCCGAGAGGAGCATGGTTTGGGGCCGGGCTCTGTGGGGTGTTACTGAAGCTGAGCATTTGAACAGGCACCATTTTCACCCCTTTTTAAAGAAGTCATTTAACATTTGTTTGCCTTAATGATGATCTGCAGGAGAGAGCAGGGGATGTGTTGCTGTGGAGCATTTCATTTCATTTATTTGAAATTAAGTCATTAGCTATAACAGCAAAATGCATTTTTCTTTCTGACGGAGGACTTGGGTGTGTTAATCTGATCTCTGATAAAACAGAGGCTCTGCATTGGGGGATTCTTATTTAACTTGTATTTCTGGACGCATCAGATCTGTGTGGAATATCCTTTCCACTTAAGGGAAGTATGAGTGGAAGTTTATTTATAACAGAGAGAAAAAATTAGGACATGAATCAGCGGTAAGTAAATGATGTGCTTGAACTCTTCTGCAAGTTTCCTGCAACATGAACTTTTCTAGAGACTGTGTCATTAATATTTTATAGCAAGGAGAGAAATCATCAAAAAGTCCAGCTAAGACATAAAATATCTGAAATAATAAGAATAAATATAAGTACCTTCAGAGTAAGCTTGGACACTCTCATTGATTTTAGACAGCATCTCATTCCGGCTTGACAAAATGCAGAATTCATAAATTAAATCTGATGTATACAGTGTATGCTTTTATGCTGATGTTGGCACACTTTCAGATGTAAAATTAAATTACTTTTTCCAATAAGGCAGCATAGACTGAAGCATGGATTCCTTTCTTTGCTAATGGAACCAGGAGAAAGATATTGAATTATGCTGACTTTCGAACTGACTGAGGGCCAAAGAGAGAAAAATCAATGACAATTTTAATGTCCTGTGGAGCTTTTAAACAGCCCTTGCTCTGCCAGGGAAGCTCAGTGTGAGGTAACTGCTGTTGACATTGGGTTCCCAGTGAAGAAATTTCCTTCTCCAGGGAAGCAGCACCTGGCACTGGTGTGGTTTGTCCTCACTCCATTCCCAAGTGGTGCCAAGTGGGCACTGAGTGGATTTTGGAGGACTCTGGACACCTTCACACCCTGAGCAGAGAATGTGCTGTGGGAACATGCAGGATAATCCTTGGAAAACAACAACAAAATCCAGAAGGATCTTTCCTCTCAGTATAAACCCCTGAAAGTCACATGACTGGGTAATACTAATAAATTACCTTTATTTTGATGAATTAATGATAGGGTAAACACAGATTTATTTTCCCTGTGTGTTTGCAATTGCAGAGCTGAATACTAAAGATCTAAGCTGCACAATCAATGCCCATCAAATCAATGGCTTGTTGGGGTTTTTTAATTTTATAATAATAATTTTATAATTTTGTCAAGTGCATTTCACAGCAGCAATTAAGATTTTATTATAAAACCATCCAGTCCCTCAGAATCTTACTCCTCAGGTGGAAAATATTCTGATTAAGATGGGGGCAAGTCTATATAGATACATCCTCAACATCTTGGTGTTATACCAGAGGTTCATGGATTGTGGTCCATTTTTCTCTGCATTTCTTCCATGTCCAAGTTTCCCTTCCTTTTAATAACAGATGGATATAATCTGACTGTGAAGTGCTGGGACATGATTTCCAACAGCAAACTTTGTATCTCCAGCTCTTTGCTGTAATGAAGGAAACCATCCCACAGTCACTTCTGGGAATTCAATTTCTTGCAGTTATTTGGCTTCCAGCTCCTGGCAGATCCATGCTGGGTTTTGGGGGGTTGTTTGGTTACAGGAGGTGATTTCTGTCATTTTAAAAGCAGCCACAGCCTCAGCCCCAGAGATTGGAATATGAGTAACCTCAGAACTGCCACGCTGTGAGGATGAGTGAGAGAAATAATGGAATTTGGTTTCAAAGATAATACCCGGGCAATTTATCCAGCCAGGAGCTCGGGAGAAGCTGCTTTGTGTGGTTTGGATTCTTCACAGTTCACCCCTGTGGTGTCACTGCTATTTTATTGACAGTCATTAAATCACAAATGCTTATGAGTGGTTTGTGGGCAGCAAGCATTTATATTTGAGATACACACTGCCCTTCGTGACACTGTGCCTCATCAAAGAGACAAAGGTGACCTTTTTATTTTGTCTTGCTCACATTCTGGTGGCTTTATTTACTGTCATGTGCACTTCACCCTCTGGAGAGGGGAATACTGCCTTGCTACGCAGCAGAAAATGCATCAGAGGTCTGAGCCTAATTCATGTGTTGAGAACAGTTTGTGAAAAGCCAAGGGTTTCCCCTGGTGAAGCATCTTAATCCAGCTGTGCAGAGGTTTCCTGATGAGCAGTGCACCACTGCTTAGGTTATTTTTTAACATCCAGTTCAGACAGACTTATCTACAGGAACATATCTGCACAAAATTGGTCCAGAAAACATCAGTGAACAGGATGCAAAAGGTTAAATATTTGGTGAATGCAGTGTCTGCCTAGACAGAGGCATGATAAATGTATCTGAAGCAGTGTCTTTTTGCAATGCTTGTGTATTATATTTCTGTTGCTTACAACTGTCAGCACAAGGACAGGATGGCTGGGGATGTGAGCAGGCAGCTGTCTCTGGGAGCCTATAGATAGCAGCTTCCTTGGGTAGCACGTTTGCAGCTCCTTCAAACAGATTTATCAAGCATCTTTACTGTCTCACCACTGCCAGCTCAAATGACTTCTCAAGGAGCTTTGGTTATGCAAGCTTTTGAAAGGTGCATTGTTTTTTCTATTTGTTTCCTTTTTTTGCGTGTGTGTGTGCCAGGTTTTTTTTTTTAGTAACTCACTGCAGCAGATAAATCTAGTGCAGGGTTTCACCATGTGTTAGGGGGGGGGAAAAAAATAATACTCCATTTGTCCACCGTGACCAGGCTTTAAATAAGCATCAAAACTTCCAGCAGCTGTGCAGAGCAGTGGAGCAGCACAGGTCAGAGAGATGCTCTGGGAGCGAGGAGAACCTGCAGAGACAGGAGCTGGAAATAGCATCCCCATGGCAGATCCAGAGGATGCATCCATAATCATTTTAGGGTCTTGGAATGCTTCACAGAATATCCCCCTCGGAGTCCTGGGTGACCTGGAGGAGTCTGGAGACAAACAGGAGCCCCTCAGCTGCCTCCAAGTCCCTCTGGATGGCCACGGAAACAGGAGGTGGAGGAAGGAGGGCTGGGGAAATGGCCAAAGGAGCTTCCCAAAGAATTTCTCTGCTCATTTTACTGCTGCACTTCACAGCATGGGAACTTTCAGTAATAAAGACTTTAGAGGCCTCTTCAAAGAGCTCCCAGGCTGTATCCAAAGCTCCATCTGGAAGAAGTCTCATGAGACTCTGGAATGTTTTGTAAATACAGGCAGGGGACAAATGAGGTTTTTCTTAAATTGAATCTGGCAGAAGTTGCTTTCTAACAAGAGCTTGCAACAGACCACATGAGCAGGAGTGTTTCCCAAAGTACATCCCTAATGGAATGTCTTTTGGAAAGGGTGCAGTTAATTTGTCATCCCTACAAAGTCTTTTACTACCACAGTAAATTATAGGCCTTTTGGGAATGTGCTGTACTTGGTTCTTTTCAGGCCATGTTCCTGGTCTTGGATTGCTGGGTGAAACCAAATATGCTGCTTTATCCTGTTTGCCTGTGGATTTGTTTTGTGTTTCAGCAGATTGAATAGCATTTCTATTTAAATCATTCCTCATTCTAACTAAAACAATTGCTGTTCTGTGGTGTCAGGGGATTCCTGAGGTAACAGGAACACTGTGCATTTTGTGATTTACTGCCCGCTTCACCTCTTGAAAGCCCCAGTTCGTTTCAGCCCATTCTCCCTGCTTTGTTTGGGTTAGTGGTGCCTCATCAGCTCCCCCAGACTGTGTCAGGGCTGGGGATTTTCAGCACTGGTGGCCCTCGTTGAGGATTTTAGGCAGAGGCTGCAGCATCATTTTCCCATCAGCAGTGCTAATGCTCCAGAACTACACGTTTTAAGAACTTGAGTTCTCTCTTTGCTGTTTCCTGCAGCTGTTGATGACACTGTGAGTTATCCAGAGCTGTTGTTTGTCTGTGCTTTCCACGTAGCACTTCTGGCATGAGAAAAGAGTGAGAAAAACCTAGGAAAGCTATCAAGAGTCTCAAAGTTTAAATCTTCTATAGACTGAAAATATCTCCCACTCTCATCTTGGTATTTTTCCCTTCAGCTGGGCTCTTAGCAAGAAATTCCAGAATACTTCACAAAAACAGATTTAGGCCTTCTACAGCCTTCCTCCTCCTCCTCCTCCTCTCCCTGAGGAAATGACATTCTCATTCCTTGTTTGCAGATGAGGAATGAAGGTCTGAGTGGTGAAGTGACTCGTCCAAGGTCAGCTGCTGAGTTAGTGGCACAGCTATGAATAGACAAAGGCATTTTAGCTCTCAGCTCTCTGCTAAACAAGACAGTGCCCTCCCAGTTTCAATTTGTCAAACTTCATGACTAATAACATTTGAGCATCTAGAACGTGGCAGGAGAATTTCTTTTCAGCAGCCAGCAGGTAGTCCCTGGTTACACCAGCAGCAGGGTGGAAGCTCCTCCCTGTCCCCAGAGATCCTGGTGGTGCTTTTTGGGTTTTGGGAAGAGAGGGGAGCACTCCCCACCTTGGGATGCTGTTTGTGGGATGCTGTAGCTGCTCACCTGAGCGTTCACTTTGGTGCTGAAACAGAGATCCCAGAGCTGACTCTTCATTTGTCTTGGTGTAGCAGTAATGAAGTGTCCTCAGAGCAGTTTGCCTTCAACAGCTATTTTAAACCTCCAGTGCAATCTGCTGTTCCTTGAAGGGAAAAAGTAATTCAACTAAAAGTGCTCTGAGGAGCCAAGTGAGAGAAGTAAATGTTGAGTGGTGCTAATCAGGAAGAGGAAGTCATCTGTCTGCATGTGGGCACTTCCCTGCTCACATGGCACAGCCCTGAAACAGCCACATAAGAAGCTTTGTGATCAACAAATGTCAAGGGCAATTAATTCTTCGGCCAGCAGCTGTTATTATTAGGACAAAGGGTGGCCAGGCATAGAAGGAAAACCTTCAGCTGATTTATTTTCTCTACCTTTCCCCTCGAAATTGATCAGTTGCTCAAGCCCCAGCGCTGAACTCCCATGCAATAAGAATTTAAATTTGCCATCTCTTTTCTTTTTTTTTTCAGTAGGAGTTTGTATCAGATTTAGAGCACAGAGGAACAGCTCAGGGAAGGTGCTCAGAAAGTCCTTCCCACTTTAATGCTATCAGGAGGGAGAGGAGTTGTGTGTTAAGATGGTAACATAATAATATGTGGGCTGAATTAAACCCACCTCAGACTGGTTTTCTCAAACCTAATTGATGGAAGCAGAGCACTTTGAGGCTTGATTTAATACCTTCCCAGAGTTATTCCAGGACTGCTGCAATGCAACTGTGGGTGTTCTAAACACACCTACACTGCCAGAGAATCAGGAAGGATGTACTTAAAATCCCCTAATTTATCTAATAACATCTTTAGCAGCTTTTTGTGTAGGTTTAGCATTGTAATGGAAATGCATTCTTTGGCTGGATAAAGAGCTGCTGTGTGGAACTGCTGGCTCTGGCTGTGAGGACACGTGAACAGCACTTGGAGCTGGGGAGGGAAATACTCTGACCTGCTACACCCCCTGTAAACGCACCTTTCACTTGTGTCATCGGTCACCGCAGTTAAAATAATACCTCAAATTTCAAATGCAAGTGTTTGTGGCTCTGGGTATCCACTGCTGTCTCCCCTCCCAGGCCCAGGCAGAGCAAGAATTCCTCCTCTCTGGGGTATTTTTAATTTGCTGTTTAGGTCCTGAGTCTATTTTAGCCACTGTTGTTGCCCCAGTTCTTAACCAGGTTCCCTCTTTGCCCATCAGTGGATGCTCCCGAGGGGTTCTGGATATGCAAGTTTGGTTTTTCTAAAGAATTTCAGCGCTGAGCTGGTCAGGGGAAGCCTTGGACTGGAAACAAGCTCAGATTCCTGCGGGTGCCCTGCTGGTTACTGCTGGGATAATTCATCTATCCCGGCCATTGCAATCTCTCCCTTTCTGGGGAATCTCACGTAACACGAGCAGAACCAGCATCACTGCACGAAAACCCTGCTCTTTGTGAGCTAAATAAAGACAGAAAAGACGAGACAGAAAATCAGCTCCTGCACGTGCCGGCAGCAGGGATGTCCCGGCGTGTTTTCCTGCGGCTCCTCCAGAGGGAACGCCGGGTGTCAGCGGGATCAGAGCCCCGACGGGAACAGCTCATTTCCCGGAGATGCCCGGCTGGGAATTCCAGGGGAAACCTTCTCGTTGGACAAAGCTATTCATCGCTAAGTGTGAAAAACAAAGTCCACTTATAAAGGTTAAGAAATAGATTTAATAAAAAGGAAAATAAGAAGACAATTAGGAGATAGAAAAATGCAAATTACGGCCGGCCACGATTGGCTGTTTCAGAGGTTTCCTTCAAATACCCTGTCTAACATTTTTCTGCTACTTAGTTTCCATATTCCAGGAATCTCCTCCTTGGGTTTGTTTTTCTTCTTGGGTGCATCTTCTTTATCTTCTCCCTCTTGGTCTTTGGCCCTTGCTCTCCACATAGGGCTGGGTTTGATGGTTGGTGTGTCAGAGCAGGGTCCTCACCACGTGTTTTACTGGATGTTATCCCCACCAAACACACAGTTCAAGCACACTAAATCCACTGCTGTGCTTGAGTTTCACTAGTATTTCACTAATATCAGAAATAAAAACCTGTATCTTACAAAGTTATTAATCATATAGCACACACCTTAATATTTGCAAAAAGCCAACTTTATAATACACACTTATAACATTAATCTTATCCTTGAATCGTTTATAGACATGTCAAACAGAAGAAATAGGTTAAGGAAGTGTTTGTGTTCATTGCCTGTTCCCTGGATTTCTGATTTGGAATTCTGTGGTTGATGGATCATTTCTGGACAGAAATTGGCTCTGTGTCTCTCTGTGACCCTGTGACAGTGGAATATCTTGAGAATGACACCATTGCCCCAGTAATATCTGTGGAAATTGGAAGTTTCAGGCTGTGTCAGCAGGAGACACCTGGAGAAGTTGAGGCTGACCAATGGGAAATGCAAAGTCATACTTAAATTAAGAGGTATTAAATTCCTCTTGAATGAGAGAATGTACATCAAAGTGGCCTTGGCTTCCTATAGATTAATTAACCTTTTGAGGATACCAGGTTTAATTAAACTACAGTGAGTTAAAGCCACTTCACTCTGGGTAGAAATCATTCCTGAGGGAGCTTTTTTACCTTATGCACATCAGGTCCCTGTGGGTTAACCTTAACTTCCAGTGCCCCTTAGAGAGGCTTTGGACACTTTGAAATCTGAGGAATTCTGGAACCCTGGCACCAAATCTTAGGAGAAACTGAACTTGAGTTAAAATTGTACCATAGATATGTAAAAAATGTGCAGTTGTGTGACAGACTCTGGAGGGTTCAAGTCTAGATGAAAAGAATTTAAATAGAGGTTATGAACTGAAACATTAAAACTTGAGAAACAGGGAACATAGGAGTGAAAGAGGGCAACTAAAACCCATCAGTGAGTCTGAGGCCTTGCTGCAGGGTTGTGGCGCTGTCTGGCAAAGAACCTTGGTGAAAAATACACTCCCGTTCCCTTGCTGAATCACACTAAAACATCTCCTTGTGGGCTTCTCTTTTTCTTTTCCAGCAACTGCCCTTCATTCCTGGCCTCTGCTTTAGCCAGAGCAACTTCAGATGAAGTCCTGCAGAGCGACCTCTCGGCGCATTTCCTGCCCAAGCACGTGGACAACGCCGACGGCATCATCCGTAAGTGCCACCCAAAGCTGCCTGGGCTGGGTGCTGGGACAGGAGCATCCCACGTGGCAGTGAAAAGGTTCATGGGGGGCTCCCCACCACTCCTGAGAGAGCTGGAGCTCGGAGTTCTCTGTCAAAGCTTTCTCACCTTTGGAATCGCTCCTTTAAGTGCATTTTCACGGCTGCGTCTGATGGCCCCGAATCTCTCCCTCAGCACTTGATACAATGTGGTTCTGCTGGCAAGTGCCAGTTGTCCTCCCTCATCGTTGGAGCAAAGTCAAATATACGTGGGAAGAGATAATTTAATTCTGAATTATTTCAGTCAGGCTGGTTTTTACTATGGCTTGTAAGGTTTTTATATGGTTTTAGCAAAAGGTAGTATAAAGAGATTTTGTGATTAAAAGGCAGAAAATTCCTTTTCCTCATTTATCTGTGTTGGCTGACAAGATTTTTGCAGCCTCCAGCTCAAGGTCATGCACCCATCTCCTTTCAGGACTCTGCTGACCTAAATAACCTTGAAAATTGGCTGGGTTGTTCATTACAACAAAGACCAACGTTTCTCACATGTACTGACAGGAATTCTGTCATTTGGTCTTGAAAATACAGTCCCCAAACCACTTTGTCCAGTCTCTCCTTTTTTAATTTAAAAAAATCCTGTAAATTATTGTGCTGTCAAGGAGGATCCATAAATCTGGCTTTTCAAAAAGGAAGATTTTGCTGTATTCCTCAGAGGCCCCTGGAGAGCTGAGAAACAGAAAAACATGCTCTGGGTTCCCTTTCTGTAGGTATTGCTGCCTCCTCCTGCTGAGCAGGTAAATGGAATAGATTTGTCATTGTTCTGACTGAGCTGCCTTCATTAATTTCAAATTGAGATCTCTGAAACTTGCATAAATATTTGACAGTCTCCAAGGAAATGTTGACTAAGCCTCCACACAGAATATCTACAGAATTCAACGTAAAAAGGAAAAAAGAAAGGAAAAAAACCCCACCACAAAACCCTCACACCTACAGAAACTGCCATTTAAATATACCTGAGGCTGTAAGACACAGATGCAAACATAGCTTGAGATGGGAACAGACTGGAGCAGGCACTAAGAACAGGGCTCCAGATGCAGTTTGTTGAGGTGAATTGTCATAATGAGGGTACTTGGAAATAAAATATCCCTTTGCTGATGCAGTGTGAAGTGTTAAATTGTGAGGGTTTAGGGGGAGAGGAGGAGAGAAAACATCCTCTGGCCTGTAGTAAAGCAACAGCTTCACACAAACCCTGCAATTTCAAATAATCAAAGTGATAATTTTCCAAAACAGAACATCAGCTCAAGTGTCACAGAGTGACAGAAGCACAGAATAGTGTGGGACATTAAAGATCAAGTCCCACCCTCTGCCATGAGCAGGGCCACCTTCCACTATCCCAGGTTGCTCCAAGGTCCATCCAGCCTGGCCTTGGACACTCCCAGGGATCCAGGGGCAGCAACAGCCCAACAAAAGTGGTGGCAGCAGCTGCTCCACCCCAGAGACCCTTCCAGGGGAGTCCCTTGAGAGGCCTGGGGTGGGTGCTGAGAGGAGATCTGCCCTCAGTGCTGCTGCACAGGGAGACTTCAATGCTTTGGAGGAAAGCACAGGGAAGCGTGGCAGGTGGTGAAAATGGGATTTCTACATCTTGGAGTCTGGTGCTCAGAGTTCACTGTGCCCTGATGCTGTTTGAGCTGCTGCAGAATGTGAAACCAAGCTGAATTTCACTGCCTGGCTTTCATATCCAGTTCTATGTCAGGATTTTTTATGAACTCAGAAAAGATTTTTACTCTGTGTAATACAAGGAGACATTTACCTGATTTGCCTCAAGTTGGAATTTGCTGGAAGAGGAAAAAAAAAAAGCTATTTCAAATTTCCTCAGTGGCACATTTCACTCTGAGAATTGCAACGTGACAAATCACGTCCTGTACTTAGGCCTGGTGAAAGCAGCCCTTGGTGTGCTGGTGGAAAGAAATGACAGAATGCAAATCTTAAAAGAAGGAAAACTGCTTGGAGTCCACAAATGTAGGATTGCAAGAACAGGGGTCTGTTCTATTTGGGGTGACCATGTGGTTTTGGATATCTGAGTCACAGGCCATGACTCTTCTCTTCCAGCTGCACTGGAGAGGAGCAAGAGATTTTCCATGAGAACTGAATGAGGTCGGATTTCTTTTTTGAAAGGTCAGGTTAAGGACATTTTGGTTTGGGGTTTGTTTGTGGAGGAAGAGAATCACCAAAGGAGCCTGGACAGCAGGACCATGTTACCTGGTGGGGGTATCAAATTTCCAGGAGATGTCACAAAGCAAACCATCATGTCCCATTACCCAGCTGTTCCAGGTTCTAGGAGATGAGTCCTAGAGATCTCCAAAGAGATCCAGAGTTCCCAGATTCAGGAAAACCTTGGTCTTGGTTCTGACCCCTGTTGTCACACTTGTCCAAGTTTCCAACACAGCTCATAAAATATGGCACTAAAAAGCAGGACCTGATTCCTGTTATTCTTCCTACCCTCATTCTGCCCTGTCATCTTTGGGAACAACAATGCCTGAGCTGGATTTCCCACTGGCTGTGGTGCAGCTCAGCATTACTTCCAACCTTGGGGATTTGGGAGCAGCAGGAGGGAAATGAAATTCTCCGTGACACAACCGCAGTGACAGCTGAGTCAGCTCTGGCTCAGCGAGGCAACATTAACAATTGATGAGTAATTTCCAGCTGTGGGGGGTGGGTTTTATTGTGGTATTTTATTATTCTCCTGTTTTAACCTCACGAGCAGTTACTGATGAGGCTGACAGCACACACAGTCCCCTGGGAAGGGTGGTGAGGATGTCAGCAGGGCCACGGGGCTCGCTGCCATCCTCCTGCAGAGGGGCCACAGCCACGGGACTCTGCATGTGCCCGGTGGGGAGAAATGGGAGAGCAAAATCTGTGGCCCTTTCCTCTGGAAAATACAACTTGGACACCTCAGGTTGGGTGTGTTCCCTCTTCAAATACGTTACCCAAAGAGATTTCTGCTGGCCCCAGCGAGAGCAGGACAGGTGGGGTGAGGAATCCCCACACTCGACTGTGGCAGTGGTGGGATGACACAGCTGTTGGATTTCCACCCCTTGGTTCTAAAGCTGTGTGATCAAGGAGCCAAGGTGCCTTTTGGTTATTTCTCCAGTGTATTTTCAGGGTGATGCCTCTTGATTGAACCAGCTCATAACCAACAGAGCTGAGACAGTATCTTACTCCTAAGGGTCTTGGCCCCCTGGTCACTGTAGACCTAGGACAAGAATTTGTAAATGCTGCTTTTAGGCTCTTCACAGAATTCCTGTGAACCAAGAGATGCTGCAACTCTCCCCTCTCCTCCCTGCATGTGAGCCCCTCCTCCTCCAGGAGTGATTGGCACTCCTGGGTTGCTGCTGCTCAGCTTTGAAGATCCCTGGCTTTGGTGAGCCATCATGAACAAAGAGATCTGGATGTGTTCAGCTCTGATGCTGACTTCCTGTTTATCTCTCCCGAATTTCAGAACAAATGTCAAGTGCCTGAGTTTTCACGTTTTAAAATGACAATTTCTCAGGAGTGACAGTTCAGCATTTTCTTAAATCAGAGGTCTTTATGGTTTTCTCATTTGCTCACACAGATTTCTCTGACACACTGTTGTCAGGAATATGGGAATAATAGGAAATCTGGAAATAGCTAAGGCGGCACCTGTGCACTGCTCAAAGTGCACAAAACATCTTAAAATGACTCTACTAATTACTGCAGATTGTTTCCACTGTCTTGCCTCAGCTCTGCAATGAAATGGTGTTTAGAATAGAGAATTTGGTCCAAACCCAGTGTGTCATTGTCACGGAGGGTGGGTTTTGTAGGTGCCACCCCGTGCCATGACAAAGTCCCTGTCAGAGCTGCACCACCCTGGGCAGGACCACATCAGGGATCCAACACTTTTCATGCCTTTCATTTTCTCTGCTGCTGCAAATGAGTTCCCAAAAGGCACAGGGAAATGTTTAAGTTAAAAAGACAAACAAACAACGAGCTGCTTACTGATGAATGCTGATTATGGTGAGTTTGGCTTCCTCTTTTCATGCATCAGAGCCCAGAATTTCCCTGCTGACATCAACTGCTTGGCTAAAATGGTTTTGTTTCATCTTTATAATGTATGCAAGGGAGAAAACTCTCGACTTAATAACACTCTCAAGGCTTTTATTTGTGGTTTGTGCCTTCCCCAGAGATCGAGACGGTGAAGTTGGCCCGTCTAGTTTACAGCAAACTGCACGAGATCTGCAGCAGCTGGGTGAAAGATTTCCCCCTGCAGCCCAAGCCCCACCGCTACTACGAGACCTCCATCCACGCCATCAAGAACATGCGCAGGAAGATGGAGGACAAGCACGTCTGCATCCCTGACTTCAACATGCTCTTCAACCTGGAGGTGAGCTCAGGGCACGTGGGACACTCAGCTGCTGCGCACACTGGTTCTGGAGCAGAATCAGAGGGAGGTTTTCCACTGAGGAAGTGAAAGGTGATGGACCTGAGGAGGGTTGGCAGCTCACAGGTCACCTCACAGATCATCTCTGAAGGCATTTGGCAGCTGAGGGTGGGTCTGCTCTGCTTTTCAATCCTTTTGGCAGGAAGAAGCCAAAAGCAAAAATAAGGAAATTAAGTAAAAAAAACCCAAACAAACCCCAAACTTACAGGACCATGGGGTGCAGCTCACACACAATTCTAGAAATGTGAGTAGTTTGGTGGAACTGGGGCCTGTCTTCCCTTCCGTTAATTTCTTGATGTAGCCAGATCTTGATTGGTCAGACACCCATTCTTGCTCTCCCTTGAGATATAAAACTGGACATTTAGGAACGTAAAATAAAAGAAAATGGCAAGAATTCTACCTTAAGGATCAAATTGCTGCATAATTGCTTTACAATTACACCCTGTCACTTTAATAACCATCTTCTGCCCCATCCTCATTCTTACCTTTAAATTATATTAATGCAAACAGAGGCAGATGTTTCCTCTGCCTGTCAGTTGCCAGCTTTCTTATTCCAATTTGTGTTGGAGCCCATTACCTAAAAATTACAATGTGCAAATATTCCAGTCACTGAGCTGGCTGTCAAGGTTGAATTGGCTCTGTCAGTGGGTTGGTGGTGTGTGTGTGAATAGGCACAGGAGTTTCTGTCTCCTGGTACCACGTTGTTTCTCTGAACAGAGGAGGGGAAGCTGAGAAAACTGCCTTGAAGATGAGTGATTTTGCTGTATTTGATTTGTGAATGTAACCACAATTTTCTGATGAGAGAGCACATGCAGTTTTTTTAAAACATGGGTATCTAAGATGTTATGTTTTAGATTTAAGGAAGAAAGAAGAGTGAAAGCAGAGGCTGGCTGGCTTCACATTTTAACTGTACTGGCATTTTATCCCTGGTGGATTCCAATCATGATGTAGACTTCATGCAAACTGTATTGGATCTTCTTCTCTCTCTGTGGTATTTGCAGTCACAAAATCTCCAGCACAATTTGATGAGAATGGCACTTCCTATTTGAGTTGAGTGAGTGAGCTGTAACAAATGGGGCCTAAGGAGCACTGAGAGCACTACACAGGGGATTCTGGCAGGGCATCTCTTGCACTTTGCTGACAGAATTCAACAAGAAGCCAGAAATTTCCCCACTGATGCAAGTGCAGGTGGTCAGGGTAGTTTGCTTTTCCAGTGGAGACTCTGTCTCTAATTGCAATTTAATGAGGACACCACAAATCCCAAGTTCAAAGCTTTACGACAATCCAACGAGCCCTTTGTGTTGCTTTCACCTGACTTTTTCCCTCCCTGTGTTTCCACTGGCAGGACCAAGAAGAACAAGCTTATTTTGCAGTGTTTGATGGTCACGGAGGAGTGGATGCTGCCATCTATGCCTCCATCCACCTGCACGTGAACATGGTCCACCAGGAGATGTTCCAGCACGACCCCGCCGAGGCTCTGTGCCGAGCCTTCCGCGTCACCGACGAGCGCTTTGTGCAGAAGGCAGCCCGGGAGGTGAGGGGCTCTCAGGCATTCACCTGCAGCTCCTGCCTCTTCACAGGGGGCTCCAGGCACAGGACAGTCAGCACAGAGCTGTCCATGCACTGCTCCCCGCTGGTGGCTTTCTGTCTGTGGATTCACATCCCATAAAAATGTCAGCTCCTGCTTCTCACAGCTCCTCTAAAGGATGCTGCTGCCATTCCCACACTCACCTGCCCACCAGGCTCAGTCCATGGGTTCACTGACACACAGGTGTGCCTGTCAGTGGCAGGAGCAGTCCCAGCAGTGCCCAGCTCCTGGCAGAGGGGTCCCGTGCCAGAGATGTCACGGGGCACATTCGAGTTGAGCCAGTTTGGCTCTGAGGGGCTGTTAGTGAGCAGTCGTAGCCGTAGGGAAAGCACTGCCTGTTCCTCCCTGGGAACGGGCTCCGTGCTGCAGTTTCAACCTGTTCTGTCCCTGAGTTAAGTAAGAAAATGCTTTGAAATGGAAATGTATTTTTTTTCCAGAGTCTGCGCTGTGGAACCACCGGGGTGGTGACTTTCATCAGAGGGAATATGCTGCACGTGGCTTGGCTGGGGGACTCCCAGGTCATGCTTGTGAGGAAAGGCCAAGCTGTGGAACTGATGAAACCCCACAAACCAGACCGAGAGGTGAGAAGGGCCTGTCTGAACACCCCTGGGCAGTGACCAGCACAGGTACCAGCTTTGGGGAGCGCTGCCATGCCAGGATCTCTTTGAGCAGCAGTGCATGTTCCACTTGTCCTGGTTTGTTGGGATCTGTGTGCAAATCCTTTGTCTCGTGGGGCCTGCCGTGTTTGTGAAAATCCAAATATTGATGGGAGTGCTGAGTGTGTGGTGCAGCTCTGACAGCTCTGTCCAAACCTCTCTTGTGCTGCTGTTCAGGATGAGAAGAAGCGAATTGAGGCCCTGGGCGGCTGCGTGGTCTGGTTTGGAGCCTGGAGGGTGAACGGGAGCCTCTCTGTCTCCAGAGCTATTGGTAAGAGAGAGCCTGCATTCCTTTTTGAGACTTGCTTTGCTTTTTAACGATAAAATTTTAATTTTCTAGTCATCAAAATCTGACATACAGCTGAAGACGGACCTATGAGCAATAACCTCCATTTTTCCCCCTACAGTCTGAGGGAATAATTTCCAAAAAATTGCTTTAACTTGGGGTAAGAGTCATTGGCTCCACGCTGAGTTAATAAAGGGCTGCCGGAAGCTGTGGCTGCAAACCCACAGTTGTGTTTCTCTGCTGCTCTTCCACAGGGGATGCTGAGCACAAGCCATACATCTGTGGGGACGCAGACTCTGCCTCCACCGTGCTGGATGGCTCTGAAGACTACCTCATTCTGGCCTGCGACGGCTTCTACGACACAGTGAACCCCGACGAGGCAGTCAAAGTGGTGGCCGACCATCTGAAGGAGAACAACGGTGACAGCAGCATGGTAGCACATAAATTGGTGGCATCTGCTCGGGACGCCGGCTCCAGCGACAACATCACCGTCATCGTGGTGTTTCTCAGGGACATGAACGCGGCGGTCGCGGTCAGCCAGGAGTCGGACTGGACAGAGAACTCCTTCCAAGGCGGGCAAGAAGACAACGGGGAAGACAAGGAGAACCACGGAGACTGCAAACGGCCCTGGCCCCAGCACCAGTGCTCAGCTCCTGCAGATTTAGGCTATGAAGGACGAGTGGACTCCTTCACCGACAGAACTAGCTTAAGCATAGGGTCCAGCGTTAACCCCTTGGATGATCAAGGCTATTTAGACCTGACAAAAACAGAAACTAGTACACCTCAGAGTGCCAAATGTCTGCCACCGGTCCAAGCGTTTAGTCCCGGCATACCAAAGAGCGCGGGGTCGAGCAGCAGCTCCCCGGTGAAGAGCGATTTCCCGGAGCCCGGCGCGTCCTCGGGCTGCAGGGAGGACGACACCCCTCTGAGCTGGGGCGCTGCAGGGCAGGGCATCTACAGGGTCAGGGGCTTATCCCCCGTCTTCTTCGGGCTGGAAGATGAACTGTTCAAATCCTTGGGAAAACGAGCTGCGTTCCCTCATTTCCGGCTCTGCAGCGGGAAGAGGCGGCGAGGAGCCAGGCTCAAACCAAAGTTTCACACGCCGCTCTGGGCTCACGAGCCCTCCCAAGGAGAAGGATCCGGCCTGCCCTTCCCTGCCCGGGGCCGCAGGAGCAGGAGGGCCTTGGCACGACCCTCCCCGTGGCGGAGGCTGCCCAGCCACGCCTCTTACAGCGAGTGTTTGATGCGAAGACAAAGTCATTGTATACCAGACCCACACCTCCATCAATGCTGTAAAATGTAACCACCCCCTCGTGTTCCCCTGTCAGACTCCCCAAGTCGACATTCCCAAAATAAAACTGGCATCNAAAAAAAAAAAAAAAAGAGGTGGGCATTTCCGAACTGTACTCCAGTCCCCTGCCAAGCTCAACCCCTGTGTAAATAGATCTAGGAATTAACCAATGTAGTCGTTTCGATCTCTAATAAAGTTTGGTGGTGGTGCCACCCCCAGCAATGCCGCAGCCGCCCGACCACCCGCACACACGAGTGTCCAGCCACATCCAGCAGGGAGAGCCCAGCAGCCGCTGCACGTGGAGACAGCGCCGGGGCACAGCCCCTACACGCGCAGAAGGTCGCGCCTGCCTGAGAAATGTCTGTGGAGCAATACACAAAGAACGATCTGGGTTAGAACTGCCAAATTTTCTTAGAGCGGGGGGAAGTTTCCATAGAGTCAAGGTGTGGGGTCTTTTTTGGGCTTTTGTTTTTCTTTCCGTGTTCTGCTTTCTGTTTGTTCCAGGTGAGCGTTAAGATGAATTAGAAAATTACATCCACTTTTGCAGGTAGACGACTAAAAGCCATACAGGGTTTACCAGGTACCTTAGGAATGGACACACTAAGCTCCTGCTGCTCTGGTCTCAGACTCCCATCGAGGTACAGACTCATAATTTACCTTTTTTTTTTTTTTTGGTCATGTAATATAAAGTGCGGAATATGAAGAAAACTTCTTGCAGTTAAAAAAAGAGTATATTTCCTATGGCTGGAGGTGCAGTGTAGGGATTTTCGTATCTTTCTGGTGCTTATATTGGCATTTTTCTCATTTCTCATCAGTTTAGGAAATTGTTCTCAATGAGTTGAACATGATTGTGCTTAATGCTTTGAGCCAACCTCTTCCCACCTTAACTTCATCTCAGGTCTTAAAAGAGCCCAACCCGTGGAGGTGTCCGGTCCCAGCCTGTGTCAGCGGAGATCAGGAGCTGCTGGATGAGCTGTGTGGTTCTGGTGGGGATTCCCAGGTGGCAAAGGCAGCGTCTCACACCCAGTGGCAGCAGGAAGGCCGCAGCACCGCGGCTGCCACTGTTCAGGGTGTGTAGGGACGGCAGGCGGAGCCATGCAAAGGGGATGGAAGTGCCGAGGATGCAGCAGAGCAGGGGCCGCGCTGGAGCGGACGGGGTGGGATTCAGTGCCCGGGCAGGGCTCCGCTCCGGCTCCCCCGGCTCCGGGAGGGCCAGGGGGGAGCTCAGCCGCCCTTCTTTGCGTAAGCAGCGGCCACCAGCCCCTCCCCGCTCCCGAGGCGAGGTCACACCCTTAGGGGAGCCGCTAATTGGGACGTAAATAAGCGGCCGATTCCCATCAGCTCCACTAAGTCCAGATCCCGTTCCTACCCTTTGTCGCTGGGATGCATTGGGAGGAGTACGAATACAGTAAGTCTTCATAGGCACTTAGTGAACAACTCATATCATTTTAGCAGTAACAATAGCAGTATTAGTGTTTAGCTAGAATTTGCAAAGTATTTTACTATTAAGTAGTCAAGAAAATTATTCAACACGACGAGATGGCGAGGCTTGAATTCTGCTAATTTCTGCTGCTTCTCTCTTTGATGCACTATTTTAAAAGCAATCTGATGAACAGCAAAAGGCTTTGTGAGCAACCAGGAGTTGGAGTGTGGCTTTAGATTCCTTTGATCTTTTTCAGACTTTGTTTTAATCTTACGGGATCATTGGCTCTTATCTGCCATCTTATTCTGCCTTAGCTGTTGTCAATGTTCTCTTTAGCTGCAGCTTCTGTTCCAAGTCAGATTTACCGAGGAAATTTGAGCAACTATGAAATGGTAAAATATGCAACTCGGGGGCATCTCTGTGGTGCCTTTGTTTTAAATTATTCACAGTAATAATGACTCACTGAAAGTCCATCTTTAGCTGACTGTCGTGTTCCGGAGAGCAAGGTGGTGCAAGTGCAATTCTTGATGTGAGCAAATTAGAATGCAAACCCATCACGGATGATAAAACTTCTTCCCAGTCTGCAGGAGCAGTTGAAGAGCACTGGACTGCATGTGTGCTGTTTTGGGAAGGATCTAGCATTTTTAGGTGTGGATTCATAAATGGTAATTCTGCGACTCATCCCATTTATCTTGCTAGGAGAAACAAAAAAAAAAAATCCACCATCATAGTTGCAGTGTGGTCAGGTAAAACCATTGTATAGATAGAGCAAGTGTTCATTTCTTCACTAACTGCATATTTATAGAGTAGATAGGAACCATTTGTAAGGTAAGTCCTTTAAAGTTCTATAATATTAAAAGTAGTGGTTATTGGTCTGATTATGCTGCTCTTGATTCTACACACTAGACAAAAAGCAGTGCTTGTGAAATGCAGTGTTTTCTCTTAATGCCACTGGTGATAGGAAGTAGCTCCTTCAGTTCAAACTCCTGTGCCCTTATCTGCTGCTTGCTGACGTAAGCAATAATCCCTCTCTAACGGTATCTAAGTGTTCTGTATCTCGTACCTTGATCGTCTATCTGGTGACAGTGTAAAATATTAGGCTAATAGAGAAGTATCTCATTGTATTTATTAACTGTTGATACTGAGATTTAGTCTGTGACCTGTGTTTTGTATTTTTATCGTGTATCTTAGTGGTGGTGAAAATTTGTACAACGAATCTTTCCAATAAAGAGCTGAAGTATCCCTTTTCCGCGTTCACACAACCCCGCATCCCTCTCGGTCGACGTGGTGACCGTGGTTGCAGGACCAGGAGGTGGCAGTGACAACGTGACTTGAGTTTTGTTCTCGTTCAGTTGTGCTGGTTTTGAGGAAGGGGCTCGGGGCTGGTTTGCCCGGAGCGGCTCAAAACTCGCTCGTCAGCTCTTCACTGTGAGCCAGCCCTGAGCAATGTGTGCAGAGAGCAGAACAGCACCAGAGCAGGGAGCTCTTCACCCATTCCATTTGCACTAGAGGTGGGTGGAAAGGCACGTGTGGAACTTTTCTTTACCTAGAAGTGCCATCCATTGTCCTTGTGAGTGAAAACCCTTCCGTAGCCGAGTTGTTGAGCGCGGTGGCGCCGGAGGACAATGTCCAAGCAGACTTTAACTTACACCACGTTTCTGGTGGTGCATCATCCTAGAAACTCCGCCTGTTTTTGGAGCACTGTGTGTCAGTTGTCCCGTGGGCAGATGAGGCACAAGGAGTTGTGTGCATAGACGTGGCTGCTGTAGTTCAGGTCCACTCCCTCCTCACCAAATCCTCCTGACCCCGAAGATTCTGTGGGAATAAAGCAGAATGAGAAAGATTGGTCTAAATTAGGGGCTGTTTTAGCACAATTTCTTCACTGGGCACTTAGTCACATAAGCAAAGTCATCCAAGGGGATACTGCAGCTTTGTTCATGTCTGTAATTTAGGGCAATCTTTCTTTAAGTCACATCCTCTTTGCGACAGGAACAAAACTTTCTACCCTCGTATCACGTGCAATAACAAGGAAGCATTAACACGACCTCGGACTCGTGTCCGTGCCCCTCTCCAGCCCTGGCCCCCCAGCCATGGCACAGCCCTTGCCAGCATTAAAGCTAAAGACAAAAACAACCCCCACCTGTCAGGGTCTCGTACAACCCTTGTCGTGTCCGGTTTTTTCCTCTCCTTCCCTCTGAAGACACCTCGGGACGAGAACAGGGGAGGTGGCTGAGCTCACCCCGAGTGCTGCTGCTCGTGGCCAGCCAGGCACGGGCTCAGCTCCTGGCTGCTCCTGCTGACCTTGCTGTAGTACCTTGTTCATGAAACATGTTCTTCATGAAGTGAACAAATCCAAGCTAAATCATGTACAAGTGTTGGGACTTTTCCATTTGCAATCTTGTTCTACAGTTCACCCGCGAGTTTAGTTCTAACCATGTATTAGTCATCCATATTTTATTTATGAAAGCTGTTTATACAGGAAAAACTGTTGGAAGTTTTACCAATATCTTAATAAAACAGTAATTTAAACCACACTCCAGATAGTCTGGTTATTGAAGAGCTAACAAAGGCAGCGAGCAGCTGTGCCTTTAGTGTGGTGACAGGGGGTTTCCTTTGTGGGATATGGAACTGGAGCTGCTCTGCTGAGCTCTGGCTTCCACGTGGTTGCTCAGGGCCCATTGTGCTTCCAAGCCCTTTCCCCCCTGCTCTTTCCAAAGCAGCTCTGAACAAGCTGTCCATACAAGGTGAGCAAAGCAACAGCTGGACAGGAGCTCCAGAGCAGCCCCTGTGCCTCAGAGTCATTTCCTCTCACTGAGCCAAGGCAGAGCTCCATGACTGCAGCAGCTGAGCTGTGTGCAGTGATCAGCACAGCCCCAAACACTCACAAGGCACCTCCAGGGTGTGGGCCTGGCCCCCTCCAGGCTCAGCACTGGCACAGGAGCTGCTCCCTCTGCAGAGTAACAAAGCAGCTTTGAGGAAAACTCTGAGTCCTTCTCGATCCCTGTTTGAATCAAGGAGATTTAAGTATGGTCTGGCTTCTACAAATAGACTCCCAGAGGGGTTTAAGTGCTTTTCACTGAATAATTAAGGGAAAAAGTGACAGGTGGATGGCAGGAAAAAGTCCCTCCATGTGCAGCCAGGCATTGCAGCAAGTGGAGCTGACCCTGACAGCCTCCACCATTTTACTTATCCACACACAAAACACCTAAAATTCAGATTTCAACATTCATTTTATTAACAAAGTGCAAACAGTTTTAAACTAGGAGTTGTAGAGCACATTCACACGGACACAGGGCACGGGCAGGCACACGAGGACAACACCAGGCAGAGGTACTGACAGGGCTCATGCTTTGTCACTAACCAGGCATCAGCTCTCAGAGGAGCTTCACAAGGACTTCAGCAGCTCAAAATGCAACAAACAAAGAGTTTGGCAATGGGTGTGGTTGGTCCAAGTCACCAACTGGGGAAAACAATTGGAGTGGTGGTTGTTTTCCCCCAGCATTCCAAAGGCCAGTCACACATTCCAGTGGCACAGCAGGACACTCATCCCCCGGGAAGGGGCTCAGCACCTTCCCCACAGCTCCTCAGAGAGCTGAGGCTGGTGGAGAAGCAGTGCCAGCCCTCAGTGCCTGCAAAGGTCCTTGTGCCCCGGGGGCAGGGTTGGGACAAGGCAGAAGAACCACGTTTGCCAGAGTGGAGAGGGCACACAGCCACGGGCTCAGCTCCAGGGGATGCACACACCTCTCCCAGGGATGCAGCCGTGGGTCTTCAGGCCTCCAAGCCCACGCTCTACCTGCTCCAAACAAATCAGTCTGCACTGAAAACTGCTGGAGCAGTTCAAGGCTTCAAACAAACACCATCTTATGAGTTACAATTTTATGCCAGCTACTTCAACCCAGTCAATTTTGGAAGGATTTAGAGCTCAGCCCTCCCTCCCTCCTTCCCAGACTGCCTCAGAGCCAGAGGGAGCTCAGGATCGTGGCACAGGATGAGCAGTGGCTCCGTGGCTGCAGCTCCTGGAGCAGCACAGCAGCCCCAAGGAGAACCTCCCCAGTTACCTGGTGCTGTCATCTCCAGGGACAAAGCTGAGATCGTCAGAACTGGCCTGGTCCCCATCTGGTAACACCGAGGAGTGCTCTGAGGGGAAAACACCACCAGCAAAGCCCAGTCACACTCACCAGTGAGCACTGGAGCAGCCAGGGAACGCTCCCTTCCCTTCCCTTCACTCAGGCCAAAACTTCACCTCCTCGGCCTCACAGCTTTGATCCATTGGACTGCAAGTAAAAGCTTAACCTGAGGACTTTGTGAAGCTCCACTGGCTGCTGGAAGCACATTCCTGCCAATTAAGATGCAAATCCATGGCTAAGGCAGTGGTTACCTCCCTGGAATTAGCCTACTTACAGCGCCAGTCCTGGCACACAGGGAGTTCCAATTGGGAACTGGAGCTCTGGGTTTTCCAGCCCTTCCCAGGAGACTCACCTAAACTGACTTCTCAAGGCTAGCAAGAGTTTCCCTCTCCTGTTTTGAGCTGTTTTAATTGGGATCCCTAGAGGAGAGTTCCAAATCTTACTGGCACTTGGAGCTTTTACACCTCCACAGCCCCTCCCGAGGGATCCGTATCCAAGGAGCTCTGGGAAGACTGGGAATGTTTGGGAAGAGAAGTTTTGTCAGCTGTACCTTCAGTGGAGGGCTGGACAGAGAAGGCCTGGTTGAACACCTCAGAGGGAGAGGTGGCATCTTCCTGCTCCTCGTTTTCTGTGTCACATTCGATGTCACTGTCACTGCTCATCCCTGGCAGGAGGTGAAGGACGTGCTTCTGACACACCCCAGCTGCAAGAGAAACCAGAGACAGCCAGGGCAAAATGGGAGATCTGCACAGCTGAAATGTCTGACTGCCCCATGGAACAGTCCCTACCAGCTCCTGGGGTTTGACAGCAGGAGAACAGAGGGAAGGAGCACTTCCCAAACACTCAGGGGTCTGACAGAGCACTGGGTACCAGCCCTTAACACAGCTGGATTTGTCCTGTGTGTCACCAGCTGAGCTGCTCAGCCTACTGTGCAACTGGGACAGAAAATAGAAGGTGCTTTTCTGGGAGCTAAAAGGCAGCACAACCTGTGGGGCAGGTGGAGCTACCAGAGCCTTCAGGCAGCAACAGTTTTTATTTGAGTCTCACACAACAAATTTCCCCTCCAAAGCAGAACCAGAGCTGTTGGTGACCCCAGGTGATGGCATTGGGCACTGGGCAGCCAGAACTCTTCATGGACAACACAGGGTCTGCTTGGCTTTACTTCTTAAAGGCTCATACTCATTGCTAAGAGAAAGAGTGAGGGGCCAATTCTACTGTAGTTTTTCCTCTGAAGGGAAAAAAATTGTAATATTCACTTCCTGGGGTTTTTAACAATGAAGTATTTCAGTTTCTAAAGCGTTTTCCTATTGGGCTCCCTGCTCTGAGAGCAGAACTGCAGGAGCACATCACGATCACGCTGCAGTGACTAAGAGCAGAAATTCAGTTTTGTCACTGAGAGACCTTCTGTAAATGCCAACTCCCACACAATATTGCACACTGCAGCTCGAGATGGATGCTGGCACCTTAATATAGGCTTTGCGCTACAATCCAGTCATTGAAATTCAAATTAGTGCAGGGGTGGAAGGCAGGAGAGTTTTAGCAAGATAAGAAAAACTCTATGTGGACTTTCAGAAGGGGGAAGAAAAAAGCAGTGTTATTTTTTTCCACCATGGAAAGGATGCAGGAAGGGAGGGGGAAAACTTTCCTTCAAGTCTCTAAGGAAACTGGATTATGCACCACAACACCCAGCAGGAATGAAGTGCTGGAGAGGCTCTTGTGTGGCTGAGGAGAAAGTTACCACAGGGGGCTGTCCCTGAAGGCAGCAGAGTTACCAGCCAAGGTCACTGGCTACTATTTGAGTTAGATATGAAATTCTTCTCAAGGCCACTCCACTGAACAGCAAAGCAGAGACCTGGAGCTGTCTGAGGGTACAAAAAGCAGCTGCTTGTGCAGAGACCGCGACGGCCCCGCTGCAGCCCCGACCCTGCCCGCACAGCAGCCACACAGAGATCTCATCTTCTGTCCTCACTCAGATTTATTCTCCAGCTGCCACCTCACAGCCAAGTTCAACAGCCACGGAAGCAGCTTTTGGGGGTGCTTTGCTCTGGTTCTTGCCTGCTCCAGAGGCGGAGCAGCAGCGCCCGGAGCGCGGCCACGCCGCACCCGCCCCCCGCAGAACGCAATTTACCTTCCTCTGGTCCTGCAGAGGCACCTTCAGAGCCCATCCCCTGCAGCTCCCCGGGCTCAGAGCTGCTCTCCAGGACACCAGACTGGGCTCCTTCCGTCCGACAGCCCTTGGAGTTGGAGCTTGGGAAAGAATTTAGGAGAAACACAAAACCCCACGTTAAAATTTCAGACTTAACTCAGTTGTGGAAACAAAGCCTTTTATGCCACATTGGGTTTTACTCCTTCTTAAAATCTCCTGCACACCCACTTAAACTTCCAGCTTTTTAAAACATTTTAATATTTCTAAATCCATCAAAAAACCTTGAAACGTTTGAGTATTTTCCAAAAACGGTGCCTTTATTTATTTAGAAAAAATAACCTGAAAACTGCATTGCCCTTTGCTTAGGTGGCCAAAAGAGAATTATCATGAAACAGCTGAAAATTTGAGTCAGAGTGAAAAACATCATCTTAAATGAGGAAATCAAAAGTGATTTAATTTCAGTTAGAGGGTATTTTGCATGGAACAGTGGGAAAGCAGACCTGAGCTGCCTTTCAATTCCAAGTGTCAGGCTCCAGCCAGAGCTGATCAAAATAAGAGAAAAATGGAAAAAAAAATAAAAGAGACAACTTGTAACCTAGTTACAAACCCAAAAATTGCTGTCCAGAGGGAACAGCAGCAACCAAGTAAACTTCAAAGTAATTTCTCTTTCATGCTACAAGCACCTGGTTTTAGGAGATTATGGGATTTTTGTAGATCAAGGGATGGTGGGGGACGAGATAGGAAAAAATGAAGAAACCCTTACCCCAGAGCACCAACTTTTCTGTTCTTCTCTACAGCAGCCAAGCCATTCAGGGCAGAAGCTCCCAGCTCAGAGTCTGATCCCTCACAGGGTCTCTCCTCCTGCTTGGGCAGCGCCTCGGCGGCCCCGGGGCCGGCCAGGGCCCGGGTGTGGGGCCGGGCACTCAGCTTGGAGCTCCCCAGGCCTCCTGAGCAGGGAGAGCACAAATGAGATCCATGGGATCCTCCCCTCCTTCTCTGAACGCTGGAGAGGAGCAAAATGCCCATTTCTGTGTCAGGGGTTTCCTTGTGCTTGTGCTAAGGGAAGGGCATTGTGCAGCTCAGGAGCAGCACTACCATAAGTTTCTTAACTGGAGTTTCCTTGAGTTCCCTCTAAGCCAAATCACAATTTAAACCTGGCTCAGTGCGGTTTAATCCTGGATTTTCACTGTCAAGTTCACTCCTGAGGTACTTGCTGGGAGCCCAGAACATAACACATGTATTTATGTTCTGGTCAGTGACTGTGAGGCGCTGCCTCCCAGCTCAGCTATCAGAGGTACAGTAAAACCCATTGGGTGGGAGAAAGGATCCAGGCAAATTTAAGGTAGGAGAAAGGATCCAGCTGCTAAGTAAAAGCCTGACAGAAGAGCTGTTGTACAGGAGGTGCCCATCCCATGGCCCAGGTACCCTCAGCAGAGTGGCTGTCCCCCTTCAGGCGCAGGTTCCCCTCCCCGCTGTCCATGGCTCTCCTCAGGGACAGGCTCCCGGCCGCTCCCGAGCGAAGGGGCTTGGCTGAGGCACTTTTCTTACTGGCAGCTGCAAAAAGGTGTAAAAGTGAAGAGTGTTCAGTCAAAGCACTGCTGTGCCCCGGCATTATGCTTGTTGTGAGTGAAGCTTCACATTATTCTTGTTGTTCATCAAGTCCCAGTGCTGCACAGAATCCTTCCACACCTTCCTGACAGAGGCCTGGGCTGCACAAGTCATGTTCACTTCCTTACACTGAAACATCCTTCAGAAAGCTGCACCCACATTCCTCCAGCCAACATGAGAGAATAAATGATAGACAAACTCAAACCCTGGCTTACTTGCATTTTAGATTTCAGCAAGTCTGGAGTGTTTTAATTTGTTCCCTGCAACAGCCTCAAGCTCCCAGATGGGCCTGGGGCAGAGCACTCAAGGGAGTGCCCAGCTCAGACCAGTCTGACACTGGCTTAAACCTCAGAACATTTTCACTGCATCAGCTTTGGCAGTGAGTGTGGGGTAAAGCTTTTGTGTTTTACAGAGAAGGGCTGAGATCAGTCTCAGCAACTCAAGGGCAGGGCAGGTTTACACCTCTGACCTTGCAGAGGAACTGGTGAGGACACAAGCCACCTGTAAGGGTGATGAAATCCCCCCTTCTCCATGCACTTACAGTTCCTTATGTAACAACTGGTGACTGAAGACTTGGTCAGCAGCTCCATCCCTATTTCCTGCAGTTTGCTGCAGCTGTCAGTGCCACAGGCAGCCAGGGCCCCCTGCTCAATGGAGAAGAAGCTGGGCTGTCCCTCCCCTGAGCCAGCATTGCTGCTCCTCACTTCAGACAGCTGGTTCTTCACATCAGACATTTTGCTCCGAACTTCTGCCATCTGGGTTTTGAGTCTTTTCAGCATCTTCAGGTCTGGGGGCACCCTCCACATGGCCTGGTGCCTCCTCTGGTCTCGGTCCTTCAGGGAATAGGATGAGGCTTTGCCAAAGGAAAAGGCAGAGAGCACAGCAGGTAAGGAAAACCATTCTCAAATAAACATGGATGCCCAAGAATTGTACCTTTTGTCCTGCTGTAAGAGTGAGGGACACACATTCTGTCCTGGCACAGCATCACACTGAGGCTGCAGGCACTGCCAAGCTGCTGGGACAGCAGGGATTTGTCCCCAGTCATGGAAGAAGGTCCCCAGTCCTGCTCACTGGGAACTCCCAGTGCTGCTGCAGGAATTCTGGTGACACCTGAGCTACCACCTTGCCAACTCATGTCAAATTTGTTTTTATAAAACTTGCTGACTGTTTGTAGAAGATTCTCAGACCACCAATATCTCTTAACACAGAGAACTCAAAGAAATCTGCAGCTAGGGAAGGAATTCCCAGAAGTACCTCACAGCAGAAGATCAGGCTGAGCAGCCAATACCTGTAAAAGCCTCTGTGTTGCTCAGCTGGAATTAGATCAACCTGGATCTATCTGAAGTGTTATAAATTCTGTGTTTCTCTGCAAATTCAGCTGTTCCAAACTGTACAGTCAAGTGGCTCTTAGAAACCTTCACCTCAGGAGGTGAGGTCTGGCAAACTCCAGATGGAACAGCAGCTTTGTCTTTACTGGCCAAGTTCAATTTGACTGGGAACAGTCAAAGCCTGAGGGAAGCTGCACAAAACAGGTGATTTTTGGCTGTGTGCTCAGCAGCTACAGATTCACACAGCTCAGCACAACAGGAGAGCTGCACCCTGCTTGAGTGGCACAGCACAAAGTGCAGTGCCCTCTCCTGAGCTCCTTTTGTCCAGGGCTTTTTCCAAAAGCAAAACAGAACTGGGACTCACAGTTCATGTGCTGCTCCCTGGGTTTTTTTGTACTTCTGGAAGTGACTTCCATTTCTGGAAATATGGATTACATTCACTGAAAATTCATGGCTGTTTATGTAACTCCCTTTGAAAAGCTAATGACAAAGGAACAAAGAGCCAGCTTTTAAATTCAGTGCCACCAATGGCATTGTGGCAGCAAACCCAAGCATCACTTGTGGAAAAGGGACATTTATTTCTCTTTATGTTCTAGAGAGTCACCCAATGGCTGTGGACCAGCAGCTCAAACATGTGTCAATCATGACAAAATTCAATCAAACCTCAATAATAAATTTCATTCCTCACTACCACAGGAACAAGCAACCTCCAGGAAGGGCCAGGGGTGCCAGCTCTGCTGCTGCAGCTGCACATGGAGTAAAGTGGTATTTTCAGGTCAAGGGTCCCAACTGAACCACAAATACTCCTCAATTATTTAAATACCATCACTATTTTTGGCTCCTGACATTTTGATCCGGTTTTTTTCCCCCTTTCCAGCCCTTACCAACCACTCACATTTTTCTAGCTCTAATGGCCTCTAAATTCCAGGATTTATTTTTTTGGTTTGCACTGTGCTCCAAGTCCAGCTGTGTGCAGGGAGAGGTGGAGCTGCTGCCTCAGCACAGAGCTGTGTGTTGTGCTGGTTTCCAGTGCCACCCCCTTGCAGAGAAGGGGCTTTTCAGTCATCCTCCTGCATTTGCAGGTGGAATTAAACCATCAGACCTGTGGTGCAGTTACCTCTGTTCTGCAGAAGAGAGGCAGGAGGACGTGCCTGAAGGCCCCAGAGGTTTTCCATGCCATTTCTGTCCTTCAGGTCCAACAAGTGGATTAAGATGAGGGGATCTATATCCAGCAAGCTGCTGCTGGCTGTGGAGCCCAGGGCGCTGGCTCCCCGCCGTGAGGGTCTCCCACTGGCACTGCTGTAGCTGTGGCTGGTACCTGAGCAGGAGACACACAAAAGTGGGAGGTGTGGGACACAGGGATGCTTTATTCCCTGGGAAAGTCAAAAAGAGTTATACAAGTAGATTAGGAATGAACTCATCCTGTGAAACTTAAGGAGACATCGGTGTTTTGTGGATTTCTGGATGCTGAAATAATCAGATGTGCTTCTAATTAAAGAATAAAATAAAAGCAACTGGAAAGGGGGAAGTGCTTCACTTCATACCTTTTATAAAAACCTCTTAATGAACAGATTTGTTAACAAATCAATACAAAGGTTAGAGCCACCTAAAGGAATAAAGAGACAAATATGTCCCTCCCTGAACTCCAGAACTTTGAAACAGGGAATTGTCTTTCAAGCACCAACAGACTTGTAAAGCAGCACAAATATCACTTCTCTATCTTTGTCCTAAATAGACTTAGATCCCGTAATATCTCTCTATATTCCACATAGATACACATTTTTTTCAGAATCTTGTGGCTAATTTGGGCTGTGATCATCTCCAGGCTGCAAAAAACCCCAGAACACCTTATTGTGCTGCATTTAAAATGCATTGTGAGTATTCTTTACTTCATCCCCCCACATTCTTTGGGTTTTGCAGTGCACTAAACCCCAAGTGAACGTGTCACCCACTCAGAGGTCACACTGACATCAGTAAAAATTCCTTGTCACTCTCCTATTGATTGGAACACAAGGAATTTCAGTCACAAAGCCACCCTCCCAACTTTGACATCATTTTTTAAACCAGCACATTCAGATAATTCCCCCTCTCTTTTTTTTTATTGAACCAATGAAGTGTTTCTGCTACACTGCAATAATCAGTACAAACCACATGATGCAGCAGTTCCCAAAATAGAACTGCCTGCAGAACACACAGCTTGGCATTGCTTCCAAGAGGAGCAGGGGAAGGAATCCAGCAGCGTTTTGCTTTTATGGGAATTCTGGAGTTGTTTTTCATACCTGATGCTCCAGGAGTAGCAGCAGCTGCTGCATCTTCCATGAGATCTCCATCTTCCAGCTCCATGGTACTGCTGTATTCCACATCATTCTCTCCAGACCTTCAGGGATGATCAGGGTGGGAAAAGGAGAATAGAACTGTTAGGCTTTTCCTCAGCTCTTGGTAAAATGTTGTGGCACAAACCTCAAAAAACAGCATGAAGTGCTGTAAATTGTATTTCCTGCATTCCAAGCTACCCAAACTGAACAAAGGAAGTGTAGCAATTAAATGGCTGTCTCCTTAACCAAGAGGCCAAAAGTGCCATATGTACCTAGACTGCAAAATGTGATGCTGCAAACTCCTGTGTTTGTAAGTGTAGCAGCACATTCTCACGTTTTAATTAAGATTCCAGCATTTGACATCAGCTCTGCTCAGTCTTGAACTTCCTAATTTAAATACCTGTCCTCATCATCACACTACTACAACACTTCCCAGTACCAGACCTCTACTCTGTTACAGTGCTGAGACAGATTCCTTAATAGTGTTTTGGGAAAGAACCTTCACAGATTATCACTTGTCAAAGACAGAATGCAGCACCAACGTAAATAAAGAGATCAGAAAGACACTAATTAGCTGGCCAAAAATTCAGTGTTTAGCACCAACTCTATGAGTTCGTGTTGCTCCCAGTATAGGAACCACCTCTCAAATCACACTGGAATCCCACACACCCCAGCAAATTACTCAGTTTCCACTGGAATTAGGATGATTACCCCGGGTACAGGATGATCTGAAAGGCATTTTTAGTTACTTACATAGTCTCTTCATCAATATCATTTTCTTCAGTGTTGCTGGTTGCTGTTGAACTTGCTGAAGAGCTGCTGCCATCAAGGTGGTTCACCTCATCTTCTCCAGCAAGATCTATATCCAGGTCACCATCTGAGAGCTCGTGCTGCAGGGAAAACAGGAGGGTTTTGATATAGAAACATTCAGTAGCACCTTGATGCATCCCCAAGAGCTATGAACAGGCACTCTCTGTCCCCAGTGTCACTATCACACAGCACATTAAAGGCTGGGAACAAACACAAGGCAGATTTTTCAGCTGCAACTTGGAGACTTTTTGTGGTGGGATCTTTTAGCTCAGTTCTGGAACATCTCTCTGGAGTCACCTCTCACTCAGCTCTCAAGTGTGTCATCTCCTATTTCCATAGCAAGGATAATAAACCTCATTTACAATTCACAAGTTTGTACAGGGATTTACAATTCCCTGTTTCTCTTGCTGCCTTATCAAAGAAAGCCACACAAAAACAGAGGCAGAAACAGAACTCCTACATTAAAGTCTTCCTGCTGGGTCTTCTCTTCCTCCTCTTCCTTGTTCTCCCTTGCTAATCCTGGAGCAGTGAAATTCTCAAGCAGTGCTTCAATGCTTTGTCCAGGTTTCTTTGCTCTTGTCTCTGAGCCCTCATCGTTCTGGGGACTGAGGTGAGTGTCTGGAGGGGAAACCCCTCGGGATTTCTGAGTCCGGGACAGTTCAATCGCGAGCCTCTAAAAGATGACAAAAATAACAGACAACAAAGGAACTGCAGCATCAAATCAAGCTGACTTTTGCTGACTTGCAGATACACTCTAACAGGTGATTTCACATTCACAAACATCCCACTTACTTCTTTCAGGTTATTTATTTGCTGGATGTAACTAGTCTGAGCTGCTTCCAGCTGAGCAATGTACCAGTGCTGATCCCGGCACTTCTGGAAGAAGGTTGGTGAGCGCACTTGGAACCTTCAAAGGAATGTTTGAAAAGGGGTTTTCTTTGAGGGAGTTTGTTTGGTTTGAGGTTTGTTTTTAAATGTCCTTCCCTCCATCCAAAAAGCCCTGCAGAAAAACCTTAAAACCTGAAATCTAGTGGTGAAATAAATTTAACAGACAACAGGTTCTTGTGGACTCGGTGCCCTGAACACCCTGACTGCCCGAGTGAGTTCTGTAGGAGGGACTCACAGACTTTTATTCCCCAAGTCCTCCATACTCACTACATCTGTTTCTAAAGAGGGGAAGAAAGCACCTTTCCCCTTTAATTCTGGTAGCTACAGCTCTCTAACCCTTATTAACACCAGGAGCAACCACTCCGCAAAGAAAGATACACTTCAAACATCCCACAACTCCCTTTGGCACATTTCCTTCTTTGAAGCTGCTGAGAGTGAAACCCATTTACAACAAAACACTGCAGCAACATTTTAAATGCAACTGGTCCATTGTTCCCTATTTCAGCAGCAGGTTTGTGATGCTCCTGGGGAAGGAGAGCAGGAGCCCCACCTGAGGATCACCGTGTCGTTCTGCCGGTTCAGGTAGCCCTCGTTGGCCAGCAGGTCCAGGCGGAAGAATCTGTTGTACCCCCAACATTCCCCAACCTCAAAATCAGAGGCGAACTCCCGGATGATGTTTTTGGTGGGATCGTTGGTGGACTGGTGAACCATTTCTACACGGTATTCATACCTGGCCAGGGGAAAGTGACAGGGATCAGAGCCAAAAGAGGTCAGAATTGCTGAGTGGTTTAAGAGCTGCGCTTCCCTGCCCAGCTGAGTCAGGCTTAAAATTTTAATGAACACTTAAATAAACAGTGAAAAATAAAGGAGAGCAGGAATAGGGAGCAGAGTCAACTCCAGGGCTGAACTACCACACACTCTTCTCAGTTGTTTTTTTCTTTTTTGTCTCAAGAAAGTCACTGAGTTACACCTTTAAAATATCTCTGTGCCTGATTCAAAGCTCAATGGACAGCAGAAGTCTCACCATTCTTTTTCAAAGGGTTTTGCACTTCCTGACAGAAAAACCCCAATATCTGTTCTTACTGCAGCTTTGCTTACTTGGATGTCTCTGGCAATCCAGCAGACAGCTCCAGGAACACTGACAGGTAGTAGCCCCGAACTACTCCATTTCCATCCTTGAAATAAAATTGAGAAATTGATTAAAAATAGAAAGGAAAAAAATAAAAAAATTTAAAAAAAATCCAAAACAATTTGATACAGAAGACGTAGAAAAGTTTAGAAAACAGCTTCAATCAACAGTGGATTTGCAGCAGGAATCTACTTTGGATGTTACAGTTGTGATTTTTAATCTTCAGTGACCTCCTACTGTAACTTGAATCAACAAGAAGCACAGTGTAAGATTGGGATTACAGATATAAATCTCAAGACAAAGTTTAATTACTCTATTAACACTTTAGGTATTTGATTAAGTGGAAGTCTGAATAGACAAACACTTAATGTATCAGAAAAAAACATTATTTTAGGTTAAACATTAGTTCTGAAATAGTTTACATACAGTCACATTTCAAAGCTACTTAATTTTTGAGAAAAGAGCAATTTGCTCAGAAAAAAAAATCCCATGCAACACGAAAAGTTAGGGCAGTTAACTGAGAAACAATATTAGAGTCACCAGAAGTCAAGAAAAAAATACAGCAAAACCTCCATGACACTCACCTGAGTCAAGGATGAAGAATGGCTCAACTTGAATCCTCCAGCTTGAAGAAACATTTCAACTTACCATTGAAAAAATAAATTTTAATGCCTTCTGACAGCACAGCTCAGGTAGCTAACCCTGAATTTACAACACTCTGGAAACTTCCACACAGTTCTACCCCTGCACTGCAATAATACAATTCTGGGCATCCATGGGCTTAACTTCTGGAGCCAATTCTCCAAGGATGCCACAAAAATCACTGAGACAGAGCTGGTGCTCCCCCACCAAACTCCTCCTTCTCCCCACAGCTGCAGGAGCAGCACTGACCACAGCAGGGAATGTGCAAAGATCCCAGCTTGGGGGTCAACATTCCAATATGGACAAAGCTTGGGAAACTGGAATATTCACCCACTGAAGGGACAGAGCAAAACACAGATTTTGATGTCCAGTTTGAGAGCTGGAGGCAGAGGCAACAACAAATGCTTGGGCCTCCTCCCACCTTCCCCAGTAAGCATTACTTTAATATAGAGTAAGTTACTCCATACCTCAGTTCTGTAAGGAACACCTGCAAAAATCCCCGAGACATTAAAATATCCACCAAAATTCCTCTGCCATATTAGCAGGACCCATCTTTAATTGCTTTTAAATTAACCAAACTCTGAGCACGTTCTCACTGGAGATCTGGAGGCAGAGAGGGAACGCTCCAATGGTTGGTGATCAACTCATTGTAATGTTGTTTTCCTACAGCTTTTCATAGACAGCATGAGCCAAACTGGTGATTCCTGACTGGAAAGCCTGGGAGTGAGTGGGGATGGGATAACAAGGCCAGCTGAAGACATCACTCACCGGGTAAACTTTTAATCTCCAGCACAGTCCTGACACCTGCAGGGGAGGGCTGTACACAGGATCTGCTCGCTGCCTCAAGGTACTGGAGAGAGAGCAGGAAAAATATTTGGTACTGGGACAAAGCAAATCCCTCACGGAACCATGGGCTGCACAGAAAATTGTCTTTATCATGGGAAAGAATTGTTCACCCAGTAAACAAGATTTTATGGAATTCCCATAGTTTTGTCCACATCTCAGTTTTCTGTGCAGATTGTTCTGTGCTTTAAATAATGTTGTGTGTTTAGTAACTTCTCATGAACAGAAGGATGTTGCCAATGTTTACAGTAATTTAAGGTACACTCTTACCTGAAGTTTTCCAAGACAAATGTAGTTGAGTCATAGGCTGGAACCAATTCACTGTGGGGGAGAAAAGAATAAATGTGTTACACTTGAATAACATGGCATTAAAAATCCCAACTTTTGCAATCTGTAGAAGAATTTTAGAGCCAGAGCCACTGAAATTCCAGGACTACACTGGGTTATTGCAGTATAATTCCCTTTATAATCCTTCTTAGGAGGCAATACCTTGGTGTCACTGGAAAACAAACATTCAGATTTAAACCAAGACACAGCCAAACCAATTTTTGCTGTCTTGAGACTTCTCTGACTTTCCATTTTTTGGAGACATTTTTTCAGCACAGGCTCCCTCAGAACCCAGCACCAGCAGCATTCTCCTGATGAAGAATTGTGCTATGAAGTGATTTTGGCTGTATATTCTGAATTAAGGTGACCTGCAGAGGCATCTCATGAGAGCCTGGCAATTATATACTGAATGACCCAATAATAAGAGGGAAAAAAAGGACAAATCAGTAAACTATGTGTAAAAGAGAAAAAAAATTGAGCTGGAACCCACTGTCCTGCCTCCCCAGCAGGGACTACAGACACAAAATAAGCTCTGCTGGGACAGAAAAGCCTACTTGCAGCACAGGTTACTACAAGGAGTAAGTTAAGAGGAAACTCTCCTCTCAGGTACTTTAAACATGATTTCAAACAGAACAGAAATGCAACATTCACCTTGTGAAGTCTGGGGGGACAGGAGTGGTGACAAATGAGGCCATGGGCTTCCGATGGACCTGCTGGAACATCATCAGGATCTCGGAGCTTTTGGATATCAGCTCACTCTTGCTGCAGGACCGTAACTGTGTGGAGTAAAAAGGAGGGGAAAAAATCCTCAGCTCAGAAAAAACAACATCAGAGGTTTTATCCACTTTGGTTTTTAAGCAGCTGAACTGCATGTTTGTCACACCTTCAGAAAGTTTGCCCACAACACAACATCAAAATGGAGGTTTGGGGTTATTTTGTTTTCTGGAATTCCACAGTGGAAGTTACAGCAGCTACAATGTATTTCACTTAGATTAAACTAACATACAGAACTGGGTAATTTTGTATGATATTGGCATTAGTCCCTGTAGTAATTTTTTTGAGTATTTCTAGAAGACACTTATTTTTAAGAAGAAATTGTGCAACCTAAGGCCACTTCAATGAAAATACATCCTCCAGAAATATCCATCAATTAATATTTTTAAAATAAAAAAGCAAGCAAGAAAGATCCCTCCTCAGCTGGCCTATCTACACAACATTTAATCTCTTTTCATAATTACCTGGTGTTCTACTTCTTGAAGCAGGGTTTCCAGAAGCTCAGTTTCTTGAGTAAGGGATGTCTTTTGACCTGTTTAAAGAAAAGATGTTTAAAAACCCCAAAAACACATACTCACTGTTTCTCAAGAAAGTGTACTTTTTTTTTGTTTCCACTTGGAAGCTGCCCCAGAACACACCAAGGTAAAGGATTTCTAAATGTACCAAGGCTGATTGAGAAAGCATTTGAAAAGCAAGTCTACATTTTTAATTAGAGCTGTACTGAAGAACTCATTTGAGGTTAATAACGAAACACTCTGCGTCCCAGAAATGGCAGGTTTGTTGTTTTGGGGTGCTTTTTCTGGACAAAAAGAAAAGCAGGTTTGACTTTTATCCAGACAAGCCCCTCTCATACTGAAATTACACTAAAAGGAGTATCTATTACAGTGATGGATTTTCAAACTTTTCAAATTAGCAAGACGCTCTTCTCGACCAACATAAATGATGAAGTAAAAGCACTTTAGTTGAAAGGTGCTACATAACTTCCAGCTAGATGGGAATGTTTTCCTAGTAATTACATAGGAGTTTTTAACAGAATATAGTCAGGTTATGTCAAATTTAGAACCTATGACAGTAACTACACCACGAACCAAAAGCTGGCCTGCAGGTGGAAGTTTTTTGCCAGCAGTGAACTTGCTCAACACCACCGCCTGGAAGGAGCCAGGCTCCTAGGGAAACAAGGCTTCTCAGTGGATTTACACATTGGTAATAAATTTCTCCTGCTCCTCACAGAGGCCAATACCCACCCATGAGGGTGATGAGCTTGTTCTTGAGCTGGGTGTCCAGGCGGGCGATCATCATCTCCACGGCGTTGCGGATCTCGCGCACGCGCTCGTCCTTGGCGCTGCGCACGGCCTCCACGTTCCTCTCCTGCATGGGGCAGCAGAAACGGGCACAAAAACCTTCACACAGCTGCACCTCCCACTCACACACACCTTGGCTTCACTCTCTCAGATCCCAGAAATGCTTAATTGTCCCTAAATCCCCTCAGAGGGAAAACAGGAGCGCTGTTTTTGGTGAGCTGCGCTCCTGGAGCAGCCGGGATTTCACTGGATCCCTCAAGAATCCCCAGAGGTTAACTGGGAGGCTGAGCAATATTCATCACACAGGGAGATTTGTCACCTGGGATTCTTTACTATCAGACCTGTAAATGCAGCTGCCAGTGTCTCTTCTGCAACTTGAGCAGCACAGAAAAGTTGTGTTTGTGGTAATGAGAATAATGTGATAATAAACGCAGAAAAGTTTTGTGGTAACAATAATAGATAAAACCAGCATTCTTCTCCCTGGCAGGGGAAGGTCACAAACCCTCAGCATTTTCTCACCACATTTGTGTTTATGAAGTCATATCTGAGCTGGAGAAGAACAAAACTATCAGTGCTTGTGGCAAACAAGCAGCTGAACAACAGGCAAAACTCATACAGAAACTCGCTCCAAAAGTTGCTGATTTTATCTGCACAAAGACTACACATCAAAAATGTAACAGAAAACAAAAGTAATCCTTCCTATGATACAAGAAACTGCATCAAATTGCTGAAATTCCCACTGAAACTACCCAAGCCAAACATGTCAATATTTGCATTTTTGACATGTTTACCCCACGGGGAAGAAAAAGGAGGTGCACAAACAAATCTCCAACTGGTGAGCTGCTCATCCTGCAGGCTCAAATGCATTTACAGTTTATTATCCTAGAAAAAGGAAAATAAGCTGCTAGAAGAAAGTGGTTTTGTACTTATTTAGCAAGACAGAAAGCACTTTAAGTTACCTGAAGCATTTTCTGTTACCTAACTCTAAACCAGAGTTGAGAATATTTTGATCTTTCCCATTGTATAAGAGGAGTCAAATGATAAAAACACAAAAAGGTCTCTCTATGGTTTAATCCCACCACCTTCCAACAAGTAACTGCATCAAATTTCCAATTCCCACTTCAGAGTTATCCTTTGCCACTGGAATACTACAGGAAAACTTTCTTACCACTTCCTGCACCAAACTGATCAATTCCATCAGCCTTCTCCTCAGCTTTGCCACTTCTTCATTTACTTTGGTGACGTGCTGCTCGTAGATTTCTGCCAGTGGTTTAAAAGTATGCCCTCCATGCTGTTCAAAGAGAAAAAGGGGGAGGAGGAGGAGGTGGTGAATAATAGAGCATCTCTTTTCCACTTTATTCCACTCCTATTAAATTCCTGAGAGAGAAGGGAAGAAAGCCTACGAGTGTATCACTCATTCTGGAAAGGTTCCAAAGCAGATTGCATGTAGGAAGTCAGTCTTTCACTTCCCTTTGTAAGAAGTCATGAATTTGGCTCTCATTCCACCAAAGCTTCCTGTCAGGAGTTATTTGGAGTCTCAAGAGTCCTCCAAAAATAAACTGCTTCATTCACTGTGCAATCCTTCACCAAACCAAATATTGAGAGAAGGTTTATTTTTGTGATTATTATTAAAACACCCTTCCCAAACAAAGGCAGCACACTGTTAACCACTTGCATTCCAAACAGCAGCAGCTGTTTCTCCTTGAAATTCCCAACTGGATGGATAAACACTGATGAATTTAATAGCTTTGCAGATTAGAGGCCAGGACAATAAAATAACAAGTGTTATCTGCATTTTTTGAGCAAGATTTCTTCCTTTGCCCACAAAACTCTCCCCACCACACAGAGTTTGTCCAAAACACCGTGAAGGTTATAACAAGGAAGGTAATTCTGACCTGCTTTAGACAAAAATTCAATTTCCTTCTCTAATTATGAACAGGAAGCACGGTGTTTCACAAGCAGTGTTATTAAATACTAAATACACCTAAAACTGCAGCATTTGTATGGCAATCCAACAGCCACAACAGCAGTTCCACAGCATTTCTAGTTCTTTAAATCACTGGCAGACACAGAGTTTGAAGTCCCTCACAGCCTGTGCATTCCAGCAAGTCTCCCCTTACCATTCCTCCCCAAAGTGCACACTGGTGGCAGATACACTTCTTGCAGGTCCAGCAGAAAACACTGAGCTTCTCATGATGGTTTTCACACCTTCAACCAAAAAATACACACATCACCCACAGAAAACAGCTACGAATTTTCTACAAACTTAGTTTAACGTTTTCACTTGTTTTGCTACACAATCCTGCAAGTAAAGCACCAAACATCTTCTGCAGGAAGAACAGCTGTGGTTCATAAAAACCTTTTGTAAGATAAATGTTGCTTCCATAAAGAGAGTAGATTCCTAAAATTAGCTCCTATAATGCAAACCACAAAACACTCAATGCAAAGAACACTCCATTTACTTGTCCTTTTCATTCTCTTCCTGCTTTGTGAGGCTGCAGAGCTGAAGTGTGTCCAGCTGCTGTGTGACCTCCTCTGCCCAGCGACAGTTGACGAGCTCCCGGAGCTGCAGGGGGGCTCTGCAACAAGGATGGCAAAGTTACAGCAGGAATTGAGCTACAGGAGAAGCACTGAAGTGAAGTTCACTTCAATTCTACATTATCAGAAGAGTCACACGTAAAAAAGAGCAGAAATTGGATTAGTTATTCCAAGAGAAAAAAAAAAAATTAAGTCATTTTGATCATTTGGACGCTGCAGTGATGCACAGGCACATCTCACAAATTACAGGCATGGAAAATGGACACTTTCACTCTGAAAACTGAAGCTCCTGGGCTGTGGCTTTTGAAAGAAGAATATAAAGGGGAATTCCCTCTAGTTACTCCTATTACACTAGCTATGTGCACAGCAGGGTTATGTGGGAAGAACAAAGATCCTGCTTAGCTTGTCACAAAACTAGAACACATTTTAGAAGAATATTATACCAGGGCCAATTCTTATAGAAACAGCAGGCAGGTCTCAAAAAAACCCAAAAAAAAAACCCCAAGCTTATAAATTTAGTGCAACCTGCACTGAAAAAATGATTGTTCATAACAGGATAATCCACACAATTCCTGATACTGAAAATACCTTACCTACAATGAGGGCACTGAGCTCTTTGTTCAGTCAGCCAACGCTGTGATGGAAAAAGGAAAAACCTTTTTAAACAGACTGCAATGAAAGAACAGCAGGCAAACACATTCTATCATTAAGAGTTATTTACCTTTATTACAGCTTTCCTATATTTTTTCCTTTTTTAACAAATTTTCAGTTTAACTGTTCAACCACTTAGTCACAGAAAAAGCTGCTATTTGTGTCTTAGTAACAAGTATCCACTTGTCTTTAGATGTCAGAGATGCCTCAGTTAAAATTATACACAGAATTTTGAGGTACCAAATATTGTTTTAGAAACCACCCACCTGGCAGACTCCCAGAGTCTCGGACTAAGGAGCATGTTTCAGTAAAGGAAAGAAAAAGACACTACAAGCATCTTTTTCAGAGTCTAATTAGTCTTCAAGGTAATTTATTTCTTCCTCTTGGGCTATTTATAGGCAAATTAAATACCTGAAGTTCAGTGATCAAATCCACAAGGAGCCTGCTTCTCTTCCAGAAAGCTCCAGGGACAAACAGCTGAGCAAAGAACTTCACCTGCCCACTACAACTCACAAGTGTAAAAGCTCAGCAGTTGATGGGTTTATATTTGTCAGCTCTCTACTACATTTAAAGAGCCTCATGAATAATCTCTCACCACCCAGCAACAATATGTCATCTAAAATCCTTAATATGCAGCACGAATCCTTCACCTACAGCTCCTGTCAGAGCTTCCAGAGAGAAGGATGAATGTCTGTTCCAATTTCTGGAAATACTACTGGAGGTCTGGAAACCTCAGCTGAACCTTGTGCTGCTACAGCACCACAAAACAGCACCTGGATTTGGAGCTGGAGTGTGATAGGCTGGGAACCACGGCCTTGACAAAGGAATGAGGATTCAGGTGCTGCCTCAGACTCCCCTGAGCAAGATTTAGCCCCACCTGATCACACCACACCAGCCTGACAAGCATCATAAAACACCTCCAGCACACAGGAGGTGATGCTGTGACCTTCCCAGATGCAAAGTCAGCATCTGATTTGTGTCCCAACTTTTGTCTTCCACACAGGCATCACCAGCTCTCAGGAGGCACGAAGGAAGGGATCATTATGTGTCTCTTCCTTAAAGCAATTATTCCAGATGGTGCCTATAATTAGCACCACTGAAAGCAATGCACAGCCTGCCTACTTCTTCCTCAGGGGTGTTATAAAAGGTTTTGAAAGGGAAACCAAAGGAGGGAGGGGGAAAAAAAAAAGGAATCCTTGGAACTCCAGGAAAAGAACGTTTTCATCAGCTCAGTTTTTAGTTCAAACCTTTGAAAGAATAGACTGAACCAAGCAAACTCACCCGGATACAGCTGAAACAGCAGAGCTTGGAGCAGTGAGGGCACAGGCGGGCATCCCGCAGCTTCTCCATACAAATGAAACATCGGAACACCTCGGCAATGCTCTGCAGAGGGGGATTAGCACTATTGTTAAAACATGCTTCACACACACCAGGGCTGCTCCTGTTTTCCAGGCACGGCGCCAGGTTTCAGTTCCCTTCCAGACAGCACAACCTGGGCACAACTCTCCCCCTCAGCTTCTCCTACACTGCACCAGCAGCTGTTTTAGAACACTGTTCTCTTTCTTCAAGGAACAGTTTCTGTTTGTCTTATCTCTTCTGAGCAGGCCTTTCTGTAGCAGAGATATTCCTGCATGTGTTCACAGGGGATTGAGCTCAAAGTTGACATGAGAACTGGTGTTGTACCTGCAGACTGTGGACTGGCACTAAACTACTCCTAAATCATAGGTGCATGTATACGTAATACACAAGAGGTGTTGAATTGGGTCTCTTTTTGACTTTTATAAGACTTACATTCTTTTAGGGTATACCATTAGTACTAGATCCACAATTTCTACACTCTCCCCCAACCCATTTAATCAATCTTGGGTGATAAAAACATTCCCCAAACGAGAAAGGTATTTTGAAAGCAATGTCTGCTTTCCATATTGAGGATTTTTAACTGATAAGAAAGCTTTTCATCCTGCAGCACACAGGAGTTATAATACTTCTGGTTTCAACAATGGAACTTCATAAGGTCGGTCCTTCAGGTGGGCTAATTTTTATGCCCACAGCATTGAGATTGTGAATCAGCACAAAAGCAAGACATCTTCAATTTACAGATACCTCAGATATCTCCCACACATTAACGTCTTCTTTAACAGCTGCAAGCCATTGAAACGCACCATATGCGTTTTTACAGGAGGTAATCGCAGCCGGTCTCTTACATTCTTCCCCAGCCTGGCTATGACACAGCCCCCAGCAGGTGTTTGAGCCGCCGGGTCACAGCCACTTCTGCACCTTCACGGTGCCAAGGCGGGTTCCGTGTGCGCCAGGTCTCCATCCATCCCTCCCTCCCTCCTTCCCTGGCTCCATCCACCTCCGGAACTGGCACCTGCGGCGCTCCGCCAGCTCATTTCCTACCCCCTCCCCACCTGCTGCCTGCCTGCCCACCCGAGCCAAGCCCCGCAGCGCCGCAGGCTGTTCCCAGCGCTCGGGCCGCCACCGTTCGGCCTTTTTTCCGCCCTCACACANGCGTGGCGGCGCGAGGGGCGCGCGGGAGGAGCGGCGGCGCCTGAGGAGAACCGGCGGGGAGAGCCCCGCGCTTGGGTCTTCCTCTAGTTCCCTTTGTTTTTCTTGACTTTTCCTTATATTTTTAAATTATTTTTCTTTATTCTTCCTTACCAGCGAGGTTTCAGAAGCGAGGATAGGTTTCCGCACCTCACTGACTGCTACCTTCAGTTATTATAGCCAGCGTTCACCACTAGATAAAATACTTAACGCTGCTGATGGTAGCGGCACAACAGGGATTGAGACCTCTATTAGGAGATCAACGTGATTAAAAACTACTGAATCAGTTCGTGAAACCGATTAACTGCTTGGAACTGGTTAGTTTCTCCTAGGTAAAAGGGCACACTTGGAAGCAGATATGATAAAATCAAGTTACCCCTGTTCTTTCCTCTTCAATACCCAGCCTGTTTCTCTTCCCATCAAACCCTAAAGCAGTTCATGGATGAGTTCAGAAATCAGCCTTTCCCTCCCTAAGAGCAGTAATTTAAATTTCTCCACTTTGACAGACGTAATTTTTCACAAAAAAACCCCATAGGAACTTAATAGAATTTCAGGTATCTTACTCTCTCAAACTAGGCTGAAATGTAACAATATAAATATTAAAAAGGATATAATATATACAGAATGCATAATATATATAATATAGAAATAATATACATAAGGAGAAATCTTATGTTTTTCACTGTTAGGGTGGTCAAACAGTGTAACAGAGGTTGTAAATTGTCCATCCTTGGGAATTTTCAGGACCCTGCCCTGAGCTGCAGTCCAGGGGCTTGGACTGCAGAAATCCCTTCTGACCAGACATTAAAATAAATTCAAATATGCCCAGAAGTCCCTTCTGACCCTGGCTGGAGTGTAAAAAACCCAAGGGAATTCACGTAGAAGCAAAATTAATCAGGTCAGGCAGCAGGTTCAGGGGTCGGGGCAGGGAGCAGGGTCAGGAGTCAAGTAACAAAAGTATAATAAATCTTTATTCAGGAATGCAAGTACAATTGAGAGGCTTGGATTATTTGCCTTTAAAAACCCCTTCAGGAATGCAGCAAGGAAATGGAAGCATCACACGGCTCACAACATTCCTTAAAAATGTATCAACCATAACCCTTTAAACAGCCAAGGTAAAGTGCAAACCTCACTGTTTTTGAAGCCTCCAATTTCAAATATTACCAACAGAATGTTTATAAAGAAACATTAACAACTCCCCTAGAGTGGACTTGGAACTTTTGTTCCAGAGAAATTCTTGTTCCTTAATAATCCAGGAGCTGTGACCAAGATGCTTCTGTGTCAGATGAGCTTTCACTTACACAGCTAATTTAACATTTCCTTGTTTGTTGAGTTCCACAATCCCGAGTTCTTTCAGGATTTGAATTCTTGAGTCAGTGGCTTTCATATTCATCTTGTTCATCTGTGAAAGACTCAGTGCTGCTCTGTAAGACAAAAACAATTTAAGAAAACAGGGATCAAACGTCAGGTCTGGCAGAAAAAGTCTAAAAAGCACACACTGTTTAATCAATGATTTTTGTAAATGCTCTGTAAATCTCCAACTTATTCAGATTACCATCAATTTTTCTATGCTGCTTCAAATCACTGCAGTCATTTGCTAATCTTAGGGTTAAAAAGACAGAATTCCTGAGTTTAAAACTTCCTTTTTTTTGTAGCATCAGCCTGTAAGAAATCCCCAAGACTCATCCCAGAGAAGGATCAGGAGGGGGTAGTGAGGGCAGGGCAGGGTTTGGGGATCATGGTTTTAACTAGCTGGTTTAATTTAATTCGAAATTTATTTTTTTATTTAATTTGAAAAGGCTGAAATTCTTTACAGTTTATAAAATGCTTTCAGTGAATGGCTTCGAGCCTTACCTGTTGTTCTGTACAACGAAGTGGTTAAATAACTTCTTGTACAAATAGTTCAAGTCTGCTAATTTGACAGTGCTTCTGATGCTCCTGGGCACACTCATAAATGTGTCCTCAGTCACTGGTGTGAACTGGGATTCTAAAAAATTGGAAACAGAAGATATTTGTTTAAAAAAAAAAAAAAAAAGGAAAAGATTTGTTTCTTCAGGAATTGGNAAAGAAAATGGAAAATATTTGTTTCTTCAGAAACTGGGTGAAAGATAGAAACTACTTCCATTAGTGTTTAGTAACACCCCTGGGTGGGACTAAAGGAAGATTTTCCAGCAAGAGAAAGGAGAGAAAAAAAATCATCACTGGATCTGGAGACTCAGTAAAAATGATTTCATTTGAGATCTGATAAGGATTGACAAATTTGTTCTGTCAATGACCAGTTGGCTTTGGTGTGGTTTTTTTTTAAAAAAAGAAACCAAAACCAACTGTGAAAATTCCTTTCTACAAGCAGGGATAAATGAATTTGAAAAGAGCTATCCCTATGGTAAGATTAGTGCACCATTTCTTCCAGACCACAAACACAACAAGTTTTCCACTTCAATCCCATTGAAAGAAAAGAGAAAAATAGCCCAGGAACATGGCAACTATTCCTGGAATGTAACTAAGGGCTCAGGTCCTTCTAATAAAGTCTAAATTCTTCACATAAAAGCAGCAGATACTGGTGCTTCAGAGTGAAAACAGTGAAGTTACTGCCTATCACAGCCTCTATGAGAAGAAAACAGTGGGAAGTTTATTTTTTCAGCTCTTACCTTCAGCTGAGCCAGGGCCTGTAGATCCTGGGCAGGACAGCTAAAAATAAACAATAATGTCAGCAGTTGTTAGTGTTTTGCCTAGAAATCTTTTTTACACTTTCATTCCTGCATGAAATTGACATTAATTACATTTTACCATTGGATAACCAAGGATCTTGCAGCCACTGAAGTCGACAGCAAAATCTTAGGGATTAAACACAGCTTAAAATAAAATTCAGTTTAAAATGGATACAGGAAGATTTATGTGCAAGTCAGATTTGTGAGCCTCTCCAGCTTTCCAGCATGGATCTGAAGGCACTGCACATGATTTAGAATTAGTCCTGGACATAAATTGAGAGCATTTCTCAAGGGAGGAACAGATATTTGCAAACAAAGGGTGAGTGAAGCTGCAGGAACTGGACAGGTTCCATGCAAACCAACTGTGGCAATAAGGGGTGACAGTGGGGAGTGAGGAGAAGTAGAAAAAGAAAAGGTCAATCAGAGAAACACCCTCTGTTAACCTTCTTTAATATTTTTAATATGAGACCCAGAACAAATATTTGCAGATAATTGTATTGGATAACTACATATCGAGCTGTGGGAGAATATCTGACTTTTTAACAAATATTAATTTAGATCTAAGTTCTACTGCACTGCAGTTAGAACAGATTGTTACTCATATCCCAAAATTTGTTTAATATTTTACAGGAAATTAAATTTCTCCCCACATTGGTTTGAACCAGTGACATCCCTCACTCCCACCCAAATGTTTCTTTATCTAGAAGATCAACAAGAGCAACCAACTGCATCCCTGACAAGAAAGATAAACATATCCCAATTAAAAAAATAACAGGAACAGTGTCTTCCATCAAAGCTAATTTCTCCTTTGTGGACCATTTAATTGGAACAATTAAAAAAGCTCAATCTGCATATAATAAAAATGAAAAGGTCTGTTAAGGAGTTTAACCCCATTTCTGAAAAATTCCACTCATTTGAGAGGTATCAAATCCCCAAGTCAGCCCCTTCTGCATTTAGCTGAGGTGCACTTGGGATTAAAGATTTCCATGCCCCAATTACCTCTTCCACTGAAAATTCCATTTCTTTCCCAGTTTGCAAGTTTAACTGCTGGGCTGCAATCTCTTCTTCTGCTGACAGGGGCAAGCTCTGGGAAAATAAAAAAAAAAAGCAAACACAGAGAAGTCTGATCCTTCAGTTCCTGAGGTGCTGATCTTTACAGAGGGACTCAATGTTTGTGCAGCCCTTTGCTCGTGGAAAATGACAGCAGACTCCTGATTTCCTTCCACTGAAAGCACATTTACAAGCAAAGTATTTCTGAAAAATCAACCATAATCTTCCCCTAGCACCAACACTATAAATTAGTCAAGCAAGACAATTTTTTCAATTAAAAGAGTATTTAATTTAAAGACTTATATTTCTCCAGAAGTTCAATCCGTCTTTGGTTTAGGAAATACAAAAAAAGTACAAGAATATCTTTACCTAAAGCCCTGCATATAACTCAAGAAAAGGGTCTTCCACTCTGAGAAAATCCAAGTACAAAATTATTCTGGGCAGAATATCCTTGAAACACAGCAAGACATGATCTATTTTCCTTTCTGTGGCATATAACCACTGTCTTTTAAATCATGATACAGCCCATTTTGTCTATCGAAAGTTACCAGTAACTTGCCCAGAGCTGCTGACAGCTTGAACCCAATTTCCAGGCACTGTCATTAGAACATTGATCTAAATCACCTAATTTTTAAAGGGTCAAAATTAATGCTTTCACCTCTTCAGTAATGAAGCAGCACCTGAAGGCCACTTAAGAAAATGTTGTTTGCTGCTGAGTTTTTTAACAAGTTGAACATTATCTTAGGAAAAACAGCTTTGGAATAACAGCAGTCCCAGGGTGCTTTGTGACTTTTTTTGTTTTAACTTTCTCCCTTTGGACACTGAAAATACATTTGCCATTTAAAAGCTTTTCAGCCTTTTAAAACTGGTTCCACTTTCTATTTTCTTTAAGGTGCCTGCTTCTACAAACTGCCAGCGTGGCCCTGGGACACAGCCCTGCACCGAGGCACCGACTCCTATGAAATGACCCAAACTGTGTCACTCTATTCACACCCCAAACCTGAACACCACCGAGTTTAACTGCTGGGGACTGGGATTTACAAAAAAAAAACAACAAAAAAACAACAAAGAGCTCCAATTCTGCCAGCATTCCCTCTGGGAACCTGCACAAACAACAGTCTCCAGGTAGGTCAGGGTTACAAAATTCACCTTCATTCCCAGGAGCAGAAACAAAGTGATTGAAATTAAAATACCACCTCCAGCTGGGTTTGCTGCTGCAGGGTCTGGACTATCTTCATGGTTTTCTCCAGGGCAGCACGGATGCCCTCCATGGAGTTCTTCTGCTCCATGGAAATCTCTTCCATCTGCGCGCACAGGGATTTGTAACGGGATTTCAGCGCCGGGAGCTCCTTCAGGAGAGCAGCTGGGTTCTCCTGGGGCAGTACAACATTTAAACTGCATGAGATGATGAAATGAATGTGGCCACGCATCAGTTAGAAGTGTAGGTGTCACACATCCAACACGAAATGACCCTTTACAGTGAAAATCAACAGGAGAAGAGGACTTATAAAATGCTTCATGTGATGTCATTTATTGTTTTCCTCTCCTCTCTGCCCCCAAAATCTGAATTTAGACACTGCTTGTTGGCAAGTTTATCTTGGTTCTCAGAGCAAGGGTGAGTTTTAGCTCAGACTGGAACCTGTAACCTGCATTTAGGTGTTAACACCACTGATTTCTCAGAGCAGAACATGGGAGATTTTCACTTTCTCAAAAATCCAAAGGAGCTTGGTTTGAATTCGTATTAGGCTACTTATCTTGATGTATGATGTAGGATGTTAATAATAATAACAATGGGTTGACAACTAGATTAAAGAACAGCCACATATATTTCAGGTTCAAAGAAAAATACCCATTTATTACCAACCTCATGCAATAAAATTGAATTTAATCTGAAAATATTACCTCTGCTGCTGCATCATCAGGAAGACTTTTCATTATTTCAAACTCCAATCTGCGTTGAATATAATCCAGATCAGATTCTGCTTTCTGGAACTGAAATATTTAAGGTCAGGCACAGTATCTTAAACCCCAAAAAACTGCAGACAAACCCCAACCTGTGTTTCAGGAAAGCAGGAGGCAGCTGCCTCACTCTGAAAAGCCCAGGGACCATAAAAGTTTTCAAATTTAATTCTTTCAAATATAAACAGTTCCGTTAGCAAAACTACAACACTCAGTTATTTACACAGAGGAGATTATGGGTAAATTCAGGATCCAAGAGTATCATCAGAGCTTTTATTAATAATCATATTGGGGATGTGTTCTTTCAGATGGTTTTAATACCCACAATACATTTCATTATTCCCCAATAAACCAGACTGACTAACAGATCATAAAACTGATGACATCACTTTTCTTTCCTTGGGATAAATAAGCCACCAGAGAACTGTCTAATTGCCTTGTAAAACAGTCTGCTGATAGCATTACTACTTAATTAATTTTAGTCTGCAATTTTAATATCTATTAAAGACTTCCACTTTCAAGAAAGGCAGTTTTCCCAGCTCCCCAGCAAGTCATTAATTCTTTGACATAATAATTCAGTGATTTTACAGTCACAGAATACAATGATGAAAGCAAATTAAAAATGGTTGTGACTTCCTTAACTTGCTTTTCACAGTTTATATTGAGATTAACCCCAAAGTGACCATTACAATTTTTTTTTTTTAAGGACCAAAGCAAGGCTGTATTTGTTATAAATGAACAAATATCCACAGCCTGTGGTCAGGCTGGGATTCCAAAGGGATATTTATGTTTTAAACATCAGCCTTGGGATCCACCTTAAGGAATAGCCATGAATGCCTTTGGGGATCTGGAAACTGAGCCTGAAGGAACAGGATTTGGTCCAGGACACTCTCCAATAAAAGCCTCTTTCTGAGGGAGTGAAGATGGATGATGTTTCACACACCTCCAGCACATTTTCAAATAATAGCTTTAGAAAAGGAAAATAAATCCAGTGAAGAGCTTGAGCATCTATAAATCAAGGGGAAAGCTTTCACCCAGTGCTGCCATAACTCACCATCTGCCCAGCAAAGCTCCTTCCCACACCTGCCCCAGAAACCAGCCAGGACAAAATCCAAGAATAAAATAGTTTTTCAGTACACTCTGCATTTTTAACGAGTTCACCAGGGATTTCTTCCCTGACTGCTCAATGGTTTCTGTTCTCCTCCACCAAGAAATGTTTGTAGGTTTTCATTTCCAAGGCAGGCAAACCAGAAAGATAGTTTTTTGCTTTTCCCCAGCTTCCTCCATGTGATCAATTTTTGGGAAAGCAGACAACAAATACAGGCTGCTTTCAAAATGCCCCATTAAATATCCAATCCTGATATTTCCATTTCTCAATCCTTGAGGTTTCCATAAGGAGCTAACTAACATCATGCTACTACTCTAATTCAGGACATTAAAAACTGGATGTGAAGCTAAATGTGGCTAGAATTTTAAGATTTGGGAAGAGATCAACACAGTTCATTACGACTGCTTTTGTTTTATAAATACTTATTTCTTGCTGCATTTCAGGAAACATCCACCTGCAAAAATCCCCCCTTGATATTCTAAGTCAGAAGCATTTGTAGGCTGATTACTTCACAACAAATCACACAGAAAATGCAGGGTTTGATGTGTAAGTTTGTAATTTACTCACAGGTTTGGAAGAAAATGTTAGAAACTGAGGCAAGAGTGAGGCCAGTGCTGAGGGCTCTGCTCTCAGATGCTTTGACAATACTATTGCACTGCTCTCTGTATAGTACAGTAGTGCAATAAAGTCAGAGCACTCGTTAGCAGCAACAATTCTGGGCAACAATCAATCATACACTCACCAAAAAAAAGGGAAAAAAAACCCACATCAACTCAGCCAGAGGTTTCTGTGGATGGTGAAGAGTTGGATAAGGTTAAAGCTCACCAAGTCCTGACACGCACACACACAAAAACTCACATTATTATTGTTATTATTCATAATCTGCCATTCCACTGATCATGAGGGGGAAAAACCCCACCACCCAACAAAACGCTCAACAGATCTGTCAGAAATTCAATTTCAAACTATTTGGTGCTTCTTAAACTGGAAATTCCATTTCCAAGTGTATTTATTGCTTGGATTTGCCTGGTAGCAAGCTGAGATTCCAAACTGCCATCAGCCAGGTGCTCTTAAACTGCATTACAGGGAACATCTTCTAGACAGCAGAGTTTATTCTTTATAATTTGCTGGTGCTGAATCACAGTAAAATGCATTTAAACACTCCTTTCCCAGCTCTGGGGATGTTCTTTACCACTGGGGTGTGAGAACACCATCACAGGGAGGGTGAATTCCATAAATCTCAGCGAAGGTGGGGTTTTTTGGCACAACAATAACTTCACACTGAGAGCTGGAGAACTCTCAGGGTTTGAAGGCGCTGAGATCCATAACAAAACACAAAGAAATCTGGGAATGCAGTGGAGAGAGGGGAATCTTTAATGTTGTACACACAGCTGAGTCACCTGGGCCATTCCTAAGACAGAGATGGTGGCATTTGTCATTAAATGACCAACGTCCCTCCTTGGCAAGGAAGACAATGAGTAAAGAAAATATAAACCAGTGGCAATCTCACTTGACAGCTGTTTTGCAAATCACCTTGTGGCCTCAGACAGTGGTTTGGGATTTGTACATTACTTAAAAAGAACAGAGAATAATGCAGATTGTATTGCTGGCCAATGCCCTTTTAACATTGCACTGCTTTTCGTGCATCATCACCAGTAGTACAACATAAAAAGGGCACTGGACAGACACCACTCAGGGACAGAGGAGGTGCAGTATCCCAAAAAACAGCGACAGAAATGAACTGAACTGCTCTGAATGAGGCACTGGCAGCTTCAGGATCTTTTCCATAATTAATCTAATTCTGTTGTGGCGCTCCTATCACAAATAACCATTGATTGCCTGATTGATTTTATTATTTTCAAACCCGTTGCTCTCTTTAAGCTCACGCTAATTACTTTATCCCTGCTTCCAGGAGACCAAAAGGAAGCTTTCCATGAAATTCATGTCAAAACCTCCAGGGAAATAAGAAGTGTTATTTTATCACACTTCTGTGGAGAGAGCTGACTTCACAGGAAATCCAGGACGGGGAAACAACAAAGCAGAAGGAAAGGCAAGAGACACAAAGCTGTGAGATGTGAGATTATTCTGAATTCCAGAATAAAAGCCCCTGTTATCTTAACGGTGGCAAAAACACCTCTCTGTTCACACGTCCTAAAATGAGAATCACTTGAAAGCGTGACTTTCAACAAAACACAGAAATAAACCATGACAATAAATAAGTAAATTAATAAAGCATCTAAGCCAACTATCTTCAAACACTTCTCTAAATTACTAGGCTAAGAAAAGACACAGAACACTAGATATGGGGAGATCAAGCTCACACTATGGGCAAAATGGAGAAAAGATTACATAGAAGGAAGATGAAGGTTTCAGGGATGGCACAAGGAACTTGGCTGGTTGGACACCGCTTCGCAGTGCCCCTCCAACGTGAGGAAACACAGCACAGCTCTCTTTTGAGAGGCGAATTTTTGCCTTTTTTTTCACTTTTCCAGGAGCGGGGCCGGCAGAGAGGCGATCACTGCATAAGAGACAGCCCCGCCGTGCTTCAGGGGCTGCCTCAGAGCACCGGGACGGAGAGAAAGGCTGGAAAAACTACGGGAATTTGGGGCTCAGGAAGAGAGGGCCGAGGGGGCCATCGCCCCGCTCCCCCCGCGCGCCCGCGCCAATGGACCAGCCC
>VYXD01015761.1:49779-69002 GCA_013397195.1 Hylia prasina | reverse complement strand
GGCAGCGCTTTCGCTGCCGGCACATCTCGCACCGCGGCGGTGAGTGAGGGGCCGCGGGGACGGAGGGGAGGGGATGCGGGAGCCTTTCTGCTCTCCGGCGCTCCTGAGGGACGGTCCACGCCCGGCGCTCGGGGCTCCGCGGCCCCCGGGCGAGGCTCCCTCACGACCCCGGGGCGCTGCTCTGGCCCCCGGGCGCGGGAGGGTCTTGAGGGGCTACGCGGTGTCCGTGGCTTGCAGTGGGCTCCCTTTAAACCTCCTCCCGCAGCCTAATTTTAGGTGCCACCTGCTGACCAGTGCCTCGGTTCAGCGCGGAATTAATCTCTGAAGTCCTACCGCGCCAGCCGAAAATCAGCTTTTTTTTTTTTTTTTTTTTTGGCGTAGGGCGTGATGGTTTTCCTCTCAAACATCTCTATATTTTCTTTTAACGATTCTGTATCCTGGTATTTCTCTCCCCAGCCAGAGGGGCGTCTGGCTGCTGCTTAGAGCAGTTTTATTGCCTCTGACCGCCTGTTTGCTTTGCTTTCTGCTTTCAGGGGAAGCAGAATTTGCTGGGACTCTGTTCTTGCTCCCCTCGGTGTTGCAGGGCAGGCAGTGGATGGCTCCGTGCCCCGGTAAAACCGATCCCATTTGAGAGTTAGGCGTGTTGGCTCTGTCTAAAACAGCTAAAAGAGGTTTTTAAGTTTCATATACCTATTCCAGAGCACTGTGAGGGAAAAAAGTGTAGCAAGGTGTGTCTTTCTGTTCTGTGCTTTTTCTTGCTGCCTCGCTTAAGTTTTGAAAAATAGGTAGTGTGCTAGTAAATAGATTTCGATATTCTGTGTGAGAGATGATTGGTGCTGAGTTTAAACAGTTTTCAGTATCGTACTTAGTGCCAGTTTATGCAGGGTTTGATCACAGTTTTAGCCAGTAGTCCTTAACAAATGCTGCTGCCTTGAATTATCAAAATACAAAAACTGGAGCTAATCTCTTAATGATTTTATTCCTATTTTATTTTAAACTAAACTTTCACCTAGTTTATTTGATGATTTAAGTTTCCTTATACATTAAAGTATAGCATGAAATGGAGCTTTTGGTGTGGAACACCTCTATCATCTGTTCCTTGGTATTTATATTTTCCTTCAGTGAAAGAAAAGGTTCTTAATTTTAAAGGTTTCCTGGTTTGGTTTTTTTTTATTTGTAAGCTGTTAAAAACTCGCAGGCGACTTTGTTGGAACTTGGTGTGATCCCCTTAATCTTCTGTTCTCACTCCTTTGCAAGGACCTTCGTTCAGGTACACAGCTCTAAGCCTCGAGTGCTTGGGCCGGGTGCTCTAAGCCCCATCGGAACAGCAGGAAAGCCTGGCTTAAGGGAGGATTATTCCTCAGGCATTCAAAGTGCACGGTCTGTGAATTGTTCCTGTGAAATCCACCCGAGGCAGGAGGGCAGCCCTGAACCTTGCAGCAACTTTTTTGCTCATCTGAGGCTGAAGATCACTCGTGCTTTACTCTCCTTGGTGTTTACCCTGGAACATAAATTCCTGTGGGACTTGAGTTCTCCTCGGGCTTTAGTCATGCTGTAGCTTTAGACTCAGTGTCAGGTTTCCTATTGCATTACTCCAATTAACTTGGGAGATCAAGGTGAGGCTTGTTTGGTTTTTTCCTCTCTGAGGTGAAACCTTGTACAAAAGTTTTTTAACTTGGATTTGGCTTGCTTTCTTATTCAGGAGTTTTCTCACCTCATTTTGTAGGATCATCCCTGAATTGTTTCTTAATTTCTCCATAATTTTAAAATTGGTAATTTCTGAGAGCAATTATTGAGTCTTGTTATTCTCTGTTGATGGCAGCAGCCCTGGATTGCAAGGTCTCTGAGAAGGGTAGCATGATGAATTTTACACGGAATAATTCAGACTGGAAGGGACCTCATCTGATTAGAGCAGGTTAACCAGGACTTGCTCCAGTTAGGTTTTGAGTACATCCAGGGATGGAGTCTCCACAGCCTCTCTGGGAAGCCTGTTCCAAAGTTTGATCACTCCTGCAATAAAAAGGGGGGGTTCTTACATTTATAAACTCCATTCCCTGTATTTAAATTTGTTCCCTTTCCTCTTGGTATTTACACATAGGACTATCCTCAGCTTCTGTTTTCCAGACAAAACAATTCCAGCACCCTCAGCCTCTCATTGTGCACAAGAATCTCTCATCCCTGAATTTTCACAGCACTTCCTTGGACTTCCTCCAGTAGATCCATGTCAACCTTGTGCTTTGGAGCCCAGAACTGGACGTGGTGCTCCAGGTGTGGTTTCACCAGCGCTGAGCAGAGGGGAACAATCACCTCCCTTGACCTGCTGGCCCCAAAACCTTCTGAGGGTCATCTCCTTGAGCAAGTGCTTGGTGTTGGCTCCCTCTTGGCCGTGGTGGTGCTGGAGGAGTGGGAATGTGCCCTCATGATGTCTGGATTTTGGCTGGGGAAGGTCAGTTCTCATAGGGAATGTGACAGCACACGGGCCTGTGAAGCTGGAGGTGTGTTTGAGGAAGTGTCAGGAGCCCTTGGTCAGCCCAGCCTTCTCACTTTTCAGGGGAGAACATTTCTTGGATCAAATAACTTGTCTAGTTCCCTTTTCTGCCTGTGGTTGCCGATTTAGGATTCCTCGTTCAGCTGATCTCTCAGCTTTGTTCCTCATTTCCCCCCAAAATGCTACAAGTCAGGCATTTGACTCACCACCCCTGACATGTCACCATCCCTGGCCCTTGACCACCTCCCTGCCATGTGATTTGTTAGATCAGCCACTTAAAAGTTTTATTTTTGGAACTTTCTGGCCAGCTAGGATACTCTTGCTCTGTTCACAAATTGCAGACTTGACTCAGGTGTTTTTCCCTTCCCTCACCCTTCAGGATGTATGGGCTGGATTGCCACAGCTGATAAGTTATCTAAAAGCCTCAATTATTATTGCAGTTAATTTGTAACTGATCAGCCAGGTCCTGTGTAGGGGTTTCCCATTTGTTAGGCAATTACCAGATGGATACCATGAGGTCCTTGTGTTTTCCTTTGTCCCTTGGTTCACTTTTGCCAGAATTCCCAGTTCTGCAGTCAAATCCCATAAAATCTTGGTGAGTGTCTGGTAAATCACAGAAGCTGCTCAGGACTCACCATATTGTTTTCCATTAAACCCTGCAGATTTTTGTCATCATGGTTCTAAGTTAAGTCTTCCATTTTGTAAACCTACCTGAGAACAGCAATTTTAAATTGGTAGTTGTGCATTGCTTTAATTAAGTAACTGAACACAGGTTTAGGTAAGTATGTCCTGATGAGGTCTTGTTAATAGGCAAGGCCTTAATTGGAGCTCTTATAATTGCTGTTTACAAAGTCTGTCATTCATTACTGTCATAGAGCAGTAAAAATTTGCATAGATATCTTCATCAGCACGTGTATCTTCCTGAGGTTGCTGTGCTTTTCAGTCTATAATATTGCCTATTTTCTGAGGTGGGGAGAAGGCACAACCTTTTCCAGTCCCTACTCAGGCTGATTTTCAATTATTTTTATGCAGAGAATGCTGGCTTAGGAGTTGCAGAGTTTAGTCCTGGCTGAGAGAAAATTAAATCTGCATGTCCTTTCATTTCTTGACTGAAATTGATGCATGTTTCATTCCTTGTGTGTGAGACCTCCCTTCTCCAGCAGCACAAACCTTTATTGACAGATCTGAGCTGTTTGTGGAATATGCTGGCACTGAAAAAAGAGGTTGTCACCTCTTTGAGCAGCAGCTGGGTTATACATTTAGTGAGTGTCAGCTTTAGAATGTCTTGGGTGCTTTAATTAATAGCTTTTTGGGGCTTTTTCTCTTGTTACTCTTCCCACCAACTCTCAAGCAGACTTTTGCATGCACTGTCCCTGTACCTGTGGGGCTTATTGTCCTAGCTAGATACCTCTGGTAAAATAAAAACTTTGGTTTGAACATTCAAAGAGTTACACAAATCCAAGGTAAGTTCTTTTTCAAAATCATTTTACCTGCAGAAGGTTGTGTCTCTCCAGTAGGCTGGTGGCAGCAAAGATTTCTGCCTTGAGCTGCCTCCTCATTTCTCAAAATACGTATATTTTAAAGCCTGTCGATTTTTAATTATATTTTCAGGGGATTGAGGGGAGGAGAAGGATTCTGTGTAAGTTTTATTGTTGTTATTTCTGTAGGTGCTGGAGAGAACCTGGAGAACACAATGGCAGCCTTTCACCAGTGAGTACAAAAGGATGAGAATACCTAAATTAGGTGTTCTCAGTGCCTTTAGTGAGTGCAGCAATCAAGGGAGGTGGGACTGCATCAGTTCTTTGGGGTTACAGTGTCCTAGTTCCCAAAGTGAGCTCTCCTCTGGATGACTGCTGTGGATTGCCAAACATCCACTCCAGTTTCACCAGAAGGAGTTGGGATACCACAAATTACAGCCTGTGCACAGTAACAAATGGAAACAAAGCCCGAGGCCCGAGCTGTGCTAGCCAGTAAAACACCAAACAATACTGTGCTTAATGCTGGTTACTTCTATTAATTTATTTATCATTATAAAGCAGAAAGTGCTGCTGTTTATGGTTTGTGGTGTTTGGTGTTTTTTTTCCTGCACTCTGCAGTCACGCAATGTGTGAAAGCCTCTTACTCAGGGGTTTAAAATGGGGCTGGGACCAGAAAGCCTTTTAAGCCTCCAGCATTTAAGTAGTGAATTTTAACGAGGTTCTCAAAGAAGAAACATATCTAAAACTCCCAACTGCTGCTGAGAAGGGACCACATTATGTGGGCTCCTCTTTGTTTTGTTTGGGGTTTTTCTAATTTGCTTTGTGCTAAGGAGCCTCATCAGTTTGCTGTTTCCCTGCAGCCTCAGGGGTGCCAGCTTTCCCAACCAAATGAAAGAAAGTACTGCACTATTTTCTATCTCCATGGAAGCTCAGCATAGTTTTGGTGGCTTTTTGTTTGTTGTTTTTGGTTTTTTTTTTCCTGCTGGCCTGCCTTTTTTAAGTCTGCTACCAGACTTTCTGAAAGTGCTTCTTTCTTTTTTTTTTTTAACCATTTCTTAATTTTCATTTCATATCACACTCATTCTGTACATGAAGGGCTCTTGCAATGTTTGTTACTCCATAATCTATTTTTATTTTATTCCCAGAAATAAGCAGTAATACTTAGAGTAAGGACTGTGCTGAGGGTAATACATTTTGTGATGATGTTTTTCTGATTCTCTCCTGCCCATTTTGATTATTTTACAGCTGTGGTGGAATAAATGCACTGAGGTCCAGTTTTTGAACCAACCACAGCTGCCAACAGCAAAGTTCATCTGAGTAAGAGAGCCAGGGTACCTCTGCAGGAAGCAGAGCAATTACCTCCTGTTAGGAGTGGAAATTCCTCTGGCTCCTTTTGGGAAGGGGTAAAGGCTTTGTCTGTCCCATTTGCTCATTCCCATCTTCACAGGGAAAGTAGCAAGAGGAATGGAGTAGAAAATCAGTGATGTGGCTGGTGAAAAATGGTCAGGATTGGCTCAGACAGCTGATAGCAGCTGATCAATTTATGATCCATCAGCTTCTGTGTGAAGCCAAGCAGGGTGTGTCTGCAGGAGCTGTCCCTGCAGGTTTGCACAAGCAGGAATATTTGGCTGTTGCTGTAGTTGAATCCAGAAGAGAGTGTGTGTACTGGGGGAGGAGGCCTTTATTGGAAACTTCAGGTTTTATACTGCTTAATTTACAAATATTCTGGAAGGGAATTATAAGCTTTTTGTACCAAAGACATTTTGTTTGTTTGTTTTATTAGGTAAAATGCATAATAGATGGGGGGGGCTATAATCTTGTTCTGCCATATTTAAATGCTTCTGTGGTGCTTTTAGATTATAAAATAACAGATTTTAAGCAAGAGCACTTTCACCCTGATTTGCAAATGCAAGCCTGCCTCACAGCTTGAGTTCTGGAGCAGTTGGATCTGAATCCACAATGATGTTCTGAATCTGGAGCCTTCTCTGGAGCAGTGTGAATTTGACAGAACAAACTGATTTCCAGCTGGGAAAGCTCAGCATTTGAGGAAGCTTATTTAGCAGTGAGCTGCTCGTAAGGGCCTGGCAAACTCTCAGATTTGCTAACAAGGAAAGTTGTTGTTCTCCCCTCTCCATGCAGCATCAGCCCTGACTTTCTTTAGCAAGAAATATTGCTAATAAAATCTGCTGGTGAAATGATAAAACATGGGAACATGTACATGTTTGGCAAACCTCCTGCAGCAGATTTGGAGTTGCTTTCCCTCAGGAGGAAAAAATCACCCAGTACAGCCTGTGATTCTTCCATATGTAACAGGATTTTGTTCCTCTCCTAATTCATAATTAGCAGCACTGGCAAACAGTTCACAAATTGGCTTTAATTTGACAGCCCTCCTTGATCATTATCCCAGCTGGACCAGAAATGGTGTTAAACACTTTGGGGAGTATGTTCTGATCTATTTTTTTTTTTGGTTTGTTACTGCATTTGTGGATGTTTGTGGGCTGTGTTCAGCAGCCAATAAAGCCCATAAGGAAAAGGCTGTTACTGAATTTACAGAGCTTTGTGTCTCAGGTAGGCACAACTCATAGGTGGTGCAGGTTTGCTCAGAGGTGGATTAAAAGGTTTTGGAGGAAGAGTTCAGACTTTTATGTGTCTGCTGGAATGACACCTCTTTTGTAGTTAATGAGCAATTCACTGCTCATTGCAGCAAAGCTTGTTTTTGTTCTGGTGTGAGGTCCCTTGTACTTACTTTTCATCAATATAATCATTATTCTCTGCTTTCCTTCTCCTATGATCCAAACTACTATGGAGTGTGGATTTGGGATTGGATTAGAGCTTTTCAAAGCAGTGGGTTGGGACAGGAATAGCTGAAAAATGTGACTGGATGTTTAGTGGTTTATTTCCTTTTTCATTTAAATTAAAACTTTTTCATTAAAATAATAGCTTAAGGTTGTTTTGCTACCCAATAAAACAGCCAAAAGCCTGAAAGTCCCACTGCTGATTTCCTGATCCATCCCTTCCTGATTCAGCTTTCACCCCCCTTGTCATTTGTTGTTCTTTTTTCAAAACCTCACCTCCTCCAGTGGGCAGATGTGCTGCTGCTCATAAACACCCCACTCCAAATCCTGAACCAATCCTTTAGCAGCAGGTTTCTCAATCCTGGGAAAAGCAGGCTGCAATCCACAGGTGAGCTTCCTGATTCCCATGGGGGCCAAAATCCCATCTCTGCCTCAAGAGATGTTGTTTATTCTTACATCAGCTTCCCACTGCAGCAGAGTGTGTGAGGATTCCTGCTTGCTCCTTGCTTTGCAGCAGGATTCTGAGGATTCCTGCTTGCTCCTTGCTTTGCAGCAGGATTCTGAGGATTCCTTGCACCATTAAGGCATCCAAAGTCCTCCCAGGGGGATTGTTTTGTGGAGTGTGTTGGGTTTGGAGCTGCACAAAGTCCTCAAGTTCAAGGCAGCCTTTCCTTGCAGCGCCGTTAATTTGGGGACAGACATGTTGGAGCTGGATTGTCACCTGACAAAAGATGAGCAAGTGGTTGTGTCCCACGATGAGAACCTGAAGAGATCAACAGGAGTTGATGTCAACATATCTGACCTCAAATACTCGGTGAGTTGAGGAGAAAATGGGCTGGGGGGTGTTGAGAAATGCATTTGTGGGGTGGGCAGGGGGCTCTGTGTGTGCCTGGTGCCCAAAACCAGAGGGGAGGATTCATCTCAATAAAAAAACCTAAACTAAAAAACCACCCCTAAGCTAAACCACCCTCACTAAACTCCCTGTGCAGTCAGAAGATCACACCTGGCACATTCCAGAGGGTGATTTACTCCTCCTTGATCAGGTTTGGTGAAGGGCACTGGAGCTGAGATGTTTTGTCACGCTGATTGATGGCAGAGTGACAAAAGCTCTTCCTGGTGTGACCAGTTTTTTAGTGGGAAAACTGGGAGAGGAATCCCCCCTGCCTCAGTGGAATTGTCAGAGTTCTCAGACATCTGGGAATGTTTTGCCTTATTCAGCTACAGGTGACACAAATCTAAGAATGCCAAACAGTTCAATTAATACTGGAAGTGGTGCTGCTAAATCAGTTTTTTGGATGAGAAAAGTGGCTTATTCATTTTTTGGTCTTTTTAGAGGAGGGTCGTGATTATATCCCTGCATTTGAATTGATGTTCCATTCCTCTTTACTTTTAAGGAACTTCCACCCTATCTCTGCAAGTTGGATGTCACTTTTCAGAAAGGTGAGATGTTTGTCTCTTGCTGTTTGAATTTTCCATTTTGTAGCGTGGCAGTTTCCTGCTGTGGCGAAGGAAGCAAAAAAGTGCATTTGCTTCTCTCTATATCATGCTAAAAGAAGTTTCAAAAGAAAAATATAATCCTGGCTGTAGATTACACAGTTCAGTAGTTACTGTAGGTATGACTTGGAGTTCAGAAGGAAATTTTGTTCTCATTTGGTCTTTTTCACATTAATCTCATTGCATTTGGTGTGTGGTAACTGAGCCTGTATTTGCTATTTCAGGATTTTAACATTGCCTGCACTCCTACTGTTGCTAAATAATGAGTGAATTTCATGAAGTTAAAACCTCAATGTGCAACATGCTCAGGGCATTTTCATTATGGAAATGAGCTTGTCATAGTTAATTACAGCTGAATGAAGTCATTTTCTGTTAAAAAAACGTGATTATCCTTGGAGCTTTATACTTTTAATAAAGTTTTAAGGTAATGAGTGCTCTGACATTTCTGCTTTTATCCGTGGTTTGTTAAAAGTGGCCACAGCAGTGACAAGTTTCTTGTTTTCCCCCAGAATGTCAGTGTGAGGGGACAGACAATCGTATCCCACTCCTGCAGGAGGTGTTTGAGGCATTTCCAGAAACTCCTGTCAACATTGACATCAAAATGAACAACAACGTGTTGATCAGAAAGGTACGTGAGAGTGAAGGCAGGGGAATGATGGTGATATTCCAGAAGTTTCTTGGAATTGTGGCTGTCTGTGATACCCAGATCTGTGTTCTTGGACTGCTTTACCCTCCACATGTCGGGTCCTGCTCTCTGTGTGAGGTAATGCAGGAGACAGAGAAGGGATCTTGTGCAAGATATTCTGTAAAGGCTCTGTAGGACCCTTAATCTGGGTGAGAAACTGCTGCAGCACTGCTGGAGGAGACATGTTTGGTTTGTACCTCATGGGAAGGGTCTTCTTAGGGACTGTTCCTCTCCAAAGCAGCATAAAAACATGATGTTATTGTGTAGATGTATTCAACACAGGGAAATCTTTCCAGCAAATACTATTTTGTCATTTTTTAGGTTTCTTGAATTCTTTAGGCTTTTTTGTAGCTATAATCTGTTGTGCTGAACACCTGTTTCATTTCCCCTTAAAGCATCACAACCACCTTATGATGGGCAAGAGTAAAGAACTCTTTCCTGTAATGATTTCCAAAGCAAGCAGAGTTTGTTAAACAGTGCTGTGCTTAATTTCCAGTGACTCCACGTGAGAGCTGTTCTTTCTGTGCTGCAGGTCTCGGAGCTGGTGAGTCAGTACAAGAGAGAGCATCTGACCGTGTGGGGGAACGTCAATTACGAGATTGTATCCAAGTGTTTCAAGGAGGTAAGGCTGAGCCCAGCTGAGCTTTGTTACTGTGTGCTGACAGAACCCACAGAAAAGCACCTTGCAAATCAGGATTTCACCAGCTTGGCCAGGCTTCTACTCGTGCTGAGAAATTCTGTGCTCAGATTGTGTCCTACTTGCTGCACTGCCAAAAGAAGACAAGCAACACCCCTCTACCCTGCCATAAAATACTTGAGGAATTAAGCTTAGTCATGTTTTATTCTTGTTTTATGGAATTTAGGGCATTGCAGTTTTATGCCAGGAGTTCTTAGAGCCTGTTTTGCACATCATTCATCTGAGAAAATGCAATTTTCCCCCGGGATTGCTGATTGTCTGTTTCTACCTGTTTCAATAATGGATGTGGCCACTAGTGGACACAGTTGCATCAGCATAAAGCTGTTGTTTCACAGCTATAATTCTCTTCCTCTTTGTGCTGGGGAATTTTACAATTTAGAATTAAATTAAAATTGTGCTTAGTCCAAGGGAGTTATGCACGTGAGTGAAATCCATCTTGTTGATAGTTCAGTCTAGTTGATTATTTCAATTTATCTGTGCAGGACAACACCCCATTTCCTACCTGAACAGCAATTAGATTTATTCACAAAAGGCACCTTCATCTTGGGTGTGATTGCTGAATTTCAGACCTGCATTGATGAGTAAATTGAATTGCAGCAGGGTCAAAGTCTACCAAGATAACTGAGAATCTCTTTCCTGGTTCCTGCAGAACTCTGACATTGCCACCATCTTCTGTGCCCAGCGTGTCCTCCTGCTGCTTGGCCTGTTCTACACTGGTCTGCTGCCATTCATTCCCTTCAGGGAGGAATTCTTTGAGATCCCCATGCCTTCCATCATCCTCAAGTGAGTTACAGCCCAGCACTGGGTGCTGCACTGGCACCAGTGTAAAGCAGGTGAACCCTGAGTGCTGCTTTCTTGGCCTGAGCTTGCTTTTCTCTTGGTTTAGGCACTTCTGGATATTCCTGGGAGAATTCTGTGCACAGTGTTTCATAGCAGTTCTTACTTACAATTCATTCTTGCTCTTTTCTCCTCTTTGCTTGAGAACAAATTTGTCTGATAGGGCCAAGAGACAAGTCAGCAGTAGGGTGGATATGAGATTGTGCAGTCTTTCTCATTCTTCACTCAAAATGCTGCAGGATTCTCATCTCTGCTGCTTCTCTTAAATGTAGCTCATTTCTCTTGTGTAACCCAATTCTAAGTCACTGTCTGGAGCAGTGAAATTACTGCTCTAATTTGAGCAAGATTAATTCTTTATGTTCCTTTTGCAGGAACAGCTCAACTAAGATTTTAATCTGTCCTCTGGTAATTTTTGGCTTCCTCTTCCTCAACAGGCTGAAAGAACCAGAGAAGATGTCAAGAAGCCAGAAATTTATTATCTGGCTGGCTGACACGTAAGATATTCATCTGATTAAATTTTTATTTATATTTTGCCTTTATATTAATACTTGACTCAAGCAACCAAGATTAGCTATTGCTATATCTATGCATTTTATATTTTCAGTTTCTTCCAGCTTTTTGTCAGTGCAGGATAAATCAGATTCAGGTCTTATGTAGGTGTGCTTTATGCTCTTATTTTCCATACACTGAAGCTTTCTAAGGTGCAGTAACAGTGGGAATGATTCCAATTGTGTCTGTTGAAGCTTCTGTCCTTAAGTGTGCTCAGCTAATTAACATGCAATTAGATGCAGAATGCAGATTTCACGGATGTGACTGTTTCATAATGTTGTCAGAGGAGAGACACTGTTTGCCTTACAAGGAACACTTTGCATTTCAAGAATATCTGTGCTTCAGAGGGGATTTAGTCACAGGTTTTCAGTGACTGCAGTGTCTCTTGCCTCTGACATCCGTTAGTTTAGTTTCCCCAGGACATTTTTATGTCTTTTGGTGGGAAGGATAAAACCTCTCCTGAAAGCAGAGTGGTTGGCTCATCAGACATGGTGTAAGGTACCTGCAGGGTGAAGGGTTTCTCTGCAGAGCTGGTACTTGGATTGCTTGAACTGGAAGTTTTCTAGAACTGGATTTCTCTTGTGGAAAACTTTACACATTGTATGAGAACTTCCATCAACAGACACTGCAGGTTCCATGTATACTTGAAGTTGTTAATTAATCTCCCTCTCCTTTCCCAGGCTGCTGATGAGGAAGGCACTGTTTGACCACCTCACAGCTCGGGGCATCCAGGTACAGTGGGGCAAAGCTAAAGTGAGAACTCAAACCAGACAGACACAGCTTTCAAAGAGGTTCCTGTTCCCCCCAGCAAGTTCTCTGTGTTTCTGAGTTGCTGTTTAATTCCTGAGCAAAAGCTGCTGCTGTTACATTTGCAGTGCTCTGGTGGCAAAGGAAGATTGGTACACTTGGAAAAAAAAAAGATTTTTTCATTTAAATCCCTTGAAGTTTAGGGGGTTTTTACCCCTCTTCAAACTTAACCAGTTTTACAGATTTTATAGGCTTATCTGATGTGAGGCTTTTTCAAAATAATACTGACTTTTAGAAGTATCTGAAGTCTCAGGTAGTGGAATTGGAGTCACCACTAAAAAATGTCCCTTTTGGAAGGTGAGGGGGAAAAGTCCAGCATCACAGCAAAATCATTTCTCCTTTTAAATATGCAGCAAGATCTCTCTCAGATCAAACAAATAAAATTGTAATAAACTTGGTTGTTGTATCCCATTTCATAGGTGTACATTTGGGTACTGAATGAAGAACAAGAATACAAGAGAGCATTTGATCTTGGAGCTACTGGAGTGATGACAGACTATCCAACAAAACTGAAGGAGTTCTTACATAATTACCCAGCATAAAGGAAGAAAACTGAGAAAGTCCTTCCAGAACAGATTGTGAGCCAAGGATTTTCCTCATTACAAAAATAATTGGGGGCAGCATGCACAGATCATTTTTTGTTGGAAAGATGTAACTGATGATCTGTTACCTTGTTGTCAAGTCACTACCTAATGTAAAGGTTGTCTATTTATTTTAAAACTTTAGTGACATAGTTTACATTTGTAAATAGCTCATTTAGCAACAGCACACTTCACAAATGGTGATGTTTAGGAGGAGAGTTGCCTGACAAGGTACCTGTAGATAATAAGCATTATCTTACCTGTCACAAATGTTCCTAAGCAGCTGTCAAGATGTGTCAGTTATTCCAGTAATGTTCTAGTGAGCAGAAATTGAAGAATTTCTGAAAGTGTAGCCTGTGTGTTTGCATTTCTTGTGTTGCTTTTAGACTTCAGGTAACTTCTAGAGCAAAAAGAAAAACAGGCACAGGAGAAATAGCAAAGCAGACTCTGTGGTTGGCCAGGTAGTGAAGTGTACTCAGTGAAGGTGGTCACTTTGTAGCCAAATTAACTCAGTATAGATTTATTCCATTATTCTCACTGACAAGAATGTTGAACTTGAGTTGGAACTACATTTAGACCCTGTCTGAGGTGATGGCAACACTGACTTGTTGGTCCAGGTCTAAACACGGGATTTAAATCAGGATCTGGGTTTGACACTGAGTTCCACTGCAGGGTCCAGGTTTGCCCCTGGCTCTGCCTGTCGTGGCAGTAGCTGGAATTCCAGGATGGCAAATTGCACTTGTTACAGATTACACTCACTTTGAAATAGCCTTTTCACAATGTCCTAAAAGTCCTTTGCACATCTGTGGTTCTTGGTGAAGGGGAAGTTGTTTTTTAAGGTGAGGGACCAAAGGAGACTTCAGTTTAGTCAGGAGTTTCAGGGGCAAATGGAAATGTTCCTGTTTAATGAATTCACCCAAAGCAAATTTTTATGTGTGTTCATAAATAAGGGAGGAAGTGTCAATCTAGAATCTGTGTAAACTTTAGTCACTCCACAAAAACACATCCAATATCCATCAGGTTTATGTGCACGGACATGGGAATAACTGGCAAAAAGCCAGGAAACCCCAGGTCTGATGGAATTGGGTTAGGCAGGAAGGTATTTCTGGAAGCTCCCCATGCTGCTGTGTCCTTGTGAGCAGGAGTCAGCTGTGTCAGACAGGTTGGAGCCTGCAGTGCCCGTGTGCCTTGGTGTGCTCATGTCAGGGCTGGGGGTTCAGGGGCTTGATTACTGTGGCTTAATTACACCCAATGTATAGAGCTCAGTCACTGAATCATCAGATGCTCTCTCTAAACAAGAGTTTGGGTCCAGCAGTGTCTGCTTCTTGAAGGAACTTGATGTGAAAGTAATAATCTGAATAATAAACACAGTAGCCAGATGTGTTTTTACTGCAAGGAGCACCCACTGTGCTAAAAACTGATTTTTAAGTCATTTTCCCCCCCTTGGTAGCTCAGATTTGGGAGGGTTCTTGCTGCACCCCCCTGGCTGCTGTGCCATATTTGTAAGTGTGGAGCATCTTTGCTGTTCCACTGCCTGTCAGGAGGCTGTGAGAATGCCAAATCCATCTGCATGGAGAGTGTTTGTTTCTGCACCACAGTTCCTTTCTGAGGAATATGTCTGGATGGAATGGAAAAAAACTGCTGCATTTAGGATTCAAGTGAACATGTGCTGATGGGGGCAGATGAGTTAATGTTGTCCTTTTGAATATCTGCCTGGTGAAGATGACTGCAGATTCAATTTCCTCCTAATTTAATCAGCCTTGTTGCTTATTGAATGGAAGAGAGGAAAATGTAACTTCCTAACTGTTCATGGGGGGAAAAGGATGAAATTCTTTATTAGGTACTAAGCTGTTTCCCTTTCAGACCAGTTCTGTCTGGTCACATAAATGCTAATAATCAGTCAAGTCACAGCTCTGCCTGCTTTTTAGAAGCCACAGAATAGTTATAGAAGATGTTCCACATGCAGCTCAGTAAATTAAAGAAAAAAAAAAATCCACCTTTCTGTCCTAATCTGGGTTTATTGCCAGTTCGTAGCTCCAGATAGTTTTTATGCAATGTGGGGTTTTTAAACTCCATTTTATTGCTATTGAATTTCTAACACATGCACCAATATTAAGATGCAAATATAATTATGGTTTTAGAGACTGCTACCAAAATAGCTTAAAACTTTTTTGTTTAGGTTAGGAAGAGCTAAATTTTAAAATACCTGTTTTGATCTCTGACTTACATTTTCTCAAGTTTCCCTCAACACTCAATGAAATGAATAATTTTCCATTATTCTATATTGGATGAAAGAACACAGATACTGAATTGACAGTGTTTATATTTAATTTTAATATTTTTATTCTCTCTCTAGTAGCAGAGGTGGAAATTTCTGCCTTGTGAAATTCTCAACACATTTTTCAACCCCATTTTTGTCAGACCACCAGTGTTCTTATATCTGATGGAGCTTCTGACTGTGCTGTTTATACATTGACCTCTCTTGGATAAATCTGCTGCTCAATATCTAAAATTGGATTGGGAGGGAAAGGGTCCAGGGCTGGAAAAGCTGCTGGATTTCTTCACTCACCTGTTGGGGCTTTAGCACCAGAGCTCAGGTTTTGATCTCATGAGACAGATAATGTTCCATGGATGAATCCCAGCACCAGTGCACAGGGCTGAGGCCATGATAACTGTTTGTAACAAAGTACCATGGAATTGGGGTAACTGTAAAACATCTGTTGTATCTAATCCTTGTTTGGAATATTCCAGAACTCGCTGTGTGATTTTTAAACCACTTGTACAGAAAAGCTTTTTGTTGAGAACTTGCACAACTGTCCAGGAGGATGTTCAGTTAATGTTTCTCTCTGAGGAGAGATTCTTTTCAGGTACTTTTACCTCTAAATATTGTTTTAACACTGTGTTCTCAACCCTGCTGCAAACTGTTTTATGTATGAAGGATGATTGCATGTATTTCATGCACTTTTAATTTGCAGAAAGTCTCGTGGACCTCTCTAGCTCCAAAGCTATGCAGTGATTTTTCTTTTCATGTGAAGAAAGGTTTGATGCTTTTGAGATGTGGCACATTAAAACATCTTTGCTCATAAAAGATCTTAAACTGAATGCTTGTTAGGTGTGACTTCTTTCCCTAAAAACCTAATTTCTGAGAGTGATTTTGTGTTTACAGTGTTGGTTTGAGTTTGTGCTCACAGAAGTTCCACTTGCAGCAGCTTTGTGTCCTTTCTGATGATCAGCAGGATAACATTTCCTCTAGTCCTAGAGGGGAAACTTCCAACTTTCCTACTGGATTGCCATTAAATTACATTAAATATTAGGTTTTAAGGTCAAGTGTAATTTTAAGGCCTTTAGGTGAGAGGGGTGAAGTAGAGGTTTGTATGCTACAATATTTAGTACCTTTTAAAGGATTTTTCCAGCATGATGAGAGGATTCTCCAGATGGCTCTGGATGCTGTTTAATTTCTTAAAACACATCCTAAAGGTTTGGTAAACCAGAAGAAGGGAATTGGGGGGCATTACAAAGTCTTTTAACATGGAAAGTATTTATCTGTGATCATAAGGTCAAGTGTAATTTTAAGGCCTTTAGGTGAGAGGGGTGAAGTAGAGGTTTGTATGCTACAATATTTAGTACCTTTTAAAGGATTTTTCCAGCACGATGACAATCATGTAAACCAGAACAAGGGGAACTGGAGAGGGCATTACAGAGTCTTTTAACATGGAAAATATTTACCTGTGATCACTTCAGGTGCTGTCACCTGGCACAAAACCGCAGCTCAGACAGAACATTCAGAACAACTTCACCATTTATTTATTACAGCAAGAAGGCGCTGCTTACTTTAAGGATTTCTCAGGACACACCGATTTTTGCCGCTGAAACCCTCGGTGTCCGTGGGGAAGGGCTGGATTCCGGTAGGAGAATAAATGTGGATTTGTTCGGGGCCCTTGCTGCCTGCTGCCGCGGGAGGCCGCCACAGCCCGCGCATCCCGCGGTGCGGAGCTGCCTTTGGAGGAGATGCTCCGTCCCAGCAGCCTCGGGCACGTTTTCACCGTCCATTCCTCCAGCTGGATTAACTGGAATGAGGGAATCATCCTAATTCTAAAATCTGGAATGCCGCTAGGGAAAGGAAAAGGAGGGGTCGGGTTGTTTTTGCAGCTGTGCACAGTCGTGGCTCGGTGATTTTTGGGGGTAGGATGAAGCGCTGGGAGATGCTGGCTGGTTTTTGTTGGGCCAAAAATAGTGAAATTAGGGGGAAAAACCCCTACTTCTGTTAATGACAGAAACACTTCCTCATGCCTCTAAACAATTTCAAATATCCCCGTTTTAGAAATAGAGAAAAAAGGCAATAGCAGGGGAGGTAGCTTGATTACAAGGCCATTAACACCCGCTGCAAATAAAATTCAGGAATGCCAAGAAACTGAGATTTTTATCAGCTTTAAACACACAATTCCCAAGATGTTTAAGCAATACCTCAGTGGGTGATCTGCTATTTTCTTGCCTCTCAGTATTGCCGCGACAAAAGTTTCCTCCCGGGCAATGATGCTTGATCAGTTGGGCTTTTCTTGTTTAAGTGATAATTAAGGTTTCAACTGATACCAGACACTGAGCAGGGAAAAACAGTAGCTGTGCTGCTCAGGCTCCAAAAAAAGTGTTTGCAAACAGTGAAGTTAAAAATCCTGTTTAGCTGTTTAGTGGAAAGCTAATTTGTAATTGTTGTAGAGCCAAAATTCAGTTTTGTTTTGTTTTGGTTTTTGTTTTTTTTTTTTAATGGATTTTCCTAAAGCTCAGCCCAGTAAAAGTTTTCATGGTGGGAAGTTTGCAACCAAACTCTAACCCAGAACCAAATGTGAAAATGGGACTTGAAGCTTTAACAGTAGCATTTAACCCAACCAGCATTTTATTTTAAGGGAGTGAAATGCTGCTGATAAAACGCTGCCATCCCTGAAAACCTTCCAATTGTTATAAATCACGGGTTAGAACATAAAGAAGAAATTTTGGCTTATTTATGGTGATGTTTTACTACAACCTCAAAGCTGTGTGAGCGCCAGATTTCCATGGTGATGCTGAACTTAGAGCAATACAATTCCAATTTATCACCACTCTAAACCAAGCTTATTACAACAGAAACCTTTGCATATAAACAATACTGATGTTCACCTTGTAGATAATAATGTATTTTTATTAACAGATTGAAAATTCTGCTGCACATGTGGGGTGGAAAAAAAAATTATTTCACTGCTGTGCAGCAGCCTCTTGATGACGTAAAATTTGTTTTGCTGATGGTTTCTTGTGGTTTCTGGGTGATTTAAAGTTCAAGTCAATTCTGTCACCACTTCCTGCTGATAACCCTGTCTAGATCTGTTAAACACAGAGCTTTTAGCACTGGGGAGAGGGGCTGAAAATCTGGTGTTTGCTCTTTGCTGCTGGCTGGGGAAGGCTGGAGGGTTATCTGAGGAAGGAAGAAGCTTAAAGTAAGCCTTCAAAGCAAGCTCCTCTTGCAGCTGCCTAAAGATAACACAATTAAATTTAAAAAAAAATAGCAATTTGCCTCTTTACTGGGCGTGTTTAATAGCTGCTAACTACCCTGGTGCTTGAATCTTTGTTAACAGCTGTTTAAATTGTATCACGAGTGTACGAGGGGTGAAAAAAAATGTCATTTAGTATTGAAAATCTGGTGGTGGAATTCCTCACCCAGCTGGCAGCTAGTTCAGTGATGTGATCAGAGGGGTGGGCTCGGCTTGTGTGGAAGGAAAATAATTTATGGCACAAGGTAGGATGTTATTTTACCCACAAAAATTATCACAGCTAATGGAAATATGGGCTTATTAGTCAATGTATTTAACATTTGAATCATAATATTGCTCTTATAGTTCCCGGGGATTTCCAATTAAGGAATTCTGCAGTAAAATATCATTAAGAATTTGCTTAAGCAGGAGAGAGTTAGAACAAGAATAATCTCATAAAGCAAATATAGAACCTTAATCCATGGATGTGAGAAATGGAGAGCTAGAAAACATTAATTCAATATTTTTAATATTGGAAATGTCAAGGGCCAGGTTGGAGAGTCCCTGCCCGTGTCAGGGGTGGAATGGGATGGACTTTAGGATCCTTTCCACCCCAAACCATTCTGGGATTATTAAACCTGTACTTTATACTCCGAATTATTGTTGTTAGGGAATAAAAATGTGCAGGGAGAAGCCTTCAAGTTACCTCATCCTGAGCTGCTGGTTGCCGGTGTGTTAATTACAGAGCGTTGAGGGGATGGCGTTTAATTGGGGTCTGCAGCTCTCGGGGTACAAAAGTGCCAAGATGTCCGCTGGAAAAATTCATGGCAGGGGGTGGGATGGAGATTTCCAGGAGAAATGTGGAATATCCTCATTTTTTGCAATTAGCCCTGTGGCGTTTTGGAGAAGCTGGCTTGGTATTGGTGGATTTTGGGGGGTAAATATTGGTGAATTTTGTGTGTTGGTATTGGTGGGTTTGGGGGTTAATATGGGTGAATTTTGGGGTTAGTACTGTTGGATTTTGGGGGTTAATGTTGGATTTGAGGGTTAATAGTGGTGGATTTGGCGGGGTAATGTTGGTGGATTTTGGGATTAGCACTGGTGGATTTGGGGTGTTAATAGTGGTAGAGTTGGGGGTTAGTACTGGTGGATTTTGCGGTAAAAGTGGTGGATTTTGGGGCTAGCACCGCTGGATTTTGTATCTATGCTCCGCCGCTGCTCTCCCACCCCCGGGGCCAATCCCAGCGCCCACCCCGCGCCCCGGACACCGCTAATTACCGCGCTCATTAACGCGCTCTAATTACCTGCGCGGGG
>VYXD01015761.1:16457-49434 GCA_013397195.1 Hylia prasina | reverse complement strand
GGGGAACCCCCCGGTGCTGGCCGTGGGAGAGCCGGGCTGGACGAGCGGCGGCCTTTGTGTGCGCGGCCGGGCGAGGGGATGGAGGCGGGGGGCAACAGGTCTGGCCGAGAGGGGTTCGGTGCCGCCGACCCGGGGATCAGCGAGGAAACGCCGGGGGAGGAGGCGGAGGAGCAGGGATGGTCCTTCCTCGCCATCCATCTGGCTGTGGCGATGAACGCGCCATAAACCCTGACCCTGCAGGTGGGACAGGGTGTGCGGGGGGGCTCGGGCAGTGACCCCGCGGAGCTGCAGCATCTTCCCCCAGGGCTCCGGGGCAGCAGCTCCGTTTGCCAGCAGCGCTGCCAGTCCCTGGAGCCCCGGCCGTGCCCAGCTGTGGCTTTGCTAGAGCGCTGCCATCGTGCCCGGGAGGGGCACAGGGATTGCGGGGTGCCCTGGGGATGCCCCTCCCAGGGCAGTTCGGGCGCACGGAGCACCGAAACCGGGCGCGGGGTAGCTCAGCTGCTCTGTGTTGTTGCTGTCGCCTCTGATAAGGGTGTAGCAGCTTCCTCTTCTGCAGAGCTCCGCCGAGGGCCACGGCTGAGGGCGAAATGGTAACGGGGTTCTGCATCTCCATAGAAACTTCTGGGTTTGAGCCAGGAAAGCCAGAGAAGTTCGAGGTGACAGAAGTAGCCATGGGTCCGTAGCTTCAGGTTTTAATGCTGATTTTTGAAGTCAAGCTGATTTGAAATGCTCCTATTTAAAATGTGATTTTAACCGGGTAGGAATAAAAGAAGTGGAATCCTTGCAGCCTCACCCTACCATTTACTAGAGTGGCTCTGTCCTCACCTTTTTCTATCTTAGAAAACAGCCAGAGGAAGGCCTGTCAGACCAGTGTTCTCGCGTGCAGCTGGGCAAGGGCGGGACAGAGCACAGCACCTGCCCTCCTGCTCTGCCTTCCTACCCCTGCCTTCCTCAGGGCCTGCTCCCTGCTCCAGATAAGGATTTTTCCTAATGCGTTTATGGTTACTTAAAGCTGGGCAGCGCAGGGAGGCCTGTGCTGAGTGAGAGGGTTGTAAACAAGCAGATACTGAGGGAGCTTGCCTTGTAATCCGTGAGAGGATTCTGCCTGGAAAGGATGTGTTTTGTGACTTCATCCTCGCAGAGCACTCCCACTGATTTTGTTCAAGATCTCATCGTGTTGGATCCACGCCTCTGATTCCTTGTAAACATTGTTTGCTGTGTAAGGGCAGTGCTGGAAAAGTGGATTGGGATGTTCTCCTTTTCAACCCTGCATCCCTGGTTGTTGTTTCCTGCTGAAAGGCCCTGCAAAAGTGAGGGCTGTGCTTTAAAGCTGAGGAGTGCTGTAGGGAGGGCAGAGACATTGTTTGCATCTGATGGAGATGTCAAGTGTGTCTCTTGTTTATTTATTATTTTAGCTTTCTTTGCAGGTGTCTCTTTCCCAGTGCCAGGATTGGAATAACTGGCAAAACAGTCCTTGAGCTCCCTCATGTCCTCTGGGTCCATAGATTCTGAATAAATGATTTCCTTTCCTTGCTGTTTGGTGTGTGCAGTTGAGTCAGGGTTGTGTTGAAGAAGGCAGCATCCCTACCTGTAAATCCACATTCCCTCAAAGGCTCCTTGACTCATGGATTGAGTACCTGTTGCTGAGAGGGAATTTAATTAAGGAACTGGTCACTCTGGTGTTCTGGTGTAGGTCCTGGCTGGCAGTTTAGAAAGTTGGGACATCCTTCATCTGGTGTGGTACTACAAAAGCATTGCAGAGGAGTAAAAAACCATTTATTGTTCTTGTATCATGGCCTTGCCTTTGCCCCTGTGTGTGGAAGAAGAGACACCAATAAAGCCAGGCTTTCACTGGGCTTTGGTCATGAACTGGCAGAGCTTTGTTTGCTCGAGCTTAAGCAGTCTTCATTAGAGGTCAGCTATGGAGTGCTGGAGCACAGGGATCACAGAGTGGAGTCAGGAATGGGGAAATTGAGAGTGCAATTCCCTGGGCTGTTTTGAAGCTGATCAGGATGTAGCAGGGTGTGTTTATTGCTTGGAAACCAGGATAAACAGCTGCCTTTTCCCACTCCTTGATAAAGACCTGTAAATTGGTCTTTCAGGATGTTTCCTCTTCTCTGTGCCTGTTTACATGTCGGTCTTGTCTTTCAGATCCAATCACACTAGCTAATGGCTGAGGACAGGTTTCCTTTTCCTTCTAGAAGCCAAAGGGAGTCCATGCAAGAGAGGGACTATTCTGACTCAAAGATTTTTCATTTCTTTAGTACAGATCTTTAGCTGGTAAATCAGTGTCTGTTGGCCGTGTGGTGCTGGTTCAGAATGTGGATTTCTTATCTTTATCTTTTTGGGCAGAATAAAAAGACGGTTCTCCGGGAGTGCTGTGCCCTGGACCTGAATCCTGTTCCCTGCAGCCCCCATTGCTCCCTGGCCTTCACCTCCCTGGATTTTGGCAGTCGGTTATCTCCGAGCCTGGTTTCTGCCGTGTCATTTTGCCTTCTTGTGCCCGTTTCTCAGGGTCTGTGGCTGTCCTGCACCACATGAGCTGAGTGTTCTTGATCCTTGTCTTTCCCTGCTACCCTTTACTGGACAGCCCCATCTCCCAGGCCTGCCTGGGAGCGTTTCCACCCTCTGATGTGGGATGTGTTGGCCATCGGGAGCAGCTCCGTCTCCGGAAGCGTCGCTGGACTGGCCAAGCCACTTAAGGCTGCAGGAAATAACATAATTAATGAGACTTAGTTCTCCCACATCTTGTACCTGACAATCTCAAGTCACTTGACAATGCTAATTAAAGCTAATCACGCTCCTCTGTTTTTAGTAAATAGCTATTATCCCTGCTTCACTCTTGCTTTAACAAATGATAGTGCCAGGCGCTGTGACTCACTGGAAGTTATGGGAATGCAGCCTGGTGGAGCTGCCTTCCGGTCTCCTCACCGACAGGTCTGTCTAGAGATTGGTTTTTTTACACCTGCTCAGGTGCTGGTGGAGAATGTTAAAATGTGAGATGTTTTGCTGACTCACAAAAATACATCGCTTTTAGATTCCTTTTTTTTCTTCTCACTGCCATCATGGTTTGTACAGAAACTCCCGCAGTGGAGCAAAGGCTACCAAAAGTTCCAAAAGCTGTGGATGCTTTGAATTTGCCCTTCAGAGAAGTTTTTGATCTGCTGAGAGGGAAGGCAGAGTGGTGTCACTTCTCCTGTTTCACATTGGCACCACGAGGACAAAACGTAGCATGGTGTGACCTGGGCATTGCACGGCCCAGCCTCAGGGCTGCAGAAGAAACCTCTGAGGGCTCACTGATGAAATGTGGCTGGAGCAAGATGTTACTAAAAACAGATTGTCCAGCATCGCAAACAAACAAAAAAGATGAGGTTAATTATTAACTGTGGGGAAATAAGAAATCTTCATGAGAGTCCCAGGAACTCCCAGCTGAAACATGCGTCAGTTCTGTCGCAGAACTGTGCGCGGTGACTCAGTTCACCTGCCTTGGCAGGCTGGAGAGGATATCCAGGAGGAACTAATGACAAAACCTGGCAAGGTAACAGCTGACTTGACCTTCTTAAACTAGGTTCAGTTATAAAGTATCTGTCATGTGAAGATCCAAGCTCTAAATCCTCACCTGACTTTGCCCCCTTGACACACAGCGCTGGCAGAGGGAAGTGAGAAGGGTTGTGGCTCAAGTGCTACAGAGTTTGTCCCTTGTCAATGCAGGAACTGTTGCATTAAAAGTGTTTCTGGTAGAGATGGCTCAGAATTCACCATCTTACCCTCAGCTTTACTCAGAAAAGAATCAATATGTACTAGGGGGTAAAATGAAGTTGCTGCCTGTCCTGTGACAGATGAGCTGCTGGGCAGAGCAAGGCTGGGTTAAAGATGTTCCTGGGAAGAACCCTCTGGGCAGGTGAAAACTTGGGAATTTGGCAAGAGGAGCTTGTAGTAGTGAGTCATGACAGGCAGCTCCAGCAGACCCTTCTTTAATGTCTTTGAGGATATTGGAATGATCCTTGCAATAGATAAATGTTCTCACTGTGTTCCCTGGCTTTATCAGGGAGAAATGGATGATCCATCCAGCAGACCCAGGTAATTGAATCCTGGTCATACCTACGTTTGCCAGAGAGGGAGATAATAAAGTGATCTGAGGAACACCACAGAAAATGCAGTGATAGGAGATTTATTTGGACAGCCAGACTGTTTTGCAATTAAAGCAAATCAAGCTGAGAAGTTGGGATGATGAAAAGCGTTTCCATTTTGTCAGTAAATGATCAGTTGGCTGGGAAGAGCTTTTCCTTGCTGCCTTTAGTTCAGGTTGGTGCTAGAACAGCAAGGCAAGGGTCTTGTTTGGTTTTGTAGAATGCTGTGTCTGTGTGGTGCTGGCAAAGTCCTTGATCTGGGGCTCCAAATGTGACCTTCACCTTGAACGTGGCTTTGTCCAGCACCAGGGTGGGTCTGACAGGAGGAGCTGCAGCTCAGCTGATTCAGCTGCAGGACTCTTACCCTTTCCTGGGGCTGTGCAAAATGTGAAGGAGGAAATGGAGTCACTTGTGTGTTAAATTAGCCCAGCTTGCAGCTTTTATTTGTGGCACGAGTGGGATTTGCTGGTGGGAGCAGACGGAAGCAGTGCCTCGTTGGGAGCCGCGCTGCTTCTCCAGGCCACTCTCCCTGCCGTGTTTGGTGCCTCTGGAGTGGCCCCTGCTGGAACTGGGCCCTGCCTTTGGCTGGAGGGACCTGAAGGTGGCCAGCTCACAGCTGTAATCTCGCCCTGCTGCTCCTTATCAGCGGCACAGGCTCTTCTGCATTGCAAAGATATTGCTGCCAGGCAACTCGGGGAGAGTGGGAAGAGAATTCAGCCAGAGGTGTCAGTCATTCCTTGGAGAGGCTGAATCTTGCAGTCCCTGCTCCTCGTGTGGTTTCACAGAAGGGCCTGGAAAAAGTAATAAATTATAAGCTTTCAATAATTCCTTTAAATAAAGAAAGGTTTAAAGGAACTTTCTGTAATAAACCATTGAGCCAGGTGATGTCTGTCCTAGCTTGTCCCCGTGCCTTTTTGAGATGAAATTGTAAAGGTAAGGCTTCGATTAAAATACCCAGAATTGTTTCCCTTCTCTGCTTCCCAGTGCTGCCTGATGGTGCTTCGGGCTGTGAGGAGACATGAGTGAGCAGTTCTGGCACTGAATGGTCCAAGCCCAGCCTTAGGCTGTAAAGAAACTCAGAAAATTCTCGTTGTCACCTGCTCTCTGTAGTCGGGAGCCAGAAAGAAGCACCTCAGCACCATCTTCACTGAGTTCTTTTAAGCTGTTCTTTCCCTTTCCAGTTGGCTGAGTGCTGTAATTCACACAAGGATTCCTGCTTGGAATGCAGGAGCCTTTTGGACTTGCTTCTTGCATTTGAGAACCTGAAAGTGCACTGATGTGGGTTATTAAAATAAGTGAAACTCGTAAATTTGATTTAATCTCCAAACTGCAGAACCTAAATCAACTATGTAAAGAACCATTAAATTTGTTTTAATATTAATAAGTTTAATGGGTTTTTACTGGGTTGCAGTGACAGACTTGAACAAAATTTGAACAAAATTCGAAAATTCAAGTTTTAAAATTTGCTCTTTGTTCCTTTTAAGTTTCAACTCATTTTCCTGTACTTTCCAGGTGACCTTTAGAGGAAGCCTGTCCATCAGAGACACCCCAGGGGGGTTTGTTGCAGGGTGCTGTATCTATTTTTGAGAAGAATTACGATAGACACAGAGTGATAATCTTAAAGAGGAAAAAAAAAAAAAAAAAAAAGCCACCAAACCCCAGCCTTTAAAAGGTGATTAATCTAATCAGGCTGGCAGTTGTGGCAGGGTTGGTGCTGGGAGCTGTTCAGCAGGATAACGCTGGGGTTTTTCCTGCCGGGCTGGCTGTGGAATGTGGAGCACGGCAGGTGCAGCAGGGCTGGCATCCTGCCCGTCCCGGATTCCCTGTGGCCGGCTGGAGAGGCTGGGATTGCCTCCTGCTGCAGCTCTTCCCGAGGCCCTCTAGTGGTTTCCTGGCAGGTGTCTGGAATGCTGTTTGCCATCAGCATCCCCTCCATCCCCTCCATCCCTCCCCTTCTTCCCAAAACCATATGGTGCTTCCTCACAGTGATGAGATGAAGTCACTTCCTAGGAGACACCCAGAGGAGGAAAAGGGGTTAAATGTTGTTATTTGTGTTGTAATTGTGTCCATGCAGCTGATGAAAGTCAGTGCAGAGGGTTCCTGCTAGCTGTTTTCCACCTTTTCTCATGTTCTTTTCCTACTTCCAGGGTTTGGAGGATGAGCTGAGGTGTTAGAGAAGGACACTCAGGGATCAGTGGTGGTGCTGCTGCTGAGCTCTTTGCAGTGTCACCTTAGCCAGGGTTTGAAATTGGTGCATTTCAGAAACTTGATGCTGAAGGAGTGCAGCACGCTGTGCTCACCCATCTGCTATTTCAGCTCCTTTCTTGGCTTTCCCTTGTGCTGTTCCCTGATTAAATTCAGGATGCTCATCCTTCCTCCCAGACCTTCCACAAGGTACATCCCACCCTCCCACCTTCAGACGGTCTGGTTCATCTTTCCCAGAGCTGTGGATCTCCAGAACTGCCCCAAACCAGGATATTTTGTCACCATCAGAGCATAAAATGCTCCTTTAGCAGTGCCAGGTGTCTCTGAGGGTCCCACACCTGGCACTCTGATAACTTCTATTCCATAGGGAAGCAGAACAGGCATCAAACCCCAACTCCAGTTAGAGACCAGCCTTCCTCCTTCAGCTGCTTTAAGGAATGTTAAGGCAATTTTTGTCAAGAAAACCCTGGTAAGTGGCTGAACTTATCTTGAGAATTTTCTTGTAATCCTGCTCAGAGCTTGGAGCAACCCAGGCTGCCACAGCTTAGACACAGAAAACTCTCCAAACCCAATTCCTCTTGTGCTTTCCTTGCACTGGGAATCAGCACATCTCAAACTCTTTCTATATTAATGAGACCCACCAAAGGAGAAAGGTTGGGTTTCCAAACACCTGGATTATTTCAGAGCTGCTGCAATCAGCTCTCTGTAGCATTTGTTGTGTTCTAATAGGAATTTCACTGGCTGAAGTTTATCTTTAAAATTGAATAATCCATGAAACAAACTCTCAGCCCCAACAAACCTGTTGTTTGTCCTGCCACAGTGAACATTTGCATCTGAGCTGCATTGCAAATGGATTTGATTCAAAATTAGGTTTGTGTGTGATGGTTTTGTTCTCTGGCATATGGTCTTGTACATGCACTGGCCTTGTCTGGCAAGTGCTTGGCACAGACTTCCTCCCTTTTTTTGTGCTTCCTGAATTGCTGCAGCTTCGTGTGGAAAGTGGGTGTTGGACACCCACAGGTGGAGGGTGGATTCTGAACCGAAAAGTGCCCAAATGGCAAAATGTGTGTGGTGATTTTTCCATCAGGAAGCTGATTTCTGCTCAAACCTCAGCAGGATGAGGCAGGACAGCCCAACACACCCAGTGCAGGCAAGCAAAACATTCAGCTGATTCTCTCTCTGATAACCAACAATAAATGATGTTGGAAGCTTTTTCTTTCGAATTGCTTCCTTTTGTCTAAACCAGCTTTCTGACTTTTTGTGTGTTAATTAATAGGCACAAATTTCTCTTCCGTTGAATGGAGTGAGTGCATCCCAGAGATAAGTTTCTCCTGAATGAGAAAAGAAAAATAATGGATGATGTTGTTGGTGACAGATACTCATCTCTCTGACAGTCCTGGGCATGATGATAAAGTGAACAAACCTCCTTTTGTTCTGTTCCAAAGTGAGTGGAATGACTCCACTGCTGCCCACTGCCTGTGATGCTGATGAACATGAACTCATCATTCTGAAAACCAGAGGCACAGCCCAAATCCATCCTCGTGCCTTTGTTCTGCAGCAGAACAAATGCACTGTTAGCTGGTAATTGTCTCTTAATTCAAATGTAGTTGTCACTAGGACATGAGAAATCCAAGGGGTTGGGTTTTGCATTGCTGGGAGCTGCTAAATACATTTTGAAATGATATTTGAGACAGAAATTGGTCCTTACAAGCTGCTGCCTGTGCTTGTAGGGTATCAGAATGAATTTCCTGTAGGTTTTCTCTGCTCTCCCACACTTTGATGAGGACAGAGCTCTTGGTAGACAATGCACATGTGATCAGACTCTGTGAAAGTGGTGTCTTGATAAATTATAGCTGCCATAGCTGAGCTTATCTGAAGGTTTTATTCAAGGCATTTTCTTAACAAGGCTTCCCACCAAGAGCTTGGCTCACAAATCTTTATTCTGTGAAGCAGAGAGATCGAGTTTGCCTTCTCAGCACAGCCCTGAGAACAGGAAGAGCAGTTCCTCTGATATCATCTTGCCTTAATTTTTTTTTTTTTTGGTCTGCTTTTAAAAGGTCAAATGTTTTTTGCTGATGTTCAGTGTGTTATGAGGTCAAATAAATGAATGCTCATGAACTGCCTTTGCAGAAAGCTGTGTGCAGCAGATAATTCCTGTGTGTGTTCATTGCTCTGTCAGATAAATGCAGCTGTAGTATTTCCTGGTTTATTCATTGTTCTGAAGCACTGATGCTTAGCAGGTCTGGACAGAGGGGTCAGCAAACAACAAATTAAAGGATTGCTGTGATATTATTCTGGTTGGGGTTTATTTATCTCTCCACTGGGCCCTGAGGGTGCCTGTGGATTACCTGCTCCAGCTGATCAGGAAAGGAAAGTTTGGCATGGCAGGATGGAAGTGGTAGAAGTGGTGATTGATTTGTTTACTGATCCATGTTGAAGTGAAGGTGAGAGGGGATTGCACCATTTCATTACAAATCAAGTCTGAGGTTTAGGAGCAGTCTGGATTCTCATTCAGGAATCAGGTGAAGTGATTGCCAGTCCTTCCCTCCAGGTGCTCTGTCCAAGGGAATCTTCTGCAGACAGTGCCTGGGGATCCAGTTGTATTTGCACACTTGGTCTCTTGCTTCCCTGCACTTGGAGGCTCCCAGATTCCAGGTTCTGGGATCCCTTAGGGCTGGGATAAGGCACATCAGCTGCTCAGTCAGGGCCCTGGAATTTGGGGATGGTTTTGTATCAGCAGAAGATGAGGATTCTGCTTTGGTTTACATCTGGTTTCTGCCCTCATGCAAATTTAGACTGCAGTCCTTGAGTGCTTCTCACCTTGGATGGGAAAGCAGTGCTGACTAAAGCAAAACTCAGTTCTGACAAAATTCTGGTGCACACAGAGAACTGGGGCAGGATACAGGTGAAGACTGATTCATCTTCCATCTCTGATGAGTGTGAAAGGCAAATCTTGCTGAAATCCAGAGCTGCAGCTGTGGAGCAACCAGTGCCCAGTCCTCAGCAGCTGGCCAGGTAAATTCCTGGCCAAACCCCATTTGGACTGGACAAGAGAGGGGTGAGTTCCTCACAAGCTGGGAAATGAACCCTTCTGTGTCAGGATGGGTCCTGCTTAGCTGTGGCTGTAACTTTAATTGGGAAAGGTTAATCTGATCAGTTGGTATTCACAAAAAGCTTTAGGAATGAGCACTGCTGTGGAAGTGCTGACTGTTATGATCATGATGGATATGCTTTATCAGCAGTTTGTCTGATGAGCAAGATGCTTTTTTTTCCCATTTGACTGTGAGGGAGCTGCCTCCTGGAGAGCAGAAGAAAAATATTTCAGAAAAAAAGGGGAAAAATGGATATCCTGTTGTTTTTCTGGATTCTGCCTCCTGTTGAGCACTGTGTGTGGTCTGGTACCAGACAGAGGGAGAAGGACTGTTTACAGGAGCAGGGAGTGACAGCACAAGGGGGATGGCTTCACACTGATAGAGAGGAGGTTTGGGGTAGGTATCACCAAAAAATCCTTCCCTGTGAGGGTGGGCAGAGCCTGGCACAGGGTGCCAGAGCAGCTGTGGCTGCCCCATGCCTGGAAGTGTCCAAGGCCAGGCTGGACAGAGCTCTGAACACCCTGGGACAGTGGAAGGTGTCCCTGCCCATGGGATACCTTGAATCTGCTTTGTCAGCCACGCCAAGGCTTGGGGAGAGTGTTGGAGGCAGGATTTTCATGGATGCTTCAGATGTTATTCCTTGTTTTCTTTATTTTGGTGGTAATGGGGAAGTTGGTGTTGTCCCATGTTTGACACACAAAGTGCAGGCTCAGAACCTGAGCAGAATCACATGTTTTATGGAAAGGAAAATCCTCCTGGGAGGAGCAGCCAGAGTTCATGATTAATTTGTAGAGCGTGCATGCACGCCATGGATCCAGGAGGGAGGGGAGCTGCTTCCTTTATGCTTTTCCATCCTCAAAAGGAACACTTGTAGTTGGTAAGGCTTTTATAGGTGTGGGATCTGAAAACTGCATTTCTGCCAACAAAAAGAGACCCAGACTTGAGCTGCCTTGCAGGTGCTGTCAGATGATGTTGGAGTGTAAAATGGTGTTTCCATCCTGAATAGGGTTTTTTACTGTCTCTTGCTATCAGGAGTAGTCTTCAGAGGCTGTGCCTTGCTTTGGCTGCTGTCAGATGTTCAGATTAAAAAAAATAAAATACTGGAGTGCAGTTTATAGAGTAGCTTCTACCTTCAGACCTGGCAAGGAGTTATAAAGGAGAGTGTAATGAAGGAATCCTGCATTTCCCATGTGGAAAGTAGGGCAGAATGAAGAGAAAAACTGGTTTGGTGACTCATGGCCTTAGCTGGTGGCTCAGAAAACCCAGATCCAGCTCTCATTTTTCCTGTGGACTTCTGGGGTGTCACAGCAGTGAGTCACACAGGGGACAGCAGGGCTGGCTCTGCTCCCCACTTTCTCCCTGGCTGGCAGAACCTGTGGAGTTCCCCAGAGGGGTCTGCGAGACCAGGCTTGATGGAAGTGAACCCTTCACACCTCTGCAGTCATTTCCAGAGCTGGAAGAATGAGTGGAGATAGCAGCAGCAGGGAGGTGTGAGGGCAGCCAGCAAGTGAATAAATATCTGTGCTCCTGATCTAATCCCCAGGCATCCCTCCTGTCTGCTGCTCCTGAACCCAGCCCCAAATCCCGCTGCGGGCTGGCACAGCGCTGTCACCTCTGCCAGCTGACTTCTGTCTGCTTTCCACCGCAGGTCTCTGTGAAATCCCCTCCTTCCTCTGCCCAGATCTCTTCCTGTGGAGCATCACCAGCGTGTGGAGCCTGCCCCACACACCCATCCCCTGCCAAACCACGGCCTTTACCTGCGTGTTCCGCTGTTTCCCGTGCGACCCGTCCTGCGGGAGCGCCTCCTGGGCCACCCCCGAGTTCAGCCAGCGCTCAGTGGCTCCAATGGTGAAGATGACAAGGTCCAAGACTTTCCAGGCATACCTGCCTTCGTGCCACAGGACCTACAGCTGCATTCACTGCAGGGCTCACCTGGCCAACCACGATGAGCTCATTTCCAAGGTAGGTGCTCCCCGGAGCAGACGGTTCCCTCACGTTGCGCGTCGGTGGCTGTGCAAGTGCTTGGCCTTATCCAGCTGCCTTTTTCCTTGGAAAGTGGGATCTCAGCCCACAGGATCTATTTGTGAGCTGCTGGGTTTGTTTTAACTGCTTGGGGTCTTCAGCATCCTCACAAGTGCAGGGGCTGGTACTGATCTGTTTGCTCTCGTGACCAGGGAATGGCTGGAGCTGAGTCAGGGGTGATTTAAGGTTTTAAAACCTCAGGAAAAGGTTTTCACCCCGAGGGTGGCTGAGCACTGGAAAGAGACTCCCCAGGGCTTGTCACAGCACCAAGTCTGTCTGAATTCAAGAAGCATTTGGATAAAGTTCTCAGGCACAGGGTGGGATTGTTGGGGTGCCCTGTGCTGGAGTCAGACTCAATGATCCTGATGAGTCCCTTCCAGCTCTTGAGGGGTGTTAGAAGAAGCTAAATTAAAAGCTCTCAGAGCCAGTTTTGATGCAGAAGGAGCAGGCCAGTAAGAGGAGCTTGCTCTGAAGTGGGAAAACTAAACTTTCCCAGTGTCTGCTGGAGCCTGCAGTGCCTGGCTGTGGTCAGGCATCGAGTTCCCAGGCCTCGGCTGCCTTGGAATAACTGTTCCGTAAAGTTTATTCAGCTTATAAAATCTGTGTTCAGAAAAAACAGCCCCAGCCAGAGATTTATGAGCTGAGCTGAGTGGAAATGGTGCTGTGAGCTCTGTGTGTGCAGCTTGAATAGTTCAGCTTCTTGGAGCAGCCTGGAAAGGCCGGGATCACCAGAGGCAGAGGAGCTGTGCCCCTTGGAAAGGGGTTTGAAATGTAAATGTGGCAGCATCTGTGGCCTGGAGGTGAAAATGCTTCACCTTTTGGGCCAGCTGGGTGACCCCAGGCTCCTGTGCCCAGTTGGGATGAGGCAGTGACTCCCTGGATTTTGTGTTAGTACACAGAAGGTGCTTTACTGGCTGAGCAAAGAGGCTTGTTTTACTTGCTGTTTTTACAGTAGATTAAAGTCTGCGCTCTGCTTTTGTTTCTTGACACAGCTGGTCCCCAGCCAGGGAAAACAGGGCTGTGCATTCCCAGTGCTTTCACCTTTGATGCTTCCTTCCCCTCCTTGTTCCATGTCCATGCTCCAATGCAGCCAGCTTTGCAGGTTAAGTGGCTTCCAGCAGGGCAATGCCAGTGCTGCCAACTGCTTGGAATTTGAGTTTCTAGCCCAGGGCAGGCAGAAACTGCCCAGGAATGCTGACTGCTAAAATATGGACAGGAGAGGAAAAGGAGGGAAGCACAATGTGACTTCTGGAAATGTTAACTCCAGTGTGCTCTGGGATCTGCTCTTTCTAAAAGTTCATGTTAGACCACGGTGTAAATTAATAGTTGGGACCACATTGCTGGTGCAGCCACTAGCAGGTCATGGAATTTGAATGCAAAGGGTTTGGGGTTTCAGGGTTTTGTTTCTCAGGGTTGTAAACATGAATAAAAACACATTCTTTGTGTAACTGGGAACCTTATGAAAGTAGTTGTGCAATTGTGGCTTGTACAAGTGGCTGTTTGACAGAGCAGAAGGGCAGTCCCTGCCTCAAGGGGCTTCCAAACGTGGAGGAACTTTCCCAGGCAAACTTAAATAGTGGCTTTTTTATCTGTTTGAGTTCAGTTTGCAGAAGGCCTCGGGGAGATGTTTCAGCTCTTTCATCACAGCCTTATGATCACATCCCTGAACCAGGCACTGCAGTTGTGGTGCTTGTTTTCCACATGAAAACGTGGAAAAGGGAGGAACAAGGATGGAAAAGGGAGTGGGAGATTCTGAGTGTCCCCCAGGCTGTGCTGCAGCTCATCCTGAGCCTGACTGTGCCCAAAAACCCAAAAGACACCATCCTTGGAAACATTTCCCACAAAACAGGCTTTTATGTAACAGCAGGGTGCTGGTGATTTGCCTCCATGAAATGAATTCCTCTGCTCGTTTTGCCCCGAGCTGTGCAGAGACCACAGCAGAGCCGGGCTGCTCTGCACTCCAGGAGCTTTTAGCTCCTTTGGATGCTCACAAGTTGCAGCCCTGGCTTGGGCTGTTGGATGGAGCACAACTGGAGCTGGATCCCAGGATTGTTCTGTGTCAGTCCATACTTTCATTTCCTCTCCATCTCCCAAGTTGACTCAATGAGCCCTTCAGCACCTGTGTTAACTCTGGTTTCAAAGTGTTTTGCCAGCACCAGGTATCCAAAACTCTCTGACAAATATCCCTTGGCAGGGCAGTTTTTTCTCCCTTCTCTACTTCAGGAAAACCTTGTGCTTTAAAAGGGGTAGAAAGTTTCTCAATAAACCGTTGCTATTTAAAGAAAACAATCGATGCTGAGGCTTTTAAGAAAATCCAAAGCTGTTACATGAAGCCAGTTACCAAAATGTTGCTTACTTGGCCTTTTATCTCCTGCAGCCTGAGGGAGAAAGTGGTTTAGTGGGTCTGATTTTGTAACAAGATCTAAACTGTAGGTTGGACCGTCTGGCCAAGAAAGGCCTTATTGACTTAGGAAATATTAAGGTGATCAGATAAATTGGGTGGAGTGAGTAGTTTTCCTTTCTGTGTTCCTTTGGTGTCTGGCTTAGCATGAGTGGAGGTTCTTGTTCCCTTGGAGCAATGCATCATTTAAAAGGCTGTGCCAAATTTAGTACATACTCTTGTTTCACTGCTTTTTCCAGTGCCTAAGTGGGCTGAGACTTTGGGAACTCAACCCTGCCCTGCAACAGATTCCTGTCTGACCTTGAGGAAGTCACTGGATGTCTTTGTTCCTCCTTTTCCCCACCTGAAATGCTGCTGCTTTGTTCAGACTGCTTGGAAGATTTTGGAGCAGGTCCTGTCTGCTCCTCCAAATTAGTACAGCATGTCCCAATCCTCTTTGATTTTAATGTGAAAACAAAACCATTGTGCCAGGCAACTGTACTTAAAAAGCATATTTCAATGCCAAAAAAATAAGTGAAAGGTACTTCTTGTTACAGGCACAACATCCCATGGCTTTTAGAATGTTTAAGAAAAATATATATTCCATAATCAATGTCTCCAGGAAGGAGACACAGGAGTTTTTCTTGACGAATGTGCCTTTTACATCATTTTCCAGTGGGGCCTGAGGGGAACAGCCAGCAAAATAGACATTTAACAAGGTACAGTTAAGCAAGTTTCTCAGACTGGCAGGGGTGATGCTGATTTCTCCCTACTCTGAGCTATTCCAGCTCTTTCTGTTGGGATCCACGTGTACTTGGTGCCCTTAAAGGAGGATGGGAACAAGAGCAGAAAGCTCCAGGCCAAAGATGCCACTTGAGTATCTTGGGTGCTGATTTTTTGTGCTATGTGAGCAGTAATTCAGCAGAAATGTCCCTGATTATGGAAATATGTGGAGAATGTCTTGTGGGCGTCCTGCAGTTTTTTTTTTTTCCCCGTGAATTATTGTGATCCAAGTGCTAAACATTACTCAGTGATGGATCCTCTGAAGTTAGCCCGAGGCTTGCCGGGGAAGTTTAATGTTTTCCTTTGATGTCTGCATGGAAGCTCTGCTGAACATGAATGGGAAATTCTTCAGCACAAAAGGCTGCAGCTCCTCCAGCCGCTGAGAATTTAGGAAAAATCGAGGACTCCTGTGTGCCTGACTTTCTCATTTGGGGCCGGGTTGTTAATGAGGGAGCACTTAGAAGCTCTTTTTGATCTTCTCAGTCGGGAGTTGGGAGGTTTATCAGGAAAATTCCCTCCCAATCCTTGTGGCTTCTCTCTTTCCTGGCTGCTGGAGCCTGAGCCTGGTGGTTCAGCAGCTCCTGGTGAGATTTATGGCTCGCTGAAAGCATCACACTTTTGCTCCATGTTGCAGCTGGAGGATCTGAAAAGGATTTGAGGCTTTGGTGCTTCCACAGAAGCTGTGGATGAATTCAGCTGCGTGGAGCATTTGATGCACCACATACAGGTGAAAGGAGCAGCAGTTGTTGGGTTTTTTGGTTTGGCTCTTTGCTTTTCTTTCCTTTTTCTTTCTTTCATGTGGACAAGGCAGTTTTTAATGTTCTTTAGGGCTTTACTGCTCAGGAACCAGCTGAGATTTGTAGTTCAGTTCACTTTGAAGATGCGAAGTTATTTGCTGGGTGGGGGCAACGTGCACACAAAGGTAGAACAATAAATTTAAAATTACAACTTGGTAACCTTTAACCTAATGGAAAAAGAGGCATTTAATAAGTGTCCAGGACATGTCTGATGAAAATCCTGCATTTCCATCATAGGAAAAACCAGTGTATGAGGTGAGATGGGTATTTCCTTCTCAAGGGTAAAGTTCTTCTTTTTCATTACACAGGTTTTATTCTTGCTTTCAAGTAGATCTTGTTCCTTCCCAAATAGGAATTTAAGTTCCCAGCTCCACAGTAATGAACTCTTAAGGCCAGGAGGAGCCATCACATCGCCACACCTGACCTCCTCTGGGGCATGGGCCAGTGGATTTCACCAGGATTGCAGCAATTCTTTCAGGAAAAGCATTTAGTCTCCATTTCAGGACTTCAAGAGGGGAAATTCACTGCTCCCTTTGGTCATTTTTTTTCCCAGTGGTTAATCATCCTTACTATTAAAAATCAGAGACTTTGAATTTAGGTTTGTCTGACTTGTGCTTCCCATCATTGGCCATTATTTGATTTCTTTTGCTAATAAAATACATCTCCAGTCCCTACTCTCCTCCCTATAAAAGGTCTGCAGTAACCAAAGTCACTCTTGATCACTTTTTGGACAGACTAAACAGATTCAGCTCTGTCATGGTGCAGTCTGATTCTTTCCAGTTTCACCTAATTTTTGCGGTTCCCTTCTACATTTTTAGCATTTCAATATCTTTTTGAGGGATGGAAACAGAGCTGGTCTCATTGTTGCAGCCTCAGACTCTGCAGCAGCATCTTTTCAGCTCACACATTTCATAATTGTATCAGTCTCACTGGCTCAGCACTGCACAGAGATCTTCTGTTCATTTATTTGCTGTGAGCTCTTCATGCACCAGATTTATCAATTTTATGCACATTTCTAGAAGCTGTCCAGTAGCTTTTGGATCCTGCTTTCCAGCTCCTGTTCCCTAATGAATTTGCCACTTCCAGGCATTATTCTGAGCTTGCCCTTAATTGCAAATATTAGAGTTCAAGCAGTAAGTGATAAACAGCCAAGCAGCTCCGGGAAAAGTCATTAAGAGTTTTTTAGCTCCCCATTTCACTGCTGTGAACGTGAGGGGGGGAAGGCACCTTGTAATTCTTGGCTCCCATAAAGCTTAAAATTAAACGCGGGTCGAGAGGATTTCAGTGCTCAGTGGAACAATGTGTCATCAAAGCTGCTCAATGGCTTTTCCTCCAGCGTTTCAGCAGGAGATGCAGCCTTGATTCGACTTCTCCGGCCAAATCCATCCCCAGGACCCTTTCCAGCAGGTTGGTGTTTGCAGGGAGGAGGGCAGCAGGGCCTGAGGTTGTTATTTGAGTCCCTCAGCTCCGTGTTTGGGGGAGGGAATAAACAAACAACGACTGCCCTTTGCAGGGAAACGTCAGGATGTGAAATCCGAGCTGGGTAATGAGAATTTCTGGTGCCTGTTCCATAATGCAGCCACCTAAATTAGATCCTTCTGTCCTGTGGAATTGCTTCCTCTGGGATTTACCCTACAAGTGTTCCTTCCCTCAGATCCTGCTGTCCATAATGGGATTGAAGAGAGTCAGGACCAGGTTGTTTTATTTAGTCAGGATATGGTTGTTTAATAGAAGGAGCCCGAGGTAATTTGTACCTCCTTGCATAATTGTGTTTATACAGCAATTAACTGCTGTGTGATTTTTAAAATATTTCATTCTGTTCCAAAAAAAGAAGGAAAAAGGTAATAAATCACAAGAGTTTAGAATTCCCTGTCAAGGAGGAGGAACAGGGTAAAAATGGATTTTTCTAATCCATCACTTTCTTCAAGGAAACATCTCTCCTTTCATCTGCTGCTTCCTCTGCCTTAGAATTGATGACCTGGGCATAAATAAAATATTGTTCCCATTTATTATCCGGGGAGCTGCCAGGGACGAAGGACAGTTGAATCATCAGGGTTTTTGCTGCAACTGCTGCAAATCCTGAACAACTGGAGCTCGTGAGGTCTGAGCCCTCCTGGGAGTTTCAGTTTGCAGTTGGAAAAGGAGGGAATTCCAGCAGAATCCAGGGCTTGCTCCTGGGAAGAGCTGCCCCGGGAATTTCCCTTGCAGGTGTGTGGTTTTAATCTGATTTATCCTTGTAAGAGCAGCCCAGGAACAACACAGAGCTCTGGTTTAACCTGTAATTTAATCACACAAAAATATGGGGGCGATGCAGGGGGGCTTTTCCCACTTGCTGCCTTTTGGAGAAGAGTCTCTGAGGATAATTTCTATTTTAGAGCAGCAGGAAATGCTGTCTGAGGGCCTCACATGTGCTTTAGGGGAGCTGTTGTGTCTGCAGGAGTTTGTCCTCTGCAGTTTTCCTCATCCTTGGAATGGGCAAGGATTGGAGCTCAGGCAGACAAGGAAACTCCACCCAGAGCCTCCTCTCCTCAAATGCACAATGGGAATCACAACTGCTGGGATAAGTAGCAATAACAAAGGTAGAAACTGAGGCTGGATACCTGGAATTGGGAGATTTTCCAGTGATCCCTTTCAGCAGGGATTGCCACGGAAAAACTGAGTTAAAACCTGATTCCAGCTCAGCTCTGAGGACACATCCTCAGCAACAAAATAAATTTCAGTACCAAAAACTTCTTTTGACAAGACACAAATATTGAGAATTTAAGTGATGGATTAATAAATGAAGGAGAATTTTAACAAATGATGAAATTCCTCAGCTGTGAGGTGTTTGGTGACTCCATCTCCCTGCAGTGGATTTTCCCCAGGGACACAGGGGAGCTGCTGCCCTGGACAGATCTGCTTTTGCTGAGAAGCAAGTCTGCCCTCAGTGTCAGCATTGCTGCTATTATGGGCTGCATTAATGGCAAACAGTGCTCCACTGATACTTGGACACTCACTATTATGCTGCTAATTAAGTAACTTGTTGCATTAGCAGTTTCCATCTTCCATCCCAGCTCTGTGTTTATCTCCAAAACCCATGCAGCAGCAATAATTAATGTGGAAATAAAGGGCTTTATTCTCCCCCTGCCACTGCTTTTTGAAATGAATGGGTTGTTGGATGCTTTGAGCCTACAGGAAAACAGCAGCACTCAAAAGTGGGGGATAAAACCCACAGCAAACATTACATTTTTCATCCCTGTGTAAACAGAAAGGGCTTCACTGTCACTTTCTGTGGTATTTCACAGTAAATAACAAAATTCTCTCCAGGTGTAAATGGTGACTCAAGTGCCAGAGGTGCCAAACTCATCCCAGCTCCCAGCTCTGGGAATGCTGGTGCCTGTTGGGAATGAGGCCATGGAAGTGCAGGGTTAACCTGTGCCCCTGCTCCCCTGGAATTCAGCATCACACACATCTCTCCTCCCTGCCTGGGCTGCAGAGAACAGGGATCTGCTCTGCTTTCCTCTGCCCCTAAATAAACTGGAGTAATTGCTTTTAAAAGTAAACACTCCATCTGCTCTTTCTCCCCACAGTATTTCCATCCTTTTCCATCTTACAGGCAAGTTTTGAAGCACAACAGCAGCAGCAGCCAGAGACTGTGGAAATCACAAGAGAAGCCCCAAAATATTGTGAAGTGTGAAGTTTTGTAGAAGTAATAAATCTGAAGTAATTTTTTTAATTTGCCTTCAGTAGTTTGCGCCCTTAGCATTTGCATTTTGAAATTTCACTTTGAAGTCTGTGAGCTGGAAACTCATTTAAAAATAAATAAGAACAGAGTCCAGGAGCCCAGGGCTTCAGGAAGGAGAGGGAACAGCACAGGGCTTGTGATAACAGGAGGAGAATTCAGTGTTGTGGTTGGAGTGAGCCAGGACAGCCTGGCAGGCACGTGAGGGACAACAGGACAGAGCAGTTTGCAACTGTTCTGTGAATTTTGACATTTTTATAGAGTTTGGCTCAGGATTTAGCTCAGCAGAGGAGTGTCTTAATCTGTGTTAGAAACCCAAGTGCTCGAGGAAAAACCACCCCCTTGATTTGAGGCAGTTTGTATTTCCCTGAGTGCTGCTCTTCATTAATTGCAGAGCCTCTGAAGGGATTCTCCTTCTCCCTTCTGCAACTGCAAAGTAAAATTTTCCCTTTGAGAGAAATCTAATAATGGGGAATGTGCCCCTAGATCCTGACCCATTTAAATCCCTTCATGAATTCCCACATGCCTGTTGGTTTTCCATCTTCCTGGGCAGCACTGACATTCCAGGGATAATGCTGGGTGTCCACTGTGGTTCATGATACTTCAGCATTTTTTGGGAATCTTGTGAAAAATGAGGATTTTTTTTTTTTGCTCCAGTGCCCAGAAATATGAGAGAATGAGAGAAAATCTCCCTTTGAAAACCAAACCAAACTGGACCAAAAAAGTCCTCATTGAAAAGAATTTAAAAATGAACCATTCCTTAAATTTACCTGAGGGTTTTAGGGGTCAGGAGTTTGTTGTATGGCACTGGAACACTGGGATTTCAGAGCACAAGCGTTCTTATAAATTGGGGTAGGGTTGGGGGTTGGATCAACACCTGGGAGGCAGAATAAAAAATTGCAATGATACTCCCATCAGAATAAAACCAGACAAAAGGCCTTTCATCTGTGCACCTTCCTGCTCACAGGCTGCATAACCTGAGCCCCAAAATCTGGAGCTGTTCTGAGCATGGAATGCAGCAGATCCTGGTTATTCCCTGTGTTTTTGCACAGCAACATAAACTGCAGGGGAATAAAGGCCGTGCTGAATTAATTGAATTATTTCAGAGATGGGTTTGGTCCACTAATTCCATATCGACTTTGGGCTTTAAATAGCATTAAGGACCCGTGGTAAAACTCAATTAAAAGTCAGGAATGCAGCTGGAACAGGGTAAGGTCACATCTGTGCACGAGGTGGAATAATGGAACCTGTTCCCTTGACGTGTCTCGTGTAATCGGAGCAAAATTGAATCTCTTTAATCTGATCAGGGCCTGCCCCTCCTGTGAGGGGAGCAAGGTGGAATTAATGAACCCTGAGGAGCTCTCTGCAGTCTGTGTGGGTACAGGGAGCAAGCAATTGAACTCCTGCTCCCCTGGGAAATGCTGGAGTGTGATATGAGTGGATGGCTGGAATTGGCACAGTTTTTATTTTCCAGTTTTCTCCCTGCTGCTCAGTGACTCCCAAGGAAACTCCTCGTGGGGCCATCACAGACCTGGTGCTCTTACAGGTAGTGGTGCCTCTAAACACATTCCAGGGCTCATATTTTTAAACAAATTAAATCAAATTTGGCTTGAAGGGTGCCACGAAGGCCGAGCTTCGTGTGGGATGTGGGAAAGCAGCAGGTAGGAATTGAGATTAAATGCATGAGCACAAGGAAACCTGGGCTTTGGAGCACATCTTGGTTCTCAGACTCGTGTCAGGTTACATTGACACCACATTTGGTCTTACTTAAAGGTCTCCTCTGCCTGTTGAAGCTGCATTTGATGAGAACATCTCATCCTTGGATGTTTCAGGGTGAAATCAGCAGTGGGAATAGATAAATCTGACCGTCAGTGTTGTGCTGTGGCTGTAGTAACTCAGACCCAAAAGCTGGGCAATGAGTGATCCCAGATCTCTCTTGTGTGGCTTTCTCAGGCCCAGATTCAGTGCCCAAGGGTTTGTAAGATCCCTTGTCCCACTGCAGCACTGTGCCCTGTGGGGGCATCACAGGGAACGTGTCCCTTTTGGAAAATCCTGGTTCCTGTGCAGGTGTGGCTCCTCCTGACGTGCCCTCCGTGGGTGCCTTTGGGCCCTCAGCTGCATCCCTGCAGTGGGAATCATTTCAGCAGCAGAGCCTGAGGGGGCACATGCTGTTCCCTCTCCCTCTTGGACTTCTTTGGGACCAGTTGCCTTTTCATTTCTGTTTTATTGGATTGTTAACAGGCTGCCAGCTGGATGTAGGTACGTGGGGGTTTTCTCTGCTGCAGTCTGCAGGGAACAAGCATCACTGTGGAGACATTTAGCCCTGGCAACTGCTTCCTCTTTTTCCAGATGATTCCAGCAGCTCTTTTTGTGTTCAGCCCATTGTCAGACACCATGACAAAGACTTGGGGTGTTAATCCTGTCGTCTGTTCAGAGAGTGGAACTGCTGAGTGGGCTGTGCTGTGAGTGAGGAGCTGTAGGTGCAGCAGGGACGGCGTTTTCAGAGTTTGTGCCTTTCCCTGGCATCACTGGTGGAACGTCAGAATTCCCTCCTGCGTCTCCAGCAGCCAGCAGGGAGGGGAATGTGCCAGAGCAAAGGTCTGGAGGTGGAACAGGGAGCAGGCAGGAGTGGTGGAGAGGCAGAGCCCTTCCCTGTGCCGTGCTCGGAGCTGCGGGATCAGCACTTGGGGCTGAGAGCAGAACATAACAAATGGATTTACCCAAACAGCTCCCGAGGTCGTGGCTGCTGAATGGAGCAGGATTCATGGTCCTGCAGGCTGGGCCCATCCCAGGTGCAGCCAGGGGAGCTGGATGTGGCTGCAGGTCCTGCAGCAGGGCCGGTTCAGCAGCATCTGTGAAACCCTAAGTGCCTCTCTGCAGGCTCAGCCTCTCAGAGTTGCAGTTCTGCACTCTGCCTCTCCGCCAGCACATTTACAGAACTCCCCACTGCCCAGGGCTCCTGTCTGCCCCACACTGTGACCACAAAGCACCCCCTGGGTTGTCCTTTAACTGGCTAGCAGGGTAAAGAAGGAACAGCCATTTCCCTCAAACCCACCCCCTGCAAAACATCTGCTTTTTAAAACAACGATTTCACAGCTCTAATTTGGGATCAGCACAGCTGAGGGGCCATAGGGAGTGGCTGCAAATTGGGTGGCAGGAGCTTCTTACACCAGAGCAGCTGCCAAAGCATCTTAACATGGAGCTTCTGCAGTGGGGAGAGAGAGGATCTGCTCCAAACTGCTGACTCCAGGCTGGTGGCTTCCCACCTGGATACTCCAGTCAGCATTCCTTGGGCCCTGCAGCTTTTGGGTGCCTCTCTCCTGAGCCCCCAGGAGTGGGGAGGTGCACCCTGAGCTGGGTGCCAGGAGGAACGAGCTGTTGTCCATCTCCAATCCCAACAGCAAAGTCGATTTTTTAGAGGGCTCACACAGGATGGGGAGGGAGAGTTGTGTTCTGGCACATCCAGATGTGTTCCCAGCCAGGCACTGAGCATTTGCAGTGCAGGGAAAAATATGTGCTTGGGCTTCCAGTAGGAAACAACAACAGTAAGATCCTTTCCACTCCTTTCAGCTGGAAAGTGATGCCAGGAGCTGTTATTTCGGAGAATCTGGATTTCTGTGGGAGGGGGATTGAGATGCACCTTTGAATGTGTATCAGGAAAATCTACACAGAGAAAATGCAGAGCACAGAAAGTGGGTCTGGCTGCTGGCTGTCACTTCAGTGAAAATCAAGGGTGTTGTGGAAATCTTTGTGTGTCTCTTAAAAAAACCAAACAAAACAACAAAAACAAACACAAGAGCATCTGCTTGTGTATAAATATACCTGTTTTCTTCTGATTTTGTAGTTCCCATTACAGCATATGCCAATTTTGCTGGCGTGCCAGAAGAGCAGGAACATCTCCAGGAAATGCTCAGGTTACAGCACCCAGATAAAAGCTGCCTGTGCCACCTTTATAAAGATACAGCCAGCTTAGTCTTGCAGAGGCAAATGCACTGGGGAACTTGTGGTTACCAGACTTCTCTCCCTTCTTTTTACATGTTTTGCCAAATCCTTTGCTGGCTGGAGGGTGACTGTTGAGACAGAACTGAAAGCTGAGCAGTGGTTTGTTGAAAACTTCTGCTTGGGCAGGGGATAAATAATGTGATTTTTTTTTTTTCAGTGACCACCCTTAGATACCCTCAGGCACTGGTTTGAGCTGGGAGGAAGGGCAGGCACCTCTGGAAGGATGCTACTGTCCCTGGGAATGGAATAATACCCAGTGAGCCCCAGCACAGCTGATGGGACTGGGTTTGTTGTTTATTAAAGACAGACCTTTGTACAGCAGGAAGAGAAAATCCTCTTTCTGTACCAATAAAAACTCTGCTCCCATAGTTGCTGTTATTGGCAAACTCAGTCACTTTGATGTTTACAGAGAAGTATTTACAGGGAAGGGCTGGATGGTGAGAAAGTTTCATCTGCTTTCCTTTTGCTCTGGTGGCAAATGCTGTGGGACTTGGTGTTTCATCCCTGAAGCCTTCCCATGGCAGTCCTGCAGCAGGGATGGGCAGTGCCCTCCTGCCTGCTGCAGCCAGCTGTGGCTTGGCCCCTCCTTTCTGGCCAGGGAATCATCATTTGTGTTCCCACTTTCCCCTCAGGTCCCTGGGATGGTGCAGGGTGTGCTTGGGAGCAGCCAGGCTGGTTTGGTGTGGGGTATGACAGGAACACGGGGCTGGAGTGCAGCAGAGGGATGAAAAGAAGCTTCTCTAATAAATGCAATTACACAAACCTGCTTGAGCCACGTGTCCTATTTAATTCCTCCCCAAGAAAATTCCTCAGGGCACTGCTTTTGTCTGAGTCAAAGAGATATCCCAGTGCCTCAGGCATCTTCTCTGGATCCACGGTGTGCCCTGGGTGGCAGCTAATATTGGGCTTCAGATTCCTCTGAAGAACAGTTATCCCTCCAGGACCCAGGAATTCTGTGCCAGGCAGGGATTTTGCAGCTGGCAGAGCCCTTGGTGCCCTGCAGACCTCACAGGCAGCTGGCACTGCTGGCTGTGGCTCCCTGCCCGGGTGCCCCGTGGCAGTTCTGCCCTCTGAGGTGCCTCTGCTCCATGGAAAGGATCCTTTTGCAGTTGGGGATCCTGCCAAGGAAGCTGTCAGGGCTCTGAGTGCCTCTCCACGAGGCAGGAGTTGGGCAGGTGCAGGAGGGCAGAGCCCCAGGAGGGCAGGGATCCCCCAGAGATTGTTTTATGTCATGTGGGGTTGCTCTTAACCAAAAGAAATGACCATTGTTGGAGGGCCCAGAGGTAAAACAGGAATGTTTCTCTTTTCCCTCAAAACCCTGTCCCCCCATTTTAATGGTTTTTGGTCTGAAATCAGCTGAGGTTTTAAGAAAACCACTAAGCATTCCAAGGTTCCTGGTGAGGTGCAAAGTAAAGGATTAAATGGTCCAGAAAAGGTGCTTTTTTGACTTCCCCTGCCCCTTGGTGCAGACATTCCCTGAGGTGTCCCACAAGGTCACCCGTGTACAGACAGCCCAGCTCTTGCTCTCACAAGCACCAAATGTTTAATTCAGTGTGTGCCTGTCAAAGTGCATTAAAAATTCAGGTGGCACTTGGTGCCTGTCAGCCAGGCAGTGCCACAGGGTGATGCCACAGCCGTGTCACCCTGGGATCTGCCTGCAGCGTCCTGATCCCTCCAAAACGCTGCCTTGCCATGGTGCTGCCTCAGGGCCTGGGGAAATGTGGGGCAGGGAGGATGTGCCTGGATTATCTGGGGGGGGGTTTGGCTGCTCTGTGCTTCTCTTGTCCATGTTCATCTCCACCTCCTGCTGGCTTTAGCCCCAGTCCTGGAAATCTCCCAGTGGGAATTCGAGGCTTGCACACACCTCAAGGCCTTTTGTGCAATCTCTGTGTTTGTGTGCACAGCTCCTGGCACAGGCAGGTCCAACCCCTCAGCCTGGTTCAGCCTGAATTCACGTGCAAGTGCAGTTTGAAAAGAGATTCTGACCAATTTTTGGCAGCCTTCAGGTGAGGCTGAGGAGTGGTGTGAAGTTTATAAACACCAAAAGGGTGAAAACAGATTTTGCAGGGACGCAAGAGAGAAAACTCAACTCTGGAGCAGCACTTTGGGCCTGTACCACAACACTGTAAATTCCAGGCGTGTCCTGTGAAAAGGAGCTGGAGAACAGTTGCCTCTTTCCTCTCAAGCAGCCAACTGAGCTTTGTTTTCTTGCCTTCCAGTCCTTCCAGGGCAGCCAAGGACGAGCGTACCTCTTCAACTCCGTGTGAGTACCCTGCGCGCGCCGCGTCGCCTGGGGCGGATCGGACAAAACCCTCCTGAAAAAGGAAAAAAACACCCCATAGTTCCCTTCAAAAAAACCTCTGCCTGGGACTTAGGAGCTTCCCAAAGGTTGGAGAAAGAGGCAGAATTAGCCCCTGATTCATGTTTGAGTCGTGTTGAGGTTTCAGATAAGCAGCAAGGAAAAGGTGATTTTTTTTCGTCGTCAGTTAGAGAAATCAGAGCGAATGGCTGAGTCATTCTCCTCTCCCAGGATGTAGCTGGACCAAAGAGCCAGAGTCTTGTAAATGTGGAGATAAATGAGATTTAAATGTGCACTTCATGAAAACTGAGTATCATTTTCCAAGTGACTGGAAGTAGTTTTGGGGAGGTCACTGCTGGTCTGTCTTGCAGCAGAACTACTGATTTCAGTCACATTTTTCAATTTTCCATTTGGGAAAGTAAAAGTACCATTTTATCAATTTGAGAATGAAAATCTTTCTCAAATGCCTAATTAGCACTAGTGACTAGAGTGTTATTAATCTCCTGTTCAGAGCTTTCATTGAGTTTTTTAGTTGCATAAAAACCCCATTTTACCTTTTCATTCTGCTCTGGAACTGCGAGAGAGCTTTTGTTGCGGGCACAGCTGGGAAACTCACAACCTCCTGCTCATGTTTTCAAACACTGCAATGAAATCCTTGTCAGCTTTATTGGAGCATCTTGATGTGCAGAGGCACTAATGGGGAGCATCTGTGCTTTGTCCCAGAGTTAACGTGGGCTGTGGCCCTGCAGAGGAGCGGGTGTTATTAACAGGACTGCACGCCGTGGCAGATATTTACTGTGAAAACTGCAAAACCACGCTGGGCTGGAAATATGTGAGTATTCGTGGTCCCTGGCTCTGCCCCTGGGAAGCTTTGCTCCAGCTGGGGGGGTGGGAAGATCATTTTGGGAGCCTAAAGTGCAGGTTTTCATCTGTAACCATCTGTTTTCCTCCTGCTTTGGTGTGCGTTTTGCATTTGGAGAATCAGCTTGAATGTATTTTTTTTTAACTAAGAGTTTACACCTGGTTTTGGTGGGTGCCTCTCAGTGACATTTAACATAAATAAGGATAACTTCAGTCCAGTGGTTCACACTGTCTTTTTTCTATTATTCTGGTAGATGTTATCAGAATAATAGAATGCTCCATTAATCCTGTGTCCTTCCCGCTGGAAATGCAGTTGAACATGAGTTTTATCTGTTTGCTCTTCAAAAATTCAATTACCTTCCAATAAAATCCAGTGTTACATCCTAATTTCTGCTTCTGGAGGCCCACACCATTTTGTCCAAACGTTTTCACCAGTGTCTGAACAAATCCTAGTTTGTATCTGTGGCCTCTGGACAGAAATGCTCTGCAGTAGGTCAGATGAAAGGCTGTAAAAAGGAAAGCATCAAAAAAGGATGAGGTAGGAATCTGTGCAGAAGCTCAGGGATATTTGGGGATCCCATAGGTCTCCTGTGTGCTTGCACAGCTGCAGGCACAGATCTGTTTAGAGCAGGATCTTCTCCTGGGACTCCATTTCCACATTAAATTCACCATAATCCATCCCATTCCCAGTGAGAGAAGGACTTCATTTCTAACAAACTTTAATAAATTCCCAAACCACCTTGGAGAGAGCTGGATTTTACCACCAATGATCCCTAAATCCTGGCCCTGGGAGCAGTTGCCATTGGCCTGCAGAAATCTGAATTCCATGCTGCCAGTCCCTTCTTCCCAGCATGTAAAGACAGCCAGAAGCAGGATTTAAGTTTCCAGAAGCAGGATTTAAGATTCCAGAAGCAGGATTTAAGATTCCAGAAGCAGCATTAAGATTTCAGAAGCAGGATTTAAGATTCCAGAAGCAGCATTAAGATTCCAGAAGCAGCATTAAGATTCCAGAAGCAGAATTNGATTCCAGAAGCAGCATTAAGATTCCAGAAGCAGAATTAAGATTCTAGAGGCAGGATTTAAGATTCCAGATGCAAGATTTAAGATTCCAGAAGCAGAATTTATGACTCCAGAAGCAGGATTTACAATCCAGAAGCAGGATTTAATATTCCAGAGGCAGGATTTAAGTTTTTTCCCCTCACACTTTTCCTGAGAGCCAGCAGGAACACCTGCAGTTGACTTTTTCTCTGCTCAGCCTTGCACTCCCAGATCCGCTCCGTGACGCGATTTACCTCCAAATACCCCCTCGATCTCACTCTCCCTCCTCCTTTCATTTTAGGAACACGCTTTTGAAAGCAGCCAGAAGTATAAAGAAGGCAAATACATCATTGAACTAGCTCACATGATCAAGGATAATGGCTGGGATTGAGTGGGGAGAGCCCGGCCCTAGCAGCGTGTAAGAGAATGCCATCCAACCGAACATTATATCCAAGAGTGAGAGAGTGACTGAACGCTTGGTTCCATGCATTTAGAGGCTCTGCAATCCGGGAGCATCTTCACACCCTTCTCCATCTTTATTGGTGACTGGCCTCTAAATTTCTGTCTCTCTGTCTCTTTGCTTTGTATCTGTTTGTGAGTTGACCCTGGCTGCTTCTCTCTCTGTTCTGGCGTTGGCTCAGAGAATGCACCGAATGCCCGACAGCCATTCCATGTGCCCAGTGCTCGATCCAGCCCGACCTGGGCTCTCCTGGCACCTCCCCAGCTGTGGGAGGAAGACCCCGAGGTTTGGGCAGGAGAAGGTGGGAGAGGGGTGGGGGAGTGGGGAACCATCAGCAGGTGACGCTGGGCTTCTCCTTTCGGTCCTGGTTAAGCAAGGCTTGAAACCACCTCCTTGTCTGAATGGACAGAGAAAATATCTACTTGTCTAAATGGACAGAGAAATAGCTACTTGTCTAAATGGATAGAGAAATATCTACTTGTCTAAAAAGGACAGAAACATCTCCTTGTGTAAAAGGACAGAAATTACCTCACGGCTGTGTTTTCTCTCCGAATCCATCGGCGGAGCCTCAGCCCGAGCTGGCTGAGCCCGAGGCAGAACCAGTTCCCCCCACAATCTGTGTTTTGTTTGCTGTTTCTGAACTCGTTGTTGGAGGGGGCAGGACCTGGAGGCTGGAGAGATTCCCTGCCTCTCCTTTTTCTTGCTGGTTCAGGGTAGGGAGGCCGAACGTGTCCCGCAGAGCGCGGCCGTGGGGAGCGTCCTCACGGCTGCACAAACCAAATCCTGACTCCTGAGCCCTTCAGAGAGGAGGAGAAAACCACTTCAGGCACAAGGAGGCTGGAGCTGCAGCTTAGAAAATGTGGAGGGGTGAAAAAAGGCACGTGAGAGGCAAGGAAGAGGAAATTCCGTAGAGGAGGATGGGGACAAACAGTGACAGAGGGGACCCCCGGATTTCCTGGCCTCCCCTGAGCACCCTTGGCGGTGTTTTACCAACCTTTCACAAGGGCAAGGAGGAAAATGCTGTTTCAGAACCTTTTCCTTGAATCCCAGGCTCCAGTGGAGGAGCCTGGCACAGAAATGGTGCGAGGGTGGGGTGAGGAGGGGGCCGAGTTCCTGGGGTTGTGTTGCACAGGTGGATATTTCCAGGTTCCCCCTTTTCCCACTCCCAGGAGCCCACTGCAGGCACGGGGAGAATGGGAAAGAAAAAAAGAAATTAAACATCTCCCCACCACCCCTGGAATGATCCATGCCTTGAGGGGTAGATGTGGGTGTCAAAACTGCAGAGGACAACGAGTCCTTCCTGTTTAAATTTTTCCATGGTGATCCCTGAGCACCTTTCCAAGGTGGATGGTGGGGAAGGGCCCTTGTGTGTGAGAGGGGAGCTGTGCTAGGCCAAAACCACCCTGAGGAGTTTGCTGTGCAGCAGTCCAGCCAGTATCTGGTGCATAACCCAGGACTATTGAGCTGAGTTCGTTTTGTCTCTCCGCAAGTGAGTTTTTCTTTCTGTTGGCAGAATTTTTTGAAGTAGGTTAATCCATGGGGGGGAAATCTTTCTTAATCCAGAAGGAAAGAGTATTGTGCAGGGGGTGGTGACTCCTTATGAAACAGAAGCTTTGGAGCTGTAATCTGTTGTCACTGGCCCCCACCCCTGAGAGATTCCAGGGGGCTGGGGAAGAGGCACTTGCTGTTAAATTGGCAGGAAATGTGAATAGAGACTCTCCTCAAGGATCAGGGTGGAATTCAGTGTTGCATCCTCGTGCTGAGACCCAAACCTGAGCAAGCAGAGGTTGTGTTTTTCTCTCTCAAAGCTCTGTTCTTGACAGCCTTGGAGAAATGAGGTGGAGTTGGCCAGGACCCTGCAGGGATGGAGTTTGTGACCAACCTGTCCAGAGGTGGCTTCTGCCCTCACCCTTCTGCTCTGGCTGTGTAACAATTGCTCCAGCTTTTGTTTTGGATTGTCTCTGCTTCCATCAGCCACATTCCCTCCGGTGACAAATGCAGTAAAAATGAAAAATTCCACAGCACCTGCTGTCTTGTGGACTCTGGCACTGACCTGGTGCCATTCCCCTGTCCTTTCATTCAGGATCCATGGCAATTTACTGGGTTTTGACTAGTGGGAAGTAATTCCTGTTCTTCAAAGAGCTCTTTAGTCTCCACAGAGCTTTTAAAGGAGCTGGGAGAGGTAAGGGATCATCCCAAATCCTGCGAGGTTGAGAAAGAGCACACAGGGCTCATGGTTTGATGTTGGTATTTGGAGTGACTGCTGATCAAAAAGTGGATATAAAAGGCAGGGCTGTGCAGAGAACTGCTCTGAGAACTCCCAGCTCCAGAGAGCTGCCAGGTGGAAATGCTTTTATCCATTCATCTGGGACAAAAAAGGACAATGCCCCATCAGACCTGGCTGGTTTTTACCAGTCACAGGTGCTGGGCTTTTAATGGCAACCAGTCCAAGCTTGAATAGGGCGAGCTCTTAATCTGCTTTTCCTTGGTTTTGTCCCATCAGTCTCTTGCCGGGAGCCTGGCCTTGAGCCCTGATGGGAGCCCAGAGTGTGGCTGTGCCTGTCCCAGCACCCAGAGAACTCCCTGGGGAGTGGCTGCAATGTCCTGCCCGGGGGGATGAGGAGCAATGACTTGTGCAGCTCCCGTGTGTGTGTGCAGGGAGCAGGAGGAGCCTGAGCTGGCTGCTGGTTCCCCCGGGGGCTGGCAGGAGTTTGGGGTCTGTGCTGGTGCCTCCCGCAGCAGCACAGGCAGAGGGACACACTCAGAGATAACCAAAGAACTTCCCTGCTGAGCTGAGCCAGGTGGGGCCTTTTTCCCAGGAGCAGTGGAGGTGTGGAAGCTGCTTCCTGAGCACGTGCTGCTGCTTTTCCATGGGTGGCATCCTCGGGAAAACACGGACAGCAGCGAGTTTTCCTTCTTTTGTTTTTTTTGGTGTCCAGCCTCGTGTCTGGGCAGCTGTGAGCACCCTTGAGTTTACATCCCCCCCCCTCTGCCCCAAAGCTCAGACTTGAGTAAGTTTGAAAATTGTTTTTGCTTTGGTGGATTGTCTGGTGTGAAATCCTGACCCCTGTAAGAAATATTTAGATGATAATATATATACAAAGCAGAAAAAACAACCCCCGGACATTATCTTGTGAAATACGCTTTTGTAAATAATATTTAATTTTTTTTAAAGAAATAATATATTTGGTGCTGTTTTCTCAGAGCCCCTCCCTGAGAGCACTTTTTTTTGTTGTTGTTCTTGATGATGATGATCCTGTTCCCTTCCGTATTTGTTGGAAAATATGTTTAAAGGGAAACAAAAATCACAATTCACGTTGTCCTCTGAAGTGGATCCGTGTTTCCTGTGGATGTGGCAGGAGAGGGGAGCCCCAGCTGGCAGATTTGGTGGCTGCTTGGGGCCAGCAGCCCCCAAGGGGGATCTTTGGGCCAGGAGGGGCTGCAGGGTGGGCTCCAGTTCCCCTCTGCCTTTCCCAGTCCCCTCCTGCTCCCACCAGGGATCCCCCGAGCCCCGTGGGGCTCCCACTTGCCCTGGTTTGTGGAATCCAGGCCTGGAATTTTCTCTTGCACCAGTATTGGCTGGAGTGAAGTGGAAGTGGAGCTGTAGGAGTGGGGATTGGGCAGGAGCTGCAGCCTGGGATTCGCTGTTGCTGGGGCAGCAGGGATGGAGGATGGAGCTTTGAACTCGATTTTAATCTAAACCATGAATTTTTGGTTTTATTTTTGAGGGGAGTTCTTTTTGTTGTTCTGTTTGTTTGTTTTTTTTTTTAACCAGGCTGCTACGTAACAAATTAGAGTAAAAGTTTACCTCTCTTGGCAGTAAAGTTCATTTTATTTTGTTCTCCTTTCTGTCTTTAATCTCCCCCCTTCTTTGTTTTTCTTTCATTGGGTCTCTTGTTTATCCCAAAGTGGACCAACAGCACAAACCACTGGACTGTGTTTTGCTGAGCAAGGAGCTGGTCAAGAACTGTCACAGGTTCTTTAATTCTCTGGGTTTGGTGCACAAACTTCAAACCAGAGAGGAACAAAACAAACCCTGCCAAATAAAACCTCCTGTTCTCGTGATGATCAAGTGAGAATTTTCTCTGCATTTTTCTGGCTGCTCTGTGAGAGTGTGAATCATGCATTTCACTGCACTTCCCTGCTTTGGGAGGAGCTTCCACGTGAAGCAGTTTTGGGATGAAGAGGGGACACCAAGCTCAGCTCAGTGGGAAGGAGCTCTTCCCACCACGGGAGAGGCCTCAGTGCTCAGAAACAATCAGGTTAGACAGAGATTTCCTGCAGAAATCCTGGTGAAAAAGAACAAGCAGAAGAGGGGGGAAACAAAATCATCTTGAATTCAGAAAAAAAAAATTTTAAAAATCAACATATTTAAATGCAAGCAGAATGGCATTGTGTAAGGTACAACCACAAATAAGCTGTTCTCATCGTTACAACTGTGTGTATCCTTTGTTTTGTTCTTCCTAAGGAAATGGGAATGCTTTCCCCACTGACAAAACTAAGGACAATATTTCCAATACCAGCCTGTCTATGGATGCTCTTGTGTTTACAAATTGTGTATACTTTTATTTCTTTGATCTTATTTTAATTTTTTTTTTTGCATATTCTTTCAGGTCGTTTGCTTCAGTCATAAATGCAATTGTTTGTTTTCAAATAATTGGTTTTCACCTTTTTGTGTATTTGTACATTGTATATAGTTCTTCAGTATTAGAGGGAGGCGTATTGTTTGTCATATTTACAATATGTGTTGGTGCTCATTTGAGAAAATAAAATTTTCAAGTACTAAAGCTGCTGCTGCAGGTTCCTGCTTTGTTCTGTGCAAATCCCTGAAATCCAGAGCTGCTCCCAGGGGATGGCAACGGCAGTTCCTGCTGCCTCCACCTCAGGTACAGGCACAGGCAGTGCTTTATTTGGGTTTTTTGGGATGGGCTGAGGCAATTCTTGTTCCTCCCACTGCTGGAGGTGGCAGGGCCCTGTCCCCGTGCCCTGTGCCGGTGCCCCGGGCTGCCGAGCGCCCTTAATTCCCCACGGGGCTGGAAAAGAGCCTTAACCCTCTTTGGGCAGCCCGAGGGCCGGGACTGGGGGGCCTGGACTGGGAGCCTTGAACTGGGAGTCCTAAACCGGGAGCCCTGAACCGGGAGCCCTGAACCGGGAGCCCTGAACTGGGAGCCCTGAACTGGGAGCCCT
>VYXD01015761.1:0-16371 GCA_013397195.1 Hylia prasina | reverse complement strand
CCCTGGACTGGGAGCCCTGGATTGGGAGCGAGCTCAGGCCGCAGCCAGGAAAGCTGAGCTGGGGGGAAGGAGGTGAGGAGGGGCTGAGGGAATTCCTGGGAGGAGGGAAAGGGCCGCAGCGGGACCGGCCATATAGAGGGGTCAGGGCAACATCTCGGCTTCACCAAAACCTTGATTTGATCTTCTTGGCCCCACAGCAGCCTGGGGGAGACTCTGGGCGCGTCCCTGAGGGACACTGCCCCCGCCCCGGGGACAAGGACACGGCCAGAGGGACCTTCAGGCCCCCGTGCAGGGTCTGTGTGGGGCCGCTGCTGGCACTGGGCTCGTTCCTACGACNGGCGCTGGGCTCGTTCCTACAACCCCCGGATCATTCCAGAAGCCCGGAGGTTTTAACCCTGTGTGGTGTGGGAATCCCGTGCGGTGGGGAGGGGACCAGCAGACGTGGGAACGTTTCTTGTTCACCATCACAACGTTGTGCCCTCACCAGCCCAGCTGCAGGGAGAATCCCTGCAGGGAAAATCCCAGGGAAAAGCGTCGCGCTCAGTATTTCCCACCCCGAGCATCCGAGTGACAACGAGGGGGAACAACCCAAGGCTGTCCCTGAGCCGTGGCCTTGGGAAGAGCCTCCGAATCTCCCCTCAGGCCGTTGGGATGGAGGTGGAAAAGTGCCGGGACCGCGACAGCCCCGGCGTGGAACGAGCCCCGGGGCGGGGGGGCAGCGGGACCCGGCGGCTCCGCGTCCCGGGGCCGCTCCCAGCCGGGGCCGGGAGGGACGCGGGGCGGTCCGGGGTGCGGGACAGGCGCTGCCCCGCTGCTTCATTAACCTGCAATTAGAGCAGGGCCGAGCCGAGCCGCGGCTATTAATAGCCCGGCAGATCAAGCTGACTCAGGCGGCAGCAGCCCCGGGCTCTGCGGGAGGGAGGGACGGGGGGACGGGTCCCCGGTCCCCGCGAGGTGACAGCGCTGCGGGAGACACCGTGACCTTCCCCGCGGCCGGAGGACGGGCTATAAAGAGCCGAGCTTGGGGCAGCTCCCGTCTCCTCTGCCATCCCACCGGCCACAATGAGGGAGGTTTTTTTTTAAAGGATGATCACGAAGCTAAAAATACAGCAGCGCCAGTGGCCTTTAATCCCGGTTCAAGAGCAATCCGACACTGCTGCTCTGCTTCCCAGCCGGTTCTCCGGGACGCGGGGATGCTGCCAGCTGCTGCTCCGTGGGTTCACTCGATCCCTTTCCTCCTCCACTCGGGCTCCAAGCTCACCGATGCCCCCGGGCTTCCCCCAGCACCTCCTTTCCCAGCGGGACCCCGGCCCGGACCCGAGCGGGATTTTCTCGCTGACACGGAGGATTTACAGTAGCGCCTTCAGGCTGCCAAGCACGCCGGGGTTATTTTTACCCGGCTCCAGGGTGGGGTATAAATAGAGCCGAGGCCGTTCTCTGTTGCTGACCGAGAAATGTCCCCCACAGAAGCGGGCCAGGCACGGAGGAAATGTCACCTGGAACGCGGCCACCCCTGGGGGGACTCTGCCCTGTCTGCAGGGAGGGGAAACAGAGCCCTGGTGCCACCCCTCTCCATGCGACCCCCAACACCCACAGAGCCAGGCAGGGTCCTGCTCTCTTCTGGAGAATCTGGGGGTGCTGTGAGCGCAAACTTTGTCCAGGGATGGGCACCTTTAATTAAAGGATTAATTAAATCCCTCCACCCGTCAGGGCACCCCAAGTCTGTAAAGGAGATCAGCCCTGCAAGGGCAGGCACTGGGGGACTCAGGGAAGGGCTGCTGGAAGGACAGCAGGGACAGGGGGTGACAGGCATCACCAGCTCGACCTCTGTGACAAAAAACCCCCCAAACCCATGGAGATTTTCCAGCCTGGGCTGTTATTTATGGCTCAGGATCAAGCAGCTGCTCCCGGCGGGGGCTGCCCTGCTCTGCTCCAAGGGAAGGCTCCTGCAGACGGTTTGTTCCCAATGTATGGAAACTTCTGATGAGGTGAACTGAAATGCTGGGGGGAAAAAATCATAAAATCCTTCACCAGGGGCCCGACCTCGCCCCGTGGAGCTGTGCCCCTGGGTGAAGGGCTCTGAGCAAGGCTTTGGACGCCTGACAGAAACAGCAAATTGCTATAGGAGGCTTTTATGGAGCTCTGCTTCCTCATGAAAGCCAGACTGGTGTTTTCTTTTCCACTTGGACAAGGATTTTCCCATAATTGTGCTATTTTTATGGAGGTTTCAGACAGAAACAGAGGGCCTCTCCCAGGCAGGCCCTGGTGCTGGAGGAGCTGGAGCACTGGGGGGCTCAGGCTCTGACGCAAGTTCCCCATCTTTGCCAAGTCCCTTTGCTGGCAGATGTCTCACCCTGTGGAAATGGGGGATTTGCTCCATCTCTGCCTCACAGGGATTCTTCTTTTTGGGAGTTTCCTGCCTGGAGATGAGCCGTGGTGCAGACGCTGCCTGAACCAGGGGGAAGCAGCAGAGCCTCGGTGGCACAAAACGGGGCTCAGCCAAAACTCCCTCTCTGAGCACACAAAAACAAACCCCTCACCAGCCAATATCAACTCCTGACAGACAAGGGGCCCAGGGCAGCTCCTCGACACCCCAATCACTGCTGAGGAGCAAAGGGTGGGGAAACACCAGCAGTGATGGCTGAGAGGCCATCACCAGCTGTGCCCACCACCTGTGCCTCCCCCAGGCCCCAGGTTTTCCCGGGTTCTGGGTGTATTTTTGCTGGGAGGGAGGTTTTTTTGGAGCAGTGTTGCCGCTGGAACCTGGGCTGGGTTTTGCTGCTCAGTCCTGCCGGGTGCTGTGGCAGGTCAGTGGGAAGGAGCCAGGTGGGAGCAGGGTTTACGGGGAGGAAATGAGGTGGCTGAAGGGTTGAGGCCGTGTTATCTTTAATTTGAGGTGGGATTTCTGTCTGGCTGCAGGATTTGAGCTGCTGTGGCTCCGTGTGCCCGGCTGTGGGGGCAGCAGGAGGAGGCTGTGACGAGGGGCTGTCGATGCAAATCCTTTTGCAGGCTTGTGGAGGTGAATGGAATCTTTAGAAGCCTGGTGGGAATGAGCTGTGCCGGGCTGGGAGCTGCCAGCTCCGCTGCCGGCGCCTGGAGCCATTAGCAGGGCACTAATAATGTCCTTTATTAAATCACAGCCACGTCAGCAGCTGCACTTGGGGATGTGACTGCGTGCACGTCCCTCCCCAACCTGCCTGCTCCTCTGGGTGCTGAGGGAGTTGATTTTTTCTGTGGGTTTTCAGCAGTTCTTTGCTCTGGGGATCCATCCTGCAGAAGGGGCTGGTGTTTTTCTCAGTTCGTCCCCAGGTCCCGGCGGCCTCAGGTGCACACGGAGTTTTTTTGGCTCTATTTACTGTCAGGTCTGTGGGCTCCTGAGTGAAATCCCTGGTGCCAAACTCGAGTTTCTCCCAAAATACAAATAATTCAGCCCAAACTGGGCTCTTGTGCTCTTTGTACCTGCCTTGGACCAGGCCAGGCTTTGCTTGGGTTTACTGGAGCTGCTTCTATGAATCCCCATCACAACCCAGCTGTGAACACGTGCATCCCATGCCCCAGGTTCTCAACCCAAAACTGTTTGGGAACCAGGCGAGGTTCAAGCCTAAGGAAAACCCCACCCTTCCTGGAGGTGCTGGCTAACAGGGCTCCTTTTGGATTAGTTGCCCACAAGCAAGAAAAGCTATTTTGAACCAGAGGCTGGGAATGTTTGAGCTAATCCCAGGTGGAAGCTGATTAAGGGCTCGAGGGGGGAGATTTGGAGCAGATCCTGGTGGCACAGGGAGCCTGGCCACGTCCCCTGGCCGCTCTGCCTGGCCAAACCACCCCAATCCCCAATGAGTGAGAGGAGGTGAAGCTCAGCCCGGCCCTTCCCGAGGTGCTGGAGGGGATTTCATTGCACCAACCCTTGCCAAGGTCTGTGGAGCTTAATCCTGACCTTTGGCAGCTGTCAGGTGCTGGGAAGGGGAGAGCTCTGTGCTCCTTCCCAGGCTGGTGAGGAAAGGGATCACGGGGGCACCTTCTTGAGCCCTTCAGCTCCGTGTTACCCACACCAGGGAGCTGGCACTGGCTTCATCCTGTCATACCCCAGGGAAATATTTAGATCTTGGCCACCGCTGTAAGTTTTTCTGTGGGAGATTCCCACCCTGGGCTGGCTGAGCTCTGCTCCGTGCTCTGAGTGGGCAATGGCTGTGCCAGGGACCCAAGGGTGCAGGATTGGGGTGGGATTTTGAGCATTAACCTCTACAGACACAGCTCTCCCCAGGAAAGGTGCTGCAGGGCTCCTTCCCATTCCCATGGGTCTGTCCATTCCACTGTGCCAGGCACGGGGATGTCACGTGTGTCACCCAGCATTGCTGCATCTGCCACAGGAGCGTGGCACAAACAGCAGAATTTGGGTCAGGGGCCTTCGAGCACTTGGAGGAGGAAATCCTAAAGGCAGCCATGGGGAGAGTCACCACGTGGGGAGAGTCCTGAGCCCCAGAGCTGCAGGTTGGGCCCTCCTGAGTGAAATATTTGGGTTTTATCCACCTTGCCCAGCCCCAGCCCAACAGCAGCCCCTTGTCTGAGACTCACAGAAACACAACCCAGTGAAGAGATTCCTTGCAGCTCCTGAAACCACGGAGCTTCCTCCACACAAACCCTGAATTCTTCCCCACATCCTGCGCCGGGCAAACACCGAGCAGGACTGAGAGCAGCGCTCAGCAAACAGCACCAGGTGTAATCACAGAGGCCTTTCCTCTCCTTTCCTCTCCAGGAAAATATTGACTTGCCTCTCTGATCACTCCTGGACTGAAAGCACATTTGGAGCAGCTTTTAAGGAATTGCTTACATTTCATTTTCCTTCTTTTTTTTTTTTTTTTTCCCCACATGGAGCCCCACAGCAGCAGCATTGTGGCGAAGTCTGAGGTGTTTTTCAAGACCCCGTTTCAGGTGTTTATGCGCTGCTGCACATAAATCACACCTCAAACTATGAGCCCTTGTCTGCTCACGGGCCCTTGGTGCTCAAAATATTCCTGAGGCTGAGCCCTTCCTGCTCAAGGACCCCCAAAATGTCTTCCTGCCTCCTTCCTCTGAGCCTGACCATCCCCAAACCCCCTCCCCAAATTTAGCTGCTGCATGGGGGAGCACCAAACACTGAGCTTGCCCTGGGAATTAAGGGAGTTTTCCTCCAGCTCTGAAGGAAATCCCTGGCCAGCTCTGCATGTAAATTTTTTCATGCATATATTTGCATCTATCTGATCAGTAGTTTCTGTTCTGATGCTCAGCCGGTCCCTGCTGTGGGGATTTGGGAGAGGGGAACCCTCTCCTCATGTTATCTGTGTTTCACCGCTGGGATAAAGGCAGGGAAGTGTTTTCCAAGGATTTGGAGGGAGGGGCTGTGTGCCCTGGGCACTGTGGGGGCAGGTGGTCACTGCAGTGCTCACAGAGGTTTTTGGGGACATTACATCCTTTGCTCCTTTAGATGAGTAATTCCTTCCAGGAATTCATTTTGATGTCTCTTTGGAAGATCACAAATTAGCTCATTCCAGTCGCTGTTTTCCTTCCCTTAAAAGTGGAGAGGGTTGGTAAGTCTTATTTTTCAGAAGTCCAGGCTGTAATCTGGGACTGCTGGGCCCCTTTTCTGCTCTTTCCCACAGTGGGGTACAGGGTCAGAGCACCCCAGAAGTGGCTGCAGGCAGGCACAAAGCCTGGATCCGAGCGTGGAGCTGGGGAAGGACACACTGGGAGCCTCAGCCACGGATTTAGGACACATTTCTGGCACCCTGCACTGAATCCTGTGGCCTCCTGCCTGTCGTGTGTCCATTTTCCTTTGGAATGCACCCAGAAGTTGGGGAAGCAGAACTGCAGCTTGTGTCCATGGAGCTGAGCCGTGCCCGGCAGCCGTGACGTCACAATTTGTGTCCGGATTAAAGGGAAATGAAAATTAATCCTCACAGTCCAGGGAGATCTCTGGGGTTTAGCATTTTTTTTTTTTTCCCCCTGATCATTCAGTATTTTTAGCAGATGCTTTTTTATTTTTAGTTCCTCGCAGAGGCAGCAGGTACTGGAAATCCCAGCCCTGTCCTAGCAGCCTCATCATCTGTGCAGGGGAGGGATGGGAGGAAGGATGGCACCAGGGAAAATAAAACTGGCTGGGGTTGGCTCTGCCACCCAGAGCTCCTCAGAAGGGAGAGAATTAAACCCCACCCAGTAATTAATCAAGTGTAAAGAATCTGAGCCATGCTGTGCTGTGGAACTCTGCTGGGAACGTGCTGCTGGTTGGGGTGAGACCCCCAGAGATCCTGTGGGATCCCCCTGCAAGGAGCCGCTGGCTCTGGCCCTGCTGGGCTGGGGTGAATCCCAACAAAACCAGGGGAAGAGGAAATGGATCAGGGCTTGGATCAGGCCAGGAACAACCATCAGTCCTCCCCAAGGAGCAGGAGGTTGAGATAAACCCTTTGCTGCACTCAGCCCTGCAGCATCCTGAGAAGTGGAAGAGAGAAGTGAGGTTAATATTTAATTAACTTCTCCCCCTCGGATCGCAGCAGCCAGGCATGGTGTCACAGCAGAGCAGATCCCAGCACCCCCAGGATTTATATTTCACTCCAGAGGGTTTGCAGAGGCAGGAGGTGCACGAGGGGCTGTGTTGGTCTAGGTGGGAGTGGGTGAAGCCACCCTGCAGCAAATACAGATCCTTTCCCAGCCTTTCACACGGGCTCCAAGCCGGCACACGAGCGCCTGGCTGTGCCTGGCATCTGTGTCAGGTGGCTGAAAAACACACAGAAAAACTGTGGGCTGAGCAGGGCACAGGCACGGGGCAGTGCAGGGATCTTAATTAAAATTATCACTTCCAGCTGGATTTGGTAAGGAGCCCAAATTCCGCTGATAATTCCACTCTGCTCAGGGTGAGGGACGCTCCGCGCCCCTCCCCGCACCCGCGGGTTTGGGGTGGCGTGAAAAATTGATTTCTTGATTAAAGTCTAATGCGTGGTATAATTAAGGAAATGCTCCCGGTTCAGAAAGTCATTAGGAGATGATTAATTGGGATGAGGCTGGGAGCAGCCTCCTGGTGAGGAGGAGCAGGCAGTGGGGCAGCAGCCCCAGGACGCCGGGGCAGCGCGGGTCACTGTCACACCCGGGATGGAGCCCGGCCATCCTTGGCAAACCCAGCCCGGGAATCTCTGCAAACCTGAGAGCTCTTGAGTCGCTGCTGATGCTCCTTTCGGGAACAGTTTAAGGTTTTTGACTTTAAAACATTTAATTGAGTGGTCACAGTTTAGGTGCAGAGCCCAAGGAGGTTCTTCCAGAGCTGATCCATCCACCTCCGTGCACATCCTGCACCTTCCAGACGCCCCCAACACAGCCCTGACCAGAACATTTTGCTTTTTCCCTGATTATCTCTCCAGTTCTTGCATTTGTTTTATTTATGATAAAGACAGCAGAGGCAGCAGCTGCTCCAAGAGGGTTTTTGCTGCCTTCCAGAGACCGGGGGTTGATGCAGACACCAGGAGCTCATGCTGGGGGCTGGTGTCTGCATCACAAACTGGTTTCATTCTTGAAACGGTAATTGAATACTAAACGGCAGATCTGTCAGATAGATTGGGTGAAAAGATCAATTTGCTTTAGATAGAGGAGACGATATTTCATGGCACAAAAAGGGAATTATGGAGAATCAGTAACTCAGCCTGTCAGTGTGCACCGGTGGGAGTTATTATATGTGTCTCAGACGTGTCTGATGAGTCTGAGGGTGAAAATAATTTTGGTTGAAGGAAATTTTGGTCACACAGCTGCTTTAGTGATTTGTTTGTAAACACTTCTGCTATGCTTGACACGTAGATGTAAGTTAGTTTAGGCTCAGTGCATGAGTATTGAATGAGGGGGGAAATGTTGTTTTGCAATTCGGTACTGAGAGTTTTCTATTTTTTTTTCCTTTTTTTTCCCTCCCCCCCCCCCATTTTTTTTTTGAGAGGGGAAGCAAAGTCTGGAGAACTGGAGAAGTGTCCGACAGGAGAGGGGTAGTGAGGTGTCTCTTTTCATGTCCACACTGAAATTGTGTTCTGAATGCTTATGGGTTTAATGATCTGTATGCACCCCAAAATCGCCCCACGGCACCCCCAAAAGGTGTTCAGGTGCTGATCTCCCCCAGGCACTGATTACAATTTGCTAATTAACCTCCTCCAGGAACTGCAGCAGGGGAGAAGGTGCCCTGCACTGCCAGCCTGCCCTCCCTCATGCCCTGCAGGGTTGTTTCTCTGTGTAAATTCAGGAAATAAAAAATGAAGTACTAGAGAGTAAAATGAAAGCTACCGTGAAAATGCAGCACTCTGGCAAACAGTAACTGCAATGACATGCCCAGCCTCACCCTGTCCAAAGGACGGGGTGGCTGCAAGTGCTGCTCGCATCAGCTCAAGTGTCCTGCAGGTGAATTCAATTTGATTTTTGCTGTGGACATTTTACAATCTTCACTCATCTCCACAGTCAGAGACCGTTTAAAAATATCGGGTTGCTCAGAGCTCCGTCTCACCTGGCCTCGAGCACTTCCAGGGGTGTGGCAGCCACAGTTTCTCTGGGTAGCACTTCCTCAGCACCTTCACAGGTTCTTACCCCCAAAAAATCTCAAATGTGAGCAGTTCAAGCACTCCCCTTGTGCCTGTGAGCACGTGGAGGGAACAGAGTGCACAGCTTCAGCTGTCAGGGAGCAAATCTAGTTCAAACACACAGCTCTTATGCTGAAGTCGTTAAACCTTTGGCTAAACTAAAAAGGCAGAGTGAAGAATGTTTTTAATATGCTCAGGAAATCCTCCACACTGGATGAGATGAGAAGAAGCCATTAGTGAGGATGGACAGGGATTCTTCTCCAAACAAAGGCTGATGCTGAGTAATTGCAATTCTATAAACAGAGCATCACTTCAAAAACTCAATGGCTGCCCCAGCAGCCAGGGAAGCATCAAACCCTGGGGTTTAATGTGAAGGTAGATGGATGGAAAATAATTAGGTGCCTTACAGTTCCAAGCTTATTTTTCCAATCCACATTGTCCTTGAGCCATTATATATTTAACAGGTTTGCTCTGCACTAATGGGAATGGAATTGCCAAATTCCATCCTCACTCCAGCCTTCTCCAGCTTTGTTGTTGGGAGTTAAAGGACAGAGACCAGGCTTTTGGGTTTTTTTTCCCCTGAATACACTCACTTTTATTTTTCACAAAGCTAAAAAAGCTGCTTGCTTTATGGATTAGATTTTTTTCTGACATCAAATTGCTGCAAAAAAAACCCCAAACCCAGCAAAATCTGTAACAATACAATAGCTAAGACAGAGGTTAGTGCAGGGTTTTATTAGCTCCCAACAGCTGAGGAGCATCTGAGGGGTTCTCAAACATCAGTTAACCCTCAGAACACTATTAACCATGAGTGTTTTGATAATAATTTTACAGGGAGCAAAGAGATGGGCCAATTTATTCACCAATCCATGAATTTCTGTCTCCAAGTGCCTTCCCAGATTAGCTGTTAGTCACCCTGCAATACATCTCCTTCATTTAAGGTTGAGTTATAAATCCCAGCCTTCAATTTAAGGAGCTGGGCTAGCAGTCATCATTTGCTAGTAATGAACTCAAGCTGCAAAATTTGGCTTCAGATCTCAGAGCTGGGTGGATTTAGGGTTTTAGCTCGCCCGTTACAGAAATAAGAAACAGATGGGATTTGCAGGCCTGCTTCAGACTCCTCGCTCCTCATCAGGTCAGTGTTGTTTAAATCAAATCAGATTTTCAGCCCAATTCATTCCTGCCTCTGCCTGGTGCACTGATGGCACACAAACTAAGGGCTGGGATCTTTAGAACACTGGGTTATCTTGGAAAAGAAATATTACCACTGGTTCTGCAAGTGGTGCGGAATTAAAGGCAATTGGGAACATTTGTAGTCACCACCAACCAGGCCCTCCACATGCATTTATATATCAAAGTTCTCATATTTTTAGAAGTTTCGAGCTGAGAACTGTACAGTATTTCTTTTTCATCTAATTAGGGTTCTGTGAGACACATGGGAGGGCTGGGTTTGAGATATTCTTAGCAATTTAACGCAAACAAAGCATCTTGCTTCAGTTTGTTGTAGCCTCCACTCCTCAGGGCAGACGTGGCACGGTGATTCCTCAGGGATGGTTTCCAAGGGAAATGGTGGCTTCCTCCTCCATCCAAACCGAGTCTGGGTATCTTCCCTTTGGAAGCATCACTTCAGCTGAACAAATTATTAAATTTAGTAGTGAAAGGACAGGCTCAAAGTGCATTTTACAGATGGTGATGTGAGAGTATCTCATTGTCCTGTTTGGTTTTTAACCCAAGTATCATTTAAAACAGGTTCAGCATCTCAGAGCTGGTGGTGGTGTGGAGCCGTCTGTGGTTTGCTCTGGTGTACCACTCATCAGGAATTCCTTGGAAAGGACAATTTCCTGAAAGGCTTTCACTCCTTCCTGATGACTTGTGGAGATGGTTTTAGCTGGAAAAAGGGATTTATAAAAGCATGGTGCTAAAGACTTGCAGACAGGCGTTGCCTCAAACAACGCACCCCAGAGATCGCCAGACTGTGGGCAAAATAAAGAGCTGCTGTTCCCAGGCTGCCCTGCTGCTTTTGCCAGGGGTGCACACGAGTGCAGGATCTGATAAGAAAACACTTTCATGTTGGTTGAAGTTCAGTGCCAGCCCAGCTGAGGCAAGGGCAGCGCCAAGGGGACAGGAGCGTGAAAAGCCAAGGAGGGCAAATGTTCGGTCTATAAAGGCTTCCAGCCTAATGTAGGATTAGTGGAAAGAAAATGGACTGCACATTAAAATTCATGAAGGAGTACGATTTAAGATCCATGAATAACAGAGCCACAATTATGCAGGACCGGGGATTTGGGTTTGTTTTTGTTTGGTTTTTTTTTTTCCAGAGCTGGTGGAAGAAGTGAAGTCATTACCAGGACTGTGTGGCTGCCTCGTGCTCTGCCCTCGTTGCTGGATGTTGTGGACGTGCAGAGCTGATGATAACGAAAGGATAAACACGGGGATGAGAGGAAATGGGAGAGGTTGTAGATTCCCCGACAGAATATGAGGGGGATTTTGCAGTCTGATAGGCTGTGTCCTTGTCCCTGGGTCTCTGGTAAGAAGTTTTAGTAGTTTTTTGGTGAGGATGGATCTCTCGAGTCTGGGGGATGTGGCACTTGGGTATCTGTCACTCTGGACACCCTCGGGGACTCCTGGAGCCTTGCTCAACTCACTTCATCTCCTGGAGCTCAGCCCTCCCCTCCAAAACGAGCTGACCCAGAGGGGTGTAAGGGATGAGTTCATTCCTGGGAGGTGTGACAGCATCTGTGGTAAGGGTGAGGAGAGCTCAAACCTGCTTTTTTATCCTTAATTAAGCTACATGAACCGCAGGTCCCTCCAAACAAGGCTGTGGAAGGAAATCCCAGGTGAGCCCGGACCTACAGTACGTGGTGAGGGCCATGGGAAGGGGAGGAAGGCAACTCCAGCTTATCAACCTCCAGTTTTTTGTGACCCAGTGCAGGAGAGATCAAGGAGATCTGGCTTTTCTTAATGCCTTAGCATGAGAAAAGCTCATGCCAGGGGTTAATTCTTCATCCTTCGTTCCCCTCCATGAGGACAGAGGCTGGGAAGTCAGCTGCTGTTACTCCATGGTCTTAATATAGAACAAAAGAGTAGTATTTTGTCCTAGATTTAACAGCTGGAGAAATAAAACTACTTTGGGTGGCAGGAGACGCTGTCATGCGTAAGAGGGCATTTCCAGGGTAGTTTAGGATATCTGCTCATTCTACAGTCACAGAAATATATTTAAACCACAGCCATGGTGCACTCTAATGGGAATGAAGGGGCCTAAGTGAATTATTGATTGTTTTGCACATTTTATAAGGAAGTCAGAAGAGGAAGGATGTTTAATATACAGAAATAGATTAGAAGCCTCCCATGGGTTGTAACAGAAGTGCAAGCGTGAGAAGGTCTTAAAATAGCCAACAGCTGTCACTGCTGCAGGTACAAAAGGCCTTGAATCAGTGCAATACTTCAGGTGGAGATCCAGGGAGATGCATCTGCTCCATGCCTCCTGGATTTTTTCCCCTGCTTGCTCTCAGTGAATGTGCTAAGTGCCCATAAGCTGCCTCCCTCCATCTCTTTAGGTAAGCGTGGGAAGAAAATGTTCCAATTTAACATGAAAATCTCAGCCACCATTTAGAGATTTAGGTATTCTCCAATCTGCCCTACCCCAGTCTCCAGGGAGACTGTTCCCATGCCATTCTGCATTTATATTTCTGCACAGATAATTTCACTGATCCAAGGGCTGCTTGGAGGATTGCTGGGGGAGCTTTTTTAAACCACAGACACGGTGTAGTGGCTTTGTTACGAGCGTCACTGAATTGTTTCCAATATTCAGCTCCTCACCTGTCTGGATGGTGTGTGAGGGCTGACAGACAGATGGATGGACAGACCGTGCTCTGTGTGAGAATGCAAACAGCTGAGCCAAAGCTTAATCCTCTCCCCAGCCCGTGACCTTTTTATTCAGGCTTGCACCTGGCAGGAGCAGCAATCATTCATGGATGTGGCCTCGGAAACAGCTGCAGATCTGACACTGGAGTTAAATTTAAAAAGAGTGGTGCAGGCGTACATGCGAGGGGGGCAAATCAACAAAATCGCTTCCTAGACCAACTTTAAAGAGAAAACAGGGCTTTAAGAATATCAGTCGAGGCCTGCAGAGGGTATGCCAGGTCTCCTCTGCTGAACACCATGATGTTCGTGCAGAAACGTTTGCAGAACTGGGGCACAGAGACCTGAGCGTGTGGCTGTGACTCACTGCAGGTCTGGGCCATGTGCAGACACAGCTCCAGAGCAGCTGGGAAGGGGAATGGCATCAGCTGGGAAGGGGAATGGGCTCGGCCTCGGGGTGAGCTGGGCAGGGTTGTGAGGCCACCAAGGGGGTGAGCAGTTGCTGTGGCAGCGCTGTCACCCTTTGTGCTCAGTCAGACCTGGCTGAGGAGCTTCTCGACGCCGCAGTTGAGATGGGCTCTCGGCAGAGAGCTGCAAATCCCTTTCCAGCACAAAAATATTTTGTTCCACCAGAGCAATTCCCAGCTTGGGTCTGGCTGGGCACTGCCCACCTGCAGAACAAACCAAGCTAAACCAGCGCAGATTCCTGCCAGTGCTGTATCTCCTGCTGCCTTTTGTAGCAGAAACATGGGAGCGCCGTTAGGAATAACCTGGCTGTCCTGGCAGAAGGCTGCACCGTAGGAATTGTTGTTTTCCACGGTGCTAAACACAAGGAAAATACATTCATTGTAGGGGGAAAAGGCTAAATGTCTGATTCCGTCTTCAAAAAGAAGCCATTTTTAACAAGCGGAGCAAGATTTGCAATAAATCTTGTCAATTTGTAAATGTTTGGTAGCAAGGCACTGTAAGACAGCAGATGGAGGTGTGAAAGGGGTTTGGGTTCTTTCCTGTCTAACACCTCCTTTCTCCAGCACTCTTCCTCTGTTTTAAGAATAACACTTCTTCAATAATGACTCACAGCCAGTCCCACAAAAATCCTGGCTGTCAGGAAAACTGCTGGGTGTCTGACAGGAGTGCAGCTTGCAGGGAACATTGGTTTCTTCTGTCTCTGCTGAAATCACAGCTCTCAGGGATTGTTCTTCTGGAAAGTGGCCCTGCTTAGAGATTCCAGGCACAAGGCAATTACCTGGCTTTCCTTGCTGGGTGTAATTAATAGACGTGGTTTTCTTCACAGGCACGGGGAATGGACCACATTGTCCAGAGCTAGGAGAGGAAAATTCCCCAGGAAATCAGGCCTCTCCTCTGGGAAAGATGGATAACCCCCACGGCATACCAGTAGGGACTGGAATATTCCCCACATCCTGCTAGATCTCTGCTAATCAGAAAAGAGATCCTCTGCTCAGAAGGGAATAAAGACATCCTGAGGGATAATCCAGCAGAGGAAGCCGGCAGAGCCACAGCCCTCTATCACCTCACAGAATTTGCAGTTCTGTGGGGAGCTGAACCTCAGGAAAGGAGCAATTTTATTCTTCCTGGATGGCCTGAAGGTAACAATGCTGCCCTGTGCAACACAGTCACTGCCAGAGCAGCTGCAGGGATAGGAACACATGTCCCAGTTATTGGAGCGGGGAATTGTGCTAGGATTCCTGGGTTCTTCCCCCAGCTCTGCCTTTGATTTGTGGTGTGTGCAGACCCCTTAATTTGTTTCTGTTTTCCCCATCTGTGAAACTGAGATAAGATCACAGGGGAATTGTAAAGTGTGGTTCATTAATGTTTATTAGACAGAGGGAAATCCTTAAATGAATGGCACTGTATTCCAGGAGGACAAAGTTCAAGACTGCAAAGGGGTTGATTAAATCCAAATCTGCTATTCCCAGGCTGGGAGAACAAAAAAAAAGAAAGAGAAAAAAAAAAAAGAAAAAAGAGAATTGAAAAACCTTACCTAGCCCTATGTCTGCCAAAAGAAGGATGTGATTTAAATAAAATCATGCAGACTGCAAGTGTGTGTGCATAAGTGTGTGTCCATTAAAACCATTAAATCCTTCTTGGTAAATACACACAAAAAGTGAGATGAGGAGAAGTTTGAAGTTTCAAATGTGCATATGATCACCATTAATTGCAATTGTAAATTATCAGTGGCAACATGCCTTAAGTAAGTGGTGAGGCAATAAATATGATATTTTCCATAAAGGAGTGTACCAACATAGAGTGTATCTGCACATTCCACTGTTTTTTGTCAGATTGTCGCAAACCAGCTTATTGTGGGATTTTACAGTGCCAGGTTGTTGGCGGACTAAACAATTATTTATAGGTTAGACATAGCTGAAGGTGACAACACTGGCACTGATGATCTTCCAAGCCTCAGAGTGCACGTTCCTAGTGGGGAAATATTTCTCCCATTGTGCCAGAGGCAAAAACTGAGGGAATTTGGGAAAACCAGCCTCAGTGGGTGGCCTGAATTTGCTCCTGGTGTGACACCAAATTTACTGTGTGATTCTTTTCACTGACAGAGCCTAACGGAGGGTGAAACCACAGCGTGTGAGGGGAGCAAACACTGAGCTGCGGGCAAAATACACCGCAAAAATCGTGTTTTGGGGCTATCGGGGGAGCTGGACTGCGGCTGGTTTGTGTTCAGTGTTCAGCGCTTGCCACCTTCAGGTCTGCAGTGAATTCACAGACGGTCCTGCAGAGCCTTCATTTGTTCATCCCGGGCAGTTGTGGGGTTGTTCAAGCCTTTTAAAAATCAGATTTGTTACCCGGAGTGCAACAAGGCGATAACTGCACCTTCCAGAGAGACATCGATTATTTATTTCAGCCTTGCCAAGCCTGGGTGAATCTCACAGATCGGGCGCCCCAGCTATCAAAACTTTTTACTATTTACACATTTTAGCAAACAAAGGAATTAGTGTTCATTTGCCACGAGTCACACAGTCCACTTGTTAATTAGTGTTCTATCTTCTATTGGTTAATGATTTGCTTCTGATGCTAATTAGTGCCATGCTGAGTCTTTCTCTTCTTTGGGGTCAGTGGGTTTCTTGGGTCGGTGGTCACAGAATTACCAGGATTACCTTTTACCCACTTGGAGCTGAGTTGGGTTTATCATTTTGTTATAAATGGATTACAATTTTTTTTCTGTATCTTGGGACGTCTGCCAGATGTGCCATAAATTCTGCATTTTTTGTTTCCACTACCAGAGGGTGTCCTTTTATTCCCAAAGCTTTGTTAACCTGCCCCTTGGTCTGAGATCACTGAAACATGTCCAGCCCTAAACTTTTAAAATTCTAACAAGTGATTTGTTTTTTCTAAGAGATTGCATCTCGTCTCTTGTTGATTAGGCTTGAACGTATAAAAAGATCAAACATCCAAGAACTTTTTCTCTCTTAAGGAAGAGGTTTTGGTGAAGCAGGTTTATCAAACATTATTTTCTATACGTGTATAAATGTGTTCAGTATTGTGTAACAGCCTAATGTAACACAATATGACACTTAGCTGACCTATGGAAAGAGAATATTACTCTGATTTCTGACAGAATCCGAGATCGTTTCTTGTCCCTTAGATTCTAAAACATGTGGCAAAGTGTTTTGTTTCTAATCAGGGTCGGTCCATCAGGACATTTATGTGTGGACTCAACGATCAAGTTTTGTCACGAAATACATCTGAGCACCTTGGTCTGGTGGGATTTGTCCCTGCCCATTGATTTCGAGGTCCTTCCAACCCTTCGCATTTAATAATTTTTTGAATCTTGTGATTTTTGGGGGCGATTCCGCGCCTCCCACGCGCCCTGAGGGCCTGCGGGGAGAGCGGGGGCGTGGCCAAACGGAGAGGCGGGAAGCAGTAGGGGCGTGGCTTAGCGGGAGGCGGGAAGCTGAATGGG
>VYXD01015760.1:304019-328768 GCA_013397195.1 Hylia prasina | reverse complement strand
GCGGTCCCGGCGTGCCCCGCGCCCACAGCGTCGCCCTGGAGACGCCGCCGCAGCCACCGGGCATGGACGGGCCGGGCCGGGCCGCGGAGCCCAGCGGAGGGGCGGACGATGGGGCGGACGATGGGGCGGGCGAGCCCCGCTGGCCCCAGCCCACCGAGGTGCCGCGGTGCGAGACACCTCCGGCCGGCCCGCAGCCGATCCCCACGGGCCTGCCCACCCTCCTGGCCTACAGACCCGAGTCCTCACAGGCAAACGTACACCACGAGGTCAGTTGGGGCTGGGCGCTCCCCGCTGCTTCATTCACACGGTTCCATGTAGAAAACACGGAACCTATGCCCTTTGCCGAGCCCGCAAAGGAGCCCCTTCGTGACAGGATTTTCTTGTGAGAGTCTGTTGAAACAGCGCTGGCTGTGCCCACCTGGGCAGCAGGAGGCTGTGCAGCCTCTCCCCACTGCTGCATCCTCTGTTGAGAGTTTCCCAGCGGAATATTTTGTCTAAATCAGATACAAAATGAATATAAATAGGTACAGTCACAAAATACAAGCAGAGCATAGAGTTCCCCGTAACCCTTAGCAGAGCAAAGTCACCAAAGAGTCAATCCGAGGCACGAGGTGGGGAGCAAGGGAATTTTGTTTCAGGATGTCCAGTACCCATCCTCAAAACACACTCTGCTGTCAGCCTCATTTGCATGTGGCCAGATGTACCAGCTCTGTATCACCAATCTGCTGGTGCTTCCTCAGAAACTCCCACAACTGCAGAAATCAGTTTTTCTCTCTGTAATGCATTCAAATCCTCAGCCACAGTCTTCTGTGCTTTCAGCTTCCCTGAGAAGGACCAGAACTCATAAATACCACAGTCATTCCCTTTCTTTGGGGGCATTTATTGATTTGTTTACAACACATCTGCTTTCCCTTTTGGTGGTTTCCTGAACGTAATGTTTTGCGTTAAATCGTTCCAAGATATCCCAGACACGGATCTATCCCGAGTGCCCTTAAGTGCTTTATCAGATTTGTTGTATTTTGAGCAGAGCCCTCTTTGGCCATGCTAACCGGGGGATCTGGGGGCTGATACCCCACGTCCTTCCTCCCCACTCTCCCCGCCATCGCTGCAGGCAGAGGAGAATGCTGAGCCAACTTGCGAGTACTGTGGCAACCCGCAGAGGCCGTTCCCCTTCTCCGAGGATGTCCCTCTCTCCGAGCAGCAGGAAGACGTAAGCTGGCGGGAAGGACGAGCAGGGGTTTGCTGTGGGACGGCCGCGCTCACGGCTCCGCCCTCTTGCTTTCCAGAGATTCTGCTGCGAGCGCAGCCGAGAGCTCTACGAGTTCACAATGGGGAGGCAGAAGCTGGAGGATGTCAGCAGCTTTCCCAGAGCTATCGGCACCTATGAATCCGTCGGCTCAGAAGCCAACCTGCTGCTGTCAAAGGAGAAAGAGAACTGGAGGTACTGGGAGAACTGGGGATCAGGTCTGTGTAATGAACAAGGAGCTCTGAGGGCAGAAGGAATGTTAAGAAACCACAGGGAGAGGGATGAAAGAAAAATCTTTGCTTTAGGCACCAGAAGTTCAGATTCTCTCTGGTCCCTCCTGGCTCCTCTATTGCCAGGCTGGCACAAGGAGGTGGTGAGGCACATGCTGAGTGAAATGTTAATTCTGGTGCTGACAGAAAAACTATCTAGAGAGAGGTAGAGCCAAAAAAAACCCACCACTGTGGGAAGGGACAGTATTTGGGTGTAGCTTCTACCTCTGACACTGAAATAAAGCTGGAGTTTGTATTTCTGTTTTGCTCCATAAACCGTGTTTGGGTTACAGTTTCCAGAGTCACACACAAGAACTCTGCAAGTTCTCAGGCCATTTAGCAGGAGACCCAAAGCCTGTGCAAGAGTTTAAGCCTACAGAGAAGGTGTAAGCCACAGGGAAAAGGAAAACTAAACCAGTATACCCAGAAGTAAACTGTTGGTCTCCTTGAAAATCCTTTGCAGTCTGAGGGTGCAAGTGCCTCCTGTGTACAGAGCACACACCAAACCACTGTCCCACTGTCAGATTCATAGGAAGCTACACAAGAATAGTGAAAATATTCTTGGAGATGAGCTGTTTTCTTGATCTTGTGGGCATCTGCCCTTCTCTTTCACATAAAATCCTGATCCAAACCCCATTACAATATTCAGCTCTCCTGCCAGCAGAGCTGATGCCACTGCAGTGGCAGTCTGTTCACTGCAATCTGTGTGGGCGCAATTCCTTCTGCTGAGGTATGAGGATTTTGGTGACACTCTGCCGCCTGTTAATTGGAATTGTGAGCAGAGAGAATAACAGATTCAGAAATTCTGTTCCTAAAGCAGGGATTTCCACTACTTGCAGCTTTCCAAACATGACACATGAGGTGTCAACAGCATTTCTATTTTCCAGGCAGCAGAAGAGACAGCTGATCATAGAGTTGGCTGACGAGTCTTTAAAGCCGTGTGCCACTGAAGGCGGGACACCAGTACCCATTGTGACAGCAGCCGAGCCTGAGCTGGAGCTCCGGCTCGAGAAGGAGCCTGAGCCAGAGCCCTGGCCTGAGGAGGAGTCTGAGCCGGAGCCCCAGCTCGAGAACAAGCCCGAGCCGGAGCCTTGGCCTGAGGAGGAGCCTGAGCCGGAGCCTTGGCCCGAGGAGGAGCCTGAGCTGGAGCTCTCGCCCGAGGAGGACCCCGAGAAGGAGCCTCAGCCTGAGGAGGAGCCCAAGCCAGAGCCTCAGCCTGAGGAGAAGCCTGAGCCAAAGTGCTGGCCCAAGGAGGAGCCTGAGCCAGAGCCCAGGCCCAAGAAGGAATCTGGGCCCGGGTTTAAGCCGAAGCCCAGGCCCAAGAAGGAGCCCAGGCCCAAGCCCAAGTCCCGGCCCAAAGAGGAGCCCGAGCAGGATCCCGAGCACGACAAGGAGCCCATGTCCCGCAGCATCCTTGGCTACGATTTCAGCCTTCTGGGGAAGAAGGCAAGTTACCTGTGACCTTGGATGTGCCAGCGCTTGGAGCGGTTGGAGCCTGGCAAGTGCCCATTATCAAAGGGCAGCTGTGCCAGACTGCTCTCATCTGTTTTATCCTTCCAATCTTAGGTGGGGAAGGCTAAATTGGTGCAGAAGTACTACAAAAATGGAAAGAAATTCCTTACCATGCTCCCAGATGGAACCTCGCAGTTATTGTATCCTTTATGGGGTTTGCTTGCCTGCATTAGTCCAGAGCGGTTACTAATTTTAAGTGTGTCCCAGTCCACTTTATTACAACCCAGCTCATCCCACTCACTCTGTCTGAGGAACAGCAGCAGTGAAACCTGACACAGCTCCTGGGTTGAGGTTTCAAAAAGCAGCCAGCAGCTCCAGTGAGCACTAGCTTCCAAGACCCAGCCCGAGAGAGCAGCACACTTTTAACACAGTGCTCTAGATAATATATCAGTTTTTACACCCCAAAGTAGTACTCAGAAGTATTTAGCATGTTATAATAGACCAACCAAGCAAATCAGGGGGTTACAAACACCTTACCTACCAGCAGCTATCCATCTGGAAACCTGGCCATCATCATTACACGAGAGAAAGACCAGCATACTCTCATAGTACAGGAAGATGAGCTGAAGACAGCCAAAATCCGAGCACTGTTTCAGTCTGATGGCAGGAGCACATGCTATTACCGGAACGGAGATGAGTGGTGCGTTCAGCAGCTTTGCTGTCTCCTCTGTGCATTGACATTTCAAAGGCCATAAAGGGTATTTTTAATAGCATCCAAAACTAGACAAATTCAGCAGCTCATGGGCCGTGCTTCAGGTGCCCCCAGATCAGCAAGGTATACCAGCTGTGCCTTGAGAGGTGGGGGACAGACCCTGCCCCTGCTGTTCCTGTCCCATCCCTCAGGGGAATGAGAGACCTTCTGCCACAGGAGTTTACAGGGTTCAGAGTTTCCATTTTCCTTTCTTTAGGATTAATATGAGTATCCACGGTGGGCAGTATTTGGACCAAGCAGGCAACAGGGTAAGAAGGTGGATGTGGCTGAACTTGTCACCAGAACCGCACGTCCCACTGAGCCCCATTTTCATCTCCCTGAACCGCCACGTGGGGGTCAGGATCCTGGCCCAGGACAAGATCTTCATCTCCTTCCTCGCCATGGGGCGACAAGCAAAATTCAACATGGGAACCAAAGTGCAGGTAACTGTTCCTGTGCCGAGCTGCTGCCCACAGCGGGAGCAGGGCAGCCAGGGAAGCTCCCATCTGTGCTTACCCCGTGGTGGATGCTCACTATGTTGTCCCATGCTCCTTCCCCCTAAAGCAAGCTGGGGAGGTGCACATATTCCTGCCACTCCTATGGAGATAGGGCACTTGCCAGCCCCAGCTCTCTGCATGGGGCCACAGTGCAGGACTCCACTGCCAGGAAGGTCCCTGGCTACATCCCCAAGGGTCACCCTGGCTCTGCTGCAGGGAGAGCTATAATCCATGTGGGCAGGGTGCATGGCAGCTCCTTCCCTCCACAGGCTCCTGTCCCAGGGGCAGGTTTGTCTGCTGGGAGATGGAAGCCCCGTTCCTGGCTCGGTGGCTCTGCCGACACACGTCCTCTGTTGTGCAGGTCAGCGCCGCCAGCCAGCTGCCTCCTCCAGCGCAGCTGGGTGAGGATGAGCTCCTGCTGCTTGCCTTCCGGGTGAGGATCCTGCAGCTCTTCGACAGGATGCGGGGATGCCTCAACTTCCCTTCCACTGAGCAGTGGAACAAAATTCAGCCTCCCATGTACCTCATGACCCAAGCTGTGAAGATCCTGGAGCTCTGCATGGCTGCTGACATAAGTGATGAGCTGCGCAGCTCCATCAAGGCGATAGTAAATGCACAGCAGCTCTGACCAGTGTGCGTGTGTGTGGTGTAAGCCAAAATGAGGCAGAGACAGCCCCTGATGCTGTGGCACCTGCACGTGCTCAGCAAGGTTTCTCCTCTGGCCCTGCCCTGGTGCAGAGAAAAGGGCAGTCCAGGGCTGATCCACACAGCCCCAAATGAGTTTTGCTCAGGGCAGGCAGTACCAGCCCGCACTGACAACACCTTGGTCATGGAGGCACGAGAGGGCTTTGCTCGGGGAGAGCAATACTGTGCTCCACAGCACTGCTCCTGAGCAGCCTCCCTTCTGTCTCCAGCCCTGGCCAAGTAGTCACTTCAGCCCTTGAGTAAGGCACAAGGTAAAAACAAAGAGCACAGTCAAGCCAGGCCTTGCGACAGGTACACAGGCAGGTGTTTGCTCAAGTCACCCACATAGGTACTGCTCTGCCACTCCTGACAAGAAAGTGGCACTAGCAGTAACACCCCAAGTGTTCCTAGTGCCTGTGCCCAGGGCAGCTCAGGCAGCTGCAGGTACAAGACAAGGCGATTCCCTGTGCAGAGTGACACGCCCTCAGTGTGCCCACAGCAATCACCTATCCTTGGCTCCGGGGAGCACCAGCTGCAGCCTGGGATGGCCTCTGGTTCAGGCACTGCAAACACAGAGCTGTCAGCAGGTGTTCACAGGCCCGTGGTGCTGCAGTCAGCAGTGAGGAACCTCCCAGCCTCTCAGAGCTGCCACTGAAACTTGGGGTTCACCTGGCCAGCTTCCCCCACGGAGGCCACACCTGAATTGTGGCAGGTGCCTGAAGGATAAGGCCAAGCCCCATGTGCCCCTCCCGACAAATGGAAGTTCACAGGGGCTCATATACAACAAATACAAGGTCAGTAACTTTGGAAAGTTGGCTTTTTATGCAGTTTTTCAATTGCAGTTCCAAGAATGTCCATCAGTGACAAACAAGGTACTTCACACAGGAAATGGGAACTCTTTATTTCAATTAATGTTCTTGGGTTCTATTTAGGACAGCAGGAAGGTCCAGCTCACCTCTCAAATGGCCAAGGAAGAACTGCTGAGGCTGGCCCACATGATTAAAGAGTAGCTGATCTTAATTTTCACTGACGTCACCAAATGATGTAACTGTTCTGCATATAATTTTGCTTATATAATTCAGTATATAATGCACTGTTCGACTCTGCCATCGATTTTGAAAAATATACAAACCTGTTTTAACCACATTAAAGAGATTTGATAGACAGCTATCAATTACTCAACAGTTTAGGACAATATCAGACACTCCTATAACTTCATTTTAAACTACAAAAAGAACATAAATTCATATAAAATACAACAGATTAAACAAACTTCTCTTTTTGAAAGGAAAAATTAGGTATCAACTCAATCTGCCATTGTGTGAAACATGAATATAAAATAAGTTACCATTAGTAATGCCTGCATTGCTGATCTATGAACTGGTCGAATGAAGTCTTAAAAAAACTATACAGTATTACTGCACTCGTGGCTGTGCAGTGTGGACCGGCCAGCACTGAAACAGGGCTCATTGAGTGTTTGTCCAGGAGGCACAACGTGGCTGCAGGAGAGGCATCCAACCTGCACCAACAGCAGCTGTCTTCAGTGCAGGCCTTCATGGGTCTGCACCACGCGGCCTGGGAACCACCACCCAACGCCTGTGGAAAGACACCTGGTTACAGTCGGCAACACCCCTGAGCCACAGCAGCACACCTGCCCCGAGCCCTGCCCAAGGTGGGGAATCAGGAGCTTTGTGTTTTGAAAGTCACACGTGACACAGGAAGGTGGAAGTGGTTTGTCGTGAACACCTACAGGATGTGAACCCTGTGCTACCAAAAGCTGTGGAGCTTTTGCAGAGGGGCAGGGCAGTACAGCAACCAGAGCACGACAATGTTCTGTTCTCCAGGGTTAAGCAAGGAACAGGACAGCATCCTGTTCCCCAAGGTTGTGGTACTCAACTGGGTTAAAAGCCAGGGAGACCTTAATCCCCACAGGCTGTTCTAAGGCATGTAATGCACTGTTTCTGATCTCTGCACCACACACTTCATTGACATTAGGCCTTCCGCCTGCAGGAACACACGTTCTCCTGCCTCATGAAATGCCAGCTTCCTGCTCTGAGAAGGCAGAATGAGCCACATCCCAAAACCTCCCAGCCAAACAACATCTGTGACACCACATGTGGAAGTTTAACACTGTGGGAGCTGGTTCTCCAGAGAACAAACACACAATCCTAAACTCCAGTCTCCAGTGCCCACCTCACCCAGGCACTGGCACTGATGACTGCAGGAGACTTACGAGAAGTTTCAGTGCTGATCGATGGGGCTATGATCGATGGTGGGGCATTGACTCCATGTGCACATTGAGCTTCATCTCGTTATCAAGGATCTGTACAAGCTGCTGCATGGAAGGGAGGTGGCCAGACTCCAGCTTAGACCACACTGGGACATCTAGCACAGAACACACACGGGAGAAAAGCACCATTACACTGGGAGCATCAGGAAACAGGCAGAGCTGGTGCAGACATGGAATTGAGAAGCTCTGGGAAGCTGTCAGCTGGTACTGATCTATGTTGAGGAAAACGTGGCTATGCTGAACCCCAGCCTAACTAGGAGAGCAGAGGTCTAATGATTCCATTTGGAAGTGTATCATATTGATGGAGAGGTGCAAAATATCCACTGACATTCCCTTCAACCTGAAAAATCAGTACTGCTGTCCACCAGTACTGATAATCCCACAATAGTAACAAATTCTTTAGGATTCCAAGGCTAAAGTGTGCTGCAGAACAGATAGGGAAAGCATCTAACTGCCCCTAGTACATGCCCCTAGCTGATGGTTTCTTACTTAATGCACATCACACACACACAAAAGAATATAACACAGTTATTCCAAGGGACCAAATATCCCTCTGAGTAAGTTTCTACAGAGTTATTCTAGAATATCTGACATCAGTAAAAATTGCTTTACAAGACTTCTATGATTTTCGTCATTTATTGTGATAGACAACATCTGAAGATCCAAATGGATGTCAACTTCCATGTATCACATTTGGGACATAAATTTCCTGACACCATCCCTCATTCTCCCCACCCCACAGCTCTCACATGTGCGTATGTGACCCTGCAAACAAAGTCTCAGCTTACCATTCAAAGTGATTTCAAAAGCCCCAGTGGACATACACTGGTTCTCAATCATGTTGCTCAGGAAGAAGACCATCATGCAGGCGTACACCTGGAAGGGAACAAAGATCCACCCAGACCTCACCATGTCAGCCACACCTGCTGTTGTTCACGGGTGCATCTGAACTCCCTCCGGGATTGCTCAAGGAATGTTCCCATCTACAGACGCCTCCCCTTTCTCCTTTTACACAGATTGTGCACCTTGCCTTCCCCAGAAAAGCACCAAGCCAGCTCCTAACCCACCCTACTCGCAGCCCTCTGCACACCTCCGGACCCAGCACAGCCAGCTGCAGGGGGGCTGGCACTGTGACATGGGAACACATGTTCCCAGACACAGCCTGTCACTGTCACAGCAATCTCCAGATCACAGAGCCAAGGGCGCAGCCACAAACAGCACAGCAAGGCAAGTCTCATGTGCACAGGAACCACCGACCCTCCTGCACACCTCCAAGCTCTTCATCTGGGATTTTCTCTGCGTGTGGGTGACTAGGAGGAAAGGACAGCACCTTCAGCAGTGCAGCTCCTCCCTCACTGCCAGCACCTCTTTAATTTCCTTTTCCTCTTCACAGGCACACTCACACAGGCCACTGCAACACCGCAGAACCTGGCACAGGGACAGCAGCTACACACCGCAGCCAGCCCAGCCAGGCATGGAGCTGGCCCACTTAATTCAGCTGGAATTATTACAGCTGCTGGGCATGCAAACTGGCCGGAGAAAGACCCAGGGCACTGGGCAGCTCAGCATGAAGGTCTGTAAATTTTAGTTTAGTGGCATAAATATGGAATAAGGTTACTCTAAATCAGAGTACAACACCCTGAATCTGCTGGCATCATCAGTACTGACTCATGGGGATATTCTCCCACAATGTCATGCCAGTCTGCTCTCCAAAAACACCCACAACATTTCAACTTCATTTTTCTAACGCCCTTCTAATTGCTGCCTAATCTATCAGGAGTCTGATGGAAGCATCAACTGCTAAACAGTTATGAGACAACAAAGAAGAGAAGCTGTAATTTTAACATCAACAATACTGGCTTGAAATGCTACTCTTGAGCCCTAGAAAATAAAAAACTTCTATCATCTTTGTGAGCACATTAACCTCAGCTGCCCCTCTGCAGTAGCAGCAGCTTAGAAAGAGATCACAGAAGCACACTTGGGTTTGTCAAAAGCATAAAGCACAGCTGGTAAGAATTATTCTACTGTAAGGCTGTAGCATATGAAAGGTAAATCAGTCAGAACTGAGGGACCCACAGAGCACCCTCATGAAGTAACTCTGAAGTTGCTTTTTGAGACTAAAAGAAGCATGTCCTTTACCTTGTTTTCCTGGCCCCACTGCCAGATGCTTGGAGCTTGCATGCCAAAGAAAGCAAACGGGTCCTTGCCAACGATGATTAAGCCAATTAATACTAGTTTGAAGACAGACAGGAAGGATGCTATGTGCCTGTTGGAGACAACACACACCAGTGACTGAAAGGTTCCATTCCTACTTCACCATGCACAACTGTAATTCACTTCACTAGGACAATTTTGACAGTGTACAATCAAATGTTTCAGGGGAAGTACAAAACTTTCCAAGAAGGTTTATCTCACTGTAAAAAAACCCCAAACCAAACCAAGAAAACAAAAAAGCAACGCACATTAACAACATCCCAAACAAGGCCCCGCTTTTGCACAGCACCCCAGAAAGACACCTTCCTGTAAAGCACAGACAGATTCTTTTGCTCCTCAGCAAACCTCAAATGGACTTTGCTTTTAACTTACATATGCCTGAAGTGGATAACAGATTCAGTTTCTACAGAAGCTGTTCCATATCACAGACATATTTAACTGACAGGCACTGCTTCTTGTGGAGCATTTCCCAGAGATGTGGAACTCCCCACAGCCAGCCCACACAGAGGCACTGCGCCCCGCAGCCTCCCACCACCCCAACCCTGCCACAGATCGGGCCAACGGCAGCTCCAGGAGCCACCCAGTCACTATGGCATCACTCTCCAGCGTGGGCACACTGCTCTAAGTAACAGCAAAAACACTCTTTCGTCTTTCTCTGATTTTCTTTGGGCTTTCCCCCCACAGCTGCAGCAAAGGCCGCACTGGCAGCCTCCCCCCTGAGGTGTGCTCTCCTGGTGATTCAGATATTAAAATTCAACTTTCCATTCCTCTGTGTCCGTAACTCATTACAGGGATTTGTCACTAAGTGCATAAGGCTGAGCAACAAATTGGATTTATGTCCAGACATGACATGAAGAAAACCTGGGAAAACTCGCTGCTTCAAAAAAAAGCTACGTAATTTATTTTGGGTTGGATATGACAGGCCTCATCATACAGATATCCAGACAGTGACACTTGTATGAAAAACTAAGGCAGCTACCTGGAAGGCAGAAAACCACCACGCTTGTATGCAATCGCAATATAAAATCCCCTTAAGTTTACATTTTCAGTATTATTTCAGTGTACATGCATGTGTTTAAGCACTGGAAAGCAGACACAGTACAGAGCACGAGGTGACACGCTCACCTATAGATAGGTTGAGGAAGGTAGTTCTCCCCTTCGATTCGGATGTCTGGGTACCGCTGGCTGATGACCCGCATGTACTCCTCAAACACCCGCCTGTAGCCTCAGGAGACACTGAACACAGACAGCATTGTCACCACCGCTCCAGGGCTGCACAGTACAGCCACTGCTCAGCACCACTCATTCTCTTCATAACCCCTTCAAGTTAAAATAGAACTAACAAACTAACATTTTTTATGGCACAGAGAAAACCTGATCCGCAGTGAAATCGAAATTACACATCACAAATCCCAACAGGTAAGCCCTGGGTGTGCTCCACATCCCAGAACAGATACAGAGCTCTGGAAACACCCACAGGGCATCAAATCTCTTGCTTTCCCTGGAAAAATCTGTCAAGTTAGGATTAATTTAGGAAGTCGATGTGAGCAATCCCTTGCCCTGTACCAAAAAAAAAAAAATTAATCTTCACACAGAGGCGTCTTAAGTCCTCTCTGGGACTGCCCAGACAGGCACTGTCGCTCCCAGCCACCCCTACATCAGCACGACACAAGAGTCCCGAGCTGTCCTCTGCCTCGCCTTTCAGCAGCCGCCTCTATAAAACTGCGATAAACCGTCAAAGATCCCAAACACAGCACTTTCTCCTGATCACTTCTCCGGCGCCTCATGGACCCGCAGGGCCCGGCCCAAGCTCTGTTCCGGCCGCCACCCGCCCCGGCCCACCCCGAGGGCCGCGACCGTTGTGACGAGGGCTCCGGGCCTGCTGAGTTTTTCTCTCCCCGCAAACAGTCTCCGTGCGCCGGGGCTGCCTCAACCCTGCTCGGAGCTGCTAGCACCATCGGCAACACCCGCGGAATGGTGCAAAGGCGCCCGAGCGCAATAACTGCAATACGGGCACTACATCAAAACAAACACAAAGTTACAGCCATTGCTAAGACATCGATTCTTCCGAAACGTTAGACCCGCACTAGCACAACGCCACACACGGCATTAAAGGGCCCGAACAGCGCGGTTTGACGGCGGGTGGCCGTAGAGTGGCACCCACTGAAAGAGCCGCCGCCCGCGGCCCGGTGCTGCCTCCCACGCTCCAACAGGGCCGGGCGCCCCGACAGGTCGCCCGGGGCGGGGCGGCCTCCGGCCCTGGGGGTGGCCCCTCCAAGGACGACAAGAGCAAGCGAGGCCGCTGCAGCGCTCAGGGAAAGGAAGGGAAAAAAACCCGAACGAACGAGGGAGAGGCGACGACTCTGCGCACGCCGCCATTTTGGCCGTCGCCATCTTGGCGGCCGCCCCTCACCAGATCTGGAACTTGAGCAGCGGCCCGGTGGCGTAGGCCATGCGCAGCTTCTTCGCCGGCAGCCCGCCCTGCTCCGCCGCCGCGGCGCCGCCGCCGCCNCTGCCCGGAGCCCCGCCCCCTAGCGGTCACAGCTCGGACAGCTCGCCCTTATTAAATGCTCTTTATTTTCATCTACATCCCGTTATTGCATAAAGATCGCATCTCTTTTTAAATATAATAAAGCTATCAAATGTCTTTATCGCCTTCCCTTCTCCCACCCAAGTAAGGATAAACAATCTGGTTTAGGCAGTATGTTCTCAGAAAAGGAGCACATTTCTAGTTGGAACAGCAGCAGAACCAGCTGATGGATACTCTTCGCTTGCTTACAGCTTAATGTGCACGGATCTTTAGGAAAACTCTTTTTTAAAGGCAATGAGCAGCAAATCTGTGATCTCTCGCACCCTTGGTCATTTGCTGAAATGTGTAACAAACAACATTTTGCATGAACTTCGTGTTAGCACCACACTGGAGCTCAAGGAAGATTTAAACACCCAGCTCTAGGTCTTCCAGTTCCTTAAGGAGAGCAGCTTCCTTCTGAATCTTCTCCACCTAGATCAGAAAAGCATCAAATGTCATAGATGTAGCTTGTTATAAAATGAACCTGGAACACACTGTACAGATATAAGCCATACCTGATTCTTCTCCAACTGTTTGCCAGCAGCTGCTTGTTCTTTCAGCTGCTCAATCGCCTTTAGTTTCTGTAAAAAAAAAAAAAAAAATGCAAAAAGCCACTCTAACACAAAAATATTGGTGAAACAAGACTAGAAAATAAGTCTTAGAAGTTGCTGCACTTGCAACAGCCTGATGCATCTGGAGGCAGGTCTCTATGGAAGGCACAACCCCTTAAGCATCTTCAAATGCTCCATCCAGAATTTCCCACCCATAACAGACATTTCTTTCAAGAACAGAACCTAGGCAACTTGAAGCAGCACTGCATCTCTGAAACAAACACCAGCATTGTCACACTGAAGGGCTCCATCACCATCCCTCTTCACCACACAATTTCCTCAGAAAGCCTGGAATGTTAATCCAGAGACTATGAGCAGCCAGAGGCAGCCAAGAGAAATGGGAAAGATTCTCTAGCCAGAACTTAACAATTTCTATTCTGGAATTATTTAATAAAAGAATTCTCAAGACTGGCAGTGAGCTTTGCATCACACCACAAGGCAAACCCCAAGGCACCCCTTGCCAGGTGCAGGGAACAACCACAGAATGCAGAGAGCCCCTGCCTGAGCACCAGCACCCGCAGTGCCCCCTGACCCCAGCTGGGGACTGGCTGCATCTCCACAGCACTCCTGGCCCGAGCCTGAGGGTCAGTTTTAACTCCTCCCTGCAGTGCCACCTCCGATGGCACCTTCAGGAACCTGGCACATGAAGGCCTCCACTGCTGCACGGGGTGGGAGGGCAAAGGGAGGGGGGTACAAATCTGGGACATGACTGTGAAAGTACATGCATCCTCCTAAACTCAGCTCACCTTACACATGCACCAGGTCTGACAGACCAGCCCTTGGAGAACTGCTCTCTGTTAGAAAAAGAATCTCTTCAAACCTTTTTCAAATTCTTTATCTTCTTGTCCACTTCAGGATCTCCTGTGGTCACAGCAGGCACAGTGTTCTGCAGGGCATTCTGTGGGGTTTTGACCTGGGCAGGGCCTTGGTGTGCATCAGCTTTGGCCTCCTGCAGACACATAAACACAATCCAGAAAATACCTTTGATTACAAAGAGAATGAAAAATAGCCTTAATTTCCCCAGTTTGCTGGTGTATTCCAAAATCTGGGCATGACTTGCTCTGAGGTACCGCATTATCTATTAATCTGCTTTCCACTGACAAAGGCTTATCTGGAACAGCTCACGTGCTGTTTCTTGTTTAACTTCTATCTGCTTCCTCAAGATCCCAACCACATGCAGCACAGGGAAACATCAGATTAAGGGTGATATGACAAACACACAAATATTTTACAAAGCAGACTGGGTCATGTCTCTGAAGCAAAAGAAAGGGTTCAAAACCAGTGCTAGAAATTTTTTGAAATAGCATTTAAAGAAATTATTGCTTCAGTGGTTTGTAGAAACTGGAAGGCTAATACCAAAAGCTGACTTTTATCTACCTAGTCAAAGAATAGTAAGTCCAGAAACCAATTAACTAATTAACATTATCCTTGTAAGAATGACTTTTTCAGTACCTGTTTAGCAGCTTTCTTCGCTTCGTGTTTCCTCTGATTTTTGAGAGCTGTTTTAGACAGCGGCTTATCACTGCCTCCCAGCTGGGGTTTCATGTTCTGGGGTGGCTCATCCTCATGCTGCAGGATATGCAAAATGGTTAAAACCCAAATTCCATGTTGGCACAGAAACCCCAAAATCTACCTAAGACAACATCATATGCAAAGATGAACCAGAAAGAAACAAGAAAAAAGAACGAAAGGAACTGGGGAAAAAGTAGGCACTCCTTGGAACTGCCAAAGAAGGGTGAAAAGGGTTTTAAACTCATCCATTTGAGTTTGCATGGGACTACCCTGTATGCCCTAATGACTTCATAGATTTCCAATAAAATAACAAAATAATGCTTTCTATCCCAGGAAGGAAATAAAATCCAAGAGGAATAATCCAGCACAAAATGACTGAAGCCTGGTATTCTGCTGTTGACAGCTTTGTAACTCAGACTCCTGATGACCAGAGGAGAGGAAGGCTGAGTGCTGGGAGGGGAGATGGGGGGTTCTTTGGGGGGGCACTGGTGGCTGAGAAAGGGGGCTGTTCAGTGCTTTTAAGATAATTTTAACTGTGGCACTGTATTTTTTTAATGCATGTGACAAGATTTTCTTCCCATATAAATAAGCAGAATTATTTTACTGACTGTATCTTTTCCCTACTCCCTCTGCTCACAGATGGTTTGTGAGAGCAGCCCTCAGCATGGCCATCAGACTGCTTGCAAGGCTGTCTCCTGCAAAAGCACCAGGCTCAAAATCAAAGCTCTCTGGGACTCAAATATTAAGGGTGCAGCTGCTACATGGAATTAGTTGTTACTCAGCCTACTTTGAAAACTTGCAGAAAGAAACTAATTGTACAAGCAGGTGACTGTACTGTGTTTAAGCTGCAGCTGACTTGCTAATGATCCAATCCCTTTCTAATAAGTACATTTACCTCATTAAAAAACCAATCCAACAACCAAAAAAAAACACCCACAAAAAACCAACAAAAAAACCAACAAAAAAAATCAACAAGAAAGAAAGGCTGTTGGGAGGCCAGTCAAGCCCCAGGCTAGCAGGATTCAAAACCAGCAAGTCAAGTCACCCAGATGAGAGGCTTCTGTCCTAACCAGAGCACTCTTATTTCGCCACAGGCCACACCTGGAGTTTAGTGTTTCAGTGCATGTTGCAAAGAGACGTTTGCAGATGCTTGGTGAAAGGACAGTATCTGGGCCAAAGAGATGAGAGCTTTCCAGCATACATTCTTGCACACTGCCAAAGAAGGTCACCACAGCTCCTCCAAACCCCCCTCAGTGCTGGTTCCTCCTCAAAACCACACAGGCACGTGAGGCCCAGCTCCAGACAGACAGAGAGGTCAGCTCCCACAGGGCGCTGCTACTCACCAGCTTGGAGCTGGTGACGGGTCTGTTCCTCAGGGCGGGAGGTCTGTAGGCCTGCGCGGGCCCGGGCCCAGCGCGGGGCAGGTCGCCGGGCACCGCCTGGTACCGCACGGCCCTCTCCGGGAACACCCCGTCCAGGAAGGGCTGCCAGAACACCTGCCACATCTCCTCGTCAGAGGGCACCTCATGGGAGTGCAGCACCGAGCCCGTGTAGTGCCAGATCTTGTACCCGTTGCTGACGCGGAGCCGGGGAGCACACGTGGCTGTCACAATGTGCTCCCCGTCGGGACACCAAGCAAAGTACGTGGAATCCGAGGCCACCGGCTTGGAAATGAGCTTGTAGTTTTTAACGTCCCACACTTCCATCTGTCCCCGGAGGTTTCCAAACCCTGCCAGCACCAGGATGTGTCCGTGGGGGCTATAGTAGGCAGCATTGCGAGGCCCGGTGCCAAAATCAAACACAGGGTCACATTTCAGGTTAAAAACTGTGGCTTTGGCAGGCATGAAACCATACACAGCACAAAACTCCACAGAATTGGGACTCCAGGCAACATCGTAAATAGGGCCATTTTTTGCTAAAGGAAAAGGAAAAACATGCAGCTGTTGGGAGACTGCGGTTTTTTCAGAATAAGCCAAAATAAAATCCATAGCGATTCTTCATGCTTTGCTAAAATCCTGTGTTCTAATTATTGACAATGAAAATTAATTCTCCTAACAACAGTGGGGAAAACAGCCTGATCTTCTGATAACTTTAGTTACAGTTTGCAACAATAACTGCAGCCATTCCAAATTACCTCTGTAGGGTCAGCACCAACAGTTTAACAGTAAACATAGCTTGCCACGTAAAAAAAATCCATTTTTTTTTTTCCTCAAGTATGACCTCAGGACCTTCTCAAATTGTTCCACTGGAAACCTGCAAAAACAGGAGTTTTATACCAGCTGGATAATAGTTCCTCTTGTTTCAATCTAAGAAATATTGTGTAGTTCAACTTTGTAGACGTAAGCAATAGTGACCTGCGTTATCTTTGGACCACGCCCATGCACAATATTTTATAGGTCGGATTTTAATCTGAGTGAGCACACAAAAATGGCTTTACACATAATGATCAAAACTTGGTACTGTTAGAAGCTTTTCTAGGGTTGGAACATTAGGAGATACTGAAGAATGATGAATTAGTGATGAAAACTCAGGTAAAATATCCAGAGGTAAATGCAAACCACGGGCCACTGTATCTTTTCATTATTTGGGTATATTTACCCATAGTTAAGATAATGCCAAGTGCATTACTGAATCTTTAAATCCAGAGTTGAGCCAAAATGTTCAAACTGAGTTAAACGGTTCATCCCTGTTGTCTCTATGAAGTCTCATTATCTTTAGAAACAAGGATGTATAATTACACTGTGTGTTCCCCTCTGAAACCTTTTCAGTGCCATTAACCCAGTGTAGCTCAGATACAGAGGTGACAGAAAATCACATTTGGTGACAGCAGCAGTTGGAAAGATGAGGGCAGCTCCATGCAGGCTTCAGAGCTCTGCCAGAGCCTGCAGCAGCATCACATCTTTGTCAAAAACTCTGCAAATGCCAGTGTGGAAAAAAGCTTCAAAACTGCACTTCAAAAGAGATCCAGCTCCACAGGCATCTCTCACTCCAAGTGCTCACCACTTGCTTTTATCACTTTGGGCTTTTCCTTGAAAAGGAATAGCTAAATTAAATGAAAAGTAATGGTAAATTTCCTGTTAAATGCAGATGCAGTAGAAATAAAGAACGTTTTAGTAAGTACGGAGTTAACCAAGTAGTGTTCTCAAGCTGGGAAACTGCTCCCAAAGAGACTCTATATACTGAGTCACAACCCCAATTCTTCTTCCCCAGTGGAGTTACCATCAAGGAGAAATGGGGCACAGTACTCTTCCACAAGTTTTGCAGCAGAAGACAAACTGGAAATGCTCCTGGTCACTGCTGTTACAGAAATTACATTCACAGTACCTCCAGCAAAGATAGTCCATCCCCAGTGCTCCCAAGTATTCCTAGCAAACTGGCCTCTACAATCCCAAACAGGCTGGATGTTTGCACACAACAGCAAGAGCTCCAGAGAAGGAAAAAAGACCCCCAGAGGGGAAGTTAAGACATGCACTTCCAGTTCAAGCTGGACACTGGAACTAAGCACATTCATCTGCTGCTCCCCAATATGTCACTTCCATGTCTTAAAACACTTTCAATTTTACAATACAAAATAAAGGACTTCTATTTTCCAACAGACTTCAAAAATTGCTCTCACTCTGTCCTGGCTCACTGAGTAACAGTATCTTGTGTGTGTGAAAGCACAGGTAGGATTATTCTGTTTGGTGACACACATTCCTGCCCGTTACGGATTCTGAGACGTCAGCCTGGCTCCATTCCTTAGCAAATGAGCATAGTTCCCTCCCTGTGCATTTGCACACCTTCCTGGAAGTGTTGCTCTCTGACACTAACATTAAGGTCAGTCTATCAAAGGTAAGAAAATTCATCTACTGAAAAAAAACCCCAAACCAAACCAGAAAAAAAGCAACATCGTCCTGCAGAGGTAAAACAAACAAACAAACAAAATAAAGAGAAGGATTTTTTGTTAAGAGGACTTTGAGATCATGACAGGAAGAGGCCCGGCAGGACGCTGCAGGAGCAGCAGCTGCAGGGCAGCAGTACTCACGCAGCTGCACCACGGCGCTCTCCCCGCTGGCCCCCACGTAGTGCAGCGTCTGCTCGCCGTAGTACGAGGCCCCGCTCTTGTCCACCTCGGTGCTGGCAACCACCAGCACTGCCGTGGCTGTGAACAGACAGGCAGTGCACACAGCTGCTGAAAACCACTGTGGTGTTTAGTGCAGCCACTGCACTAAACACCACAGGCAAAGCCAAGTCAGCTCCGCCATGAGCTCCAAAACGTTGCTTGTCTAATAGTGTCTAATTGTCTATCATTCTCTTTTCAATTGAGCTTTTCCTAAATGCTAACACAAAAGGACTGAATACCTTCCTTTTTCAGATGGAAAATGTCAGCCCAGTTTATTCATTCAGTGTTAGATCACAAGCAAGTGAGCATCCTTTGCAGCTATAAAAAATATATTAAATTACGGCAGAAACCAAACATCCTGATCAATCCTTGAACAAAACGTTTCCTCAGCATCCTCTGTGTGCACATCTGTTACCCAAAGCTGTGTCCCTGTGGGAGTGCAGAGCAGGGCACTGTCTCACCAGGGCAAGGGCCAACCTGTCCCTTCCCCCAGACATATGCGCCCCAAAATGTCTTGAGACATCAACCTTTCCTGTATCTCACAGTCCCCATGCATGGTTCTTACACGTGTCTAAAACCTTCCTTGTATTCCAGACTATGTGGGCTGGAGTAAAATGATTTGTACAAAATCATTCTGAAACAGCTCACTGCTAACAAACAGCAAAGCACAGAGGCCTGGCAGCTCACCCCAGTTATGATATGTATGCATACAGATAATTCTACAGATTAAGATTATATCATCACATGAATTGTTCTAGTGTTTACAATCCAATTATATTATCAACACAGAAAAGAAATTATATAGGAATTTGTCATTCAACTGCAGAATTTACCAGCATGTATAGAATATTTTGAATTACAACACACAAGATGATGAAAGCCACAGGAAAGTGCTGAGCACTCCACAGTGTGCAGAAATGCACCTCAGCAAGGTATTTATGGCTGCCCTCAGGATTTATCAGCATAGGCAAATTAAACACAAACTCCACACAGTAAACAAAGTAAGTCAATCCAAAATGAGCACAGCATACACGTTTCAGTACACAGCTGCTATACCTTTTTTGTTCCACAGCATTGTCACCTTGTCAGCTTTGAAGAAGCTCCTGTTGGCTAGTGCTGACTGCGGGCCCCCGAAGTTGGGGTACTGGTAGAGCCTGACAAAGGATGGAGCACCTTTGCTGCCTGGGACATAAACAGCAACCTGAAACAGCCACAAGATTTCACTGCAGGTTAAAGCCTTGGTAGCACACAGCATAGTTATTACCACTACTAAAATCACAGTGGGGTTTTTCCTTTAAGAAAACCAAGAAAAAGATTCGAAGCTGGATCAGAAGTACCTTGGCTGGCTGTGCTCCTGGGGACAGCACGAAATCACTGACCTTCTGCAAATGCAGCTTATTTGCAATGGTATCTGCCAAGAAAAAGACCACAGATATGTGATGTTAATGACAAACCACATTACCCGGATGTCCTAACCACACCCTTCTAAGGGGCTGTCTCCTGGATAACACAGACCAGTAAAGACAATCACAAAGGATCTATTTTTCTAGGCACGCAACCATTATTTTCCCATTTCACCACATCATTTTACCTACAAAACCAACTTGAATCACATCTATGTCTGAAACCCAGTATTTTGTATTTGGAAGTTCAAAAAGCAAAGGAAGCCTCTGAACCCAAGGTGAACAGAGCTTGTGTTTGAAGCAGATATTCTTCACCTTATCTGTGCTGGATTCAGTCACATTCAGGAGCCACCACACAGAGGCAGGGGCTCTCCCCTCTCACCTCCACGGGATAACTCCTCCCGACAGGCCTGCTCTGGGCTCAACACTGTTCCTTCCCACAAACAACTGATGGCATCAGCCCACACCTCCACTGCAGCCAGGAATGTACCCTGCCAGGAGACATCCTGCTGAGGCTGACATTCCATGCTTCCCACAGCTTGGTTAACATCAGCACGGGAAACAATCTCCCACAGCCCTAATTTTTGTATCAACCTTATATTTAAAACAAAACAAAAAATGCAAAGCTAAAACCACACACTGCTGTTCTCCCCTCGGTTTTCTTTAATTCCTTTATATTTTTGTTCTAAATTTTTATCTTTCTGCTTTTGTCTTCCCCTTTCCCTTTTCAACATCTACTGACTCCAGATATTTTATCACCAACAGTAAATCTCCTTGGTAAAAATCTTCAGGCTTCACTATTTCATTTTTGCCATCAATTTTTTAATGAGACATTTTTAGCAGTCTATTGACAGAATATGCACAACCCAAGGAAGTAATCACAGCTCACGTTTTCTAACAACAATTTCCTGGATATCATTAAATGAGAAACAATACAGAATCAGGCCTCTTTAACTGAGAATCAGATGCATTTCATATCATGTCAGTCAGTGAAAAGATAAATAAGAAAGTGAAAACACAAATCATTAAAGCATAATGATTCTGAAATCCAAACTGAAATAGAATGTAGGCAGTATTTAGAATAAAAGGCAAGCAAAGGTAGAAACAAAGAAAAACTGGAAAACAAAAACCACCCCTCAAAAGAAGCAGCATTTATAGAAGGAACGAAATGTAGAGAAATACTCGCATACTGAAGTTGTTGTTTTCAAAGAAGTGCACTTCATTGTTCACATTCCTGGCACAAATGCTTTCATCATCTGCCCAGGAAGGACACCTGCACATTAAGGGAAAAGCCAGAAACATGAAATGATGCTCATCATTAGCACACCAGGATTGTTTTTCCCCTCTGTTGTGAACCTGATAAGATCAAACGTGATGCATTTAATGTGGATAAATGACATCTGCATAGCAAGAAATATACAAGTGGACTTAGTTACTGTCTGCCCAGCTTTCCTCTGTGGTGCAAGGTGAGAGTGAATTTACAGTGAACTACACACAGACACTCACAAGCACCGATTCTGGCTTTCAGCTAGCAGCAGGCACTGCTTTGGAAGCCAACACCACACTAACAGCTCCATTTACCTGGATCAGATTTTGAAAAACACATTTCTTTCTAAACATTTCTTTGTAAACAGTTAGCATCCGGAAGGCTTATTTACCAGTTCTGCATCTTTTTCTGCATAAAAGACTTCAAGCATTTTCCAGTTCTCAGCTCATGGAGCTGCAGGTTGGGCACCCCTGCTGCGCCATCCTTAGCAGCTGCAAAAAAACATAGTGGTCTTTGAGGCTTAAATCTGCTTCACCCCAACATCCCACCTCATGGCTCTGCTAGCACCCAAACACACATGAACTCCTTGCAAGCATGCACCTTCTGCCCCTGAGGGACCAAACTCATGAATGCTGATTGCCGTACCTATTAATCTCAGTCTGTTTGCAGAAAACTCACATTTGGAGGCAGAGGGTTTCTACTCCCCACTGCAAGGCTAGAACCACCAACACCTGCACAGCTTTTTAATCCAAACTAAAAACCATCCTCATGGCAAACAATGGAGGCATGTTCTCCATTCCAGTGTTTTGCTCTCAGGAATGAGGAGATTTTGTCCATTCCACCACAGTCACAGCTCTCTCTGAAGCCATGCAAAATGGTTCTGCTGCTTTTAAACCATCTGTACTCTCCTCCCTACCCTAGCCTGCCTGCTGCTGTCAGTGATTTACAGCAGACCCAGAACAGCTCACTAACAGCCCATAGCCTGTGCTGCCTTCTCTTATCCAACAGCCTGTCCTGGTTCCCAGTCCCCCCCAGCCTGGCCAGTTCCCAAGGCCCAGCCTTGCCCAGCTCTTCCCTCCCAAGGCAGCATTTACACTGTCTGTGGCTCAGACAGGACAGCAGCACTTAGAATCAGGAACTCGAACCCCCCCAGGGAGGCAGAGGAGGGAATGAAGCTCTGGGCATGGAGAACACTCCAGTCACGGCCCCAGGGCAGGACACAATTACTCCAAGACAGCATCCCATGCCCCCTGCCTGCCCAAGAACACAGCACAGCCTGCACAGCACCAGGAGCAGCTCCCCGAGGTCAGTGAAGACGTGACTGACTGACAGAGTAACTGTGAGCACTGTGTGGCAGGGATGGCCAACACCAGCTGCTCTCTCACAAAACAGCATCCCTCCCTCCTCCCCTGTGCTCCTGACTGCCCACAGAACTTTGTGCACCCTTTCTGCACCGCTCATTCAGCCAATAACTGAACTACAGAGGCAGCCAGGTACTGACCCAGACATGGCTAAGACATGCACAAAGCCTGTGCTCCCCCAGCTGGTACAATACTCACTTGCATAGACTTGCCACGTTGCCAGAACATTATTCTTTGGCGAGAATTCAAGGCAAACTGTCTTTGGGAGATCAAAGGAATGCAGTAACTCAGCTCTGGTGACATTAACAACATTGACTCTGGAACCAAAGATGCTATTTCAGTAAAATGTGCTTACAATAGTTAATTAATAGCTGAGAGAATTGTTCACGTATTTGACTCTTCTACATATGCCCAAAATTTGGTCAATATAACAAAATTAGAAGAGCTTTTTCCCCTCGCCTCTTGTTTTTACTAAAGCTTTCCAAGAGCACATCTTAAAACCAGAAACCCAAGCATAACAGAAACCAAGAAAAGTCAAAATATAGCAAATATTATCATCTGCAACACATAAGCTCTAAACAGCAGAGTGAACTCTACAGTGCACCTGATCTGTAAAAAAGGAGCCTTGTAACATTCACAAGGTGTATAGACTCATCATTTTCTGTGGATTCTACTAATAGATTAATCCCAGAGACCAGGTATTGAATAAAAAGTCAACCAGACAAAGAAAGCATATCCAGACTGCATGGGAATGGGTGGATTATAAACAGAAAAACAGCAAATATCTTACCTATAGTCAACAAACAAAGCCACTAACGAACCAATAAATTCCATTTAAAGTGTACATGCAAACACCTGCATTAACAGCAATCACCTTTACACAGACAAGAGTAAATGAGGCATAACTGATTCCATTTATTTCATACAAGCTAAAAATTAAGGTAATAAAATGCACCCACTTTTCTCCATTGCACCAGGCAAAGAGGGAGCCGTCCTTGCTAAAAGCAACAGCTTTGCAATTTTTTCCAGAATCCCTACAGAAATAAGAAATGCACATGAGTATCCAACAGTGCCACAGTTAAGGTTTCCTTAACAAAAACAAACACACCAACCTTCCTGCTGTGTCACAGTGCAGACCCTGCTACCCCCATTCAGGGACTGCCACCTGGCAGGGAGAGCTCAGGCAAATGCAAAGCCTTCCAAACCACCAGTTTTCTGAAATCACTTATACTCACACAATTTTCCATTCCAGAGTCTACCTTTACTTTTCAGAACACAATTTCTTTTGTGCCAGTGACACCAGTACCTTTGGAACGCCGTGCTCTCGGTGAAACTGGGGGGCCCATTCACCATGTACAGCCCTTCCGACCCTCTCACTGCAAGAGGAAACAGGCAACTCATTTCAAATGCAGGGAAGTGTCCAAAGCAGATGTTTTTCTAATTTGTGAACCCTGAGACATGCACATTCTTTCCCATACTCGCCATAAGAAAATTCCAAGGCATAACCCACAGGCCCCTGGAGCTTCCATCCCATCCCTCCCTCCTTCAGCAACACCCCCTGCAGGGCTGTGCCCGGCCGGGAGGCAAGGAACCCCCAGGGTGGGGATCCACAGCCTCTGCACAGCCCACGCCCTGCGCTCACAGTAAAACAGTTCTTCTCACGCCTAAATGCAATTTCCCAAGTTCATGTACACTGCAGTCCCGAGAGACCCTAAGGGAACCTTCTAACGCATCTTAAATGTGACCCACGAACTGCTCAGCCCTGCCTAGATCGCGTTCTGCAGCTCCTCCATCAAAATCCAAATTTAAAACAGACGGCAGTGAGCAGCCCAAAACCCACCCCGAACAACTGCAGCCCCCACAGACCCGAGCGAGGGGAAACGGGCTGGTTTTTAAAGCTTACAAATACAGAAAAGGAAAATACACATCCTGTATGTTAGGGGCAGTTTAAGCAGTAAGATACTGAAAAGGAACGTGACTTTTGGGAAGACCTTCACAACACGCAGCGGACACGTCGACGGGCTCCGAGCCGCCAGGAGCTGCTGCCCGCGCCTTGGCTCAGCCCCCGTGTCCTGCGGCGCTCCCCACGCACCAACCCGAGCCCCGCGAACGCCCCCCGGGCACCCCGCGAGTAAATCATCCGCGGCTGAAGAAGGAATCCCCGACACGGGGCCCCGAGAGCTCCCGCGCCCCGCGGGGGAGGCCGGCGGCGGGGCGGCTGCTCCGGCGAAGGGCCGGAGTGAGCAGCGGCACCCCAGAGGAGCGGGCACAGGGCTCAGCGAGCCCTGACCAGTTCCGGGAGCGGCACCGTCAAGAACTCCACAACGGGGGCCGGACTTGGCCACGCCGCGGCAGCGCACGCCAAGGAAGGGACGCGCGGCAGACGCCGACGGTCACCGGAGGGGCACCGAGCCACCCCAGCCCAACTTCGCACTCGCTTCCCGCGCACCACCCCCGACCTCGACGCCGCCCGGGCCCGACGCACCAGCGAGCAGCGGCGTGGGCGGCGCCATCTTGAGGC
>VYXD01015760.1:274424-301178 GCA_013397195.1 Hylia prasina | reverse complement strand
AGCGGCGGCGGATCCGGGGCTGCGGGGACGGCGTGGGAGAGGGAAAGGACCGAGAACAGACCGAGAACGGGAGTGGGAACGGGACCGGGAGCGGACCGGGAACGGGACCGGGAGGCGGTGCGGGGACAGCCCCGCACCACAGCGCCGCCCCGCGGCCGCCGCGGCCCCCGGAGGTCCCGCTGCGCCACGGCCGGGAAGGGTCCGGGGAAGGGTCCCTGCTCCAGGCACAGCCGCACATCGCCGGCCGCAGCTAAGAAAGGGCCGCTCTGTGCTCACCTCACCTGGCACCTGCCCCAGAGCCACCTCTCTACTGTGCCAGCCTCCTGCACACGCTCCCCTCCGAGCCAGGACCACGACCTTGAAGTTCTCCTCAGTAAGCCTTTCCTCCGCATCCTCCACTGTTTCCGTAGCTTTTCCCCTCATCTTCTGTCACGTCGTCTCCGAGACGCCGGGCCTAACTCAGAACCACCTCTGCCCAGCTTCACTGCATTCAGACCATTCTGTGACACCACGATCGCAGATCGCAGCCCGCTCCCACCCACCCCGTTCTAAAGCACATGCAGCAGCTGAATCTTTTCTCTTTACACCAAAGGTATGGCGTACTGTCGAAGACACGTGTTAGAGCACCCGCAGCTGGTCTGGAGAGGCAGCTCCCCCGCCCAGGCAGACCCCAAGCGGGGTTCCCGGGGCAGGCCGGCGTGCCGGGAACAGCGGCAGGAGCCGCCACACGCGGGACGAGGGGGGCTCGCAGCGGCCGCCGTCACACAGCTGCTGACACCACGGCAGTCTCACTGCGAGAACTGCTCTTCCTTTTCCTCAGGGTGCCTCTCGAGAAGAGCCCGCACCATTCCCAGACCCCTTCTGCCCGTTCACGGTGCTCTCACAAGCCGAGCTGCTGTCCAGAGCTGAATACCGCTTATCTCTAGGAGAAAACTAAACACAAACCCCCCAAAAGCAAACCTGACAGGAGCAGAGCAAAGCAAAGGCTTCCTAACAGAATCAGTTCAATCTTGGTTTCATCTCCCTTTTCAGATTTACTACATGCATTTTGCTTTTGGAGACAGCGGCTCTGCAGCACCCCAGTGTGAAGGATGTACCTGTCACTCTGCCCCACACCTCACACACGGGAACAGGCATTCCGGGACTGTCCTCATGGGCTCAGTGCTCCTCTGCTCCCGGCACAAAAACAATCACCACCTGAGTCAGCTTCAGATGTCTCTGTATCCTCCACAGAAGTTTTAATCAACTACTCACCTGAGGGACTCTTGTTCCCAGAAGACCCAGTTTGTCCCTTTTTTCTTCCTTTACCAGCATCATCCTCACTGTAGAGCTGGAGCAAATCACTGATAGCACTGGAAACACACATAGCTACTGCAGTATTTTGTTTTCTCATCTGTGTGCACTAAGGTCTCACAGCTGTGCTCACAGCACAGGGGTGCAGCAGGCAGAGAACACCAACCCACATCTGACGGAAAGATTGATGTTATTTCAGCAAGAACTTTTTAATAAGCACACAACACATGGTTTGTTTGAACTGCGCTGAACTGATGCTTACCAGGATATGCTTCTCAGTTTCCAGGCCATGGACACTTCTTGGAGATCTGAACACACCAAAACTTGCAGTTTCCAATGTTTCTTCTGTTTTACCTTAGACATAAGGGTTCAGTTAGACGTGCCAAGGTACCGAAGCAGACGTTCACGGTCGAGACTCAGCAGGCCCAGATGTTTATTTAGAGCTATCAGTGCAAACCCAACCCCCTAAGGCAGCCACTGACAGCATCAGAAGATGCTTCTCCTAGAACAGAAGAAACCAGTCTGTTCCATGAGAAGTGGTAACCCTGGCATTGGTCTGCTACTGCCTCACTGACACTGCATTTTTCCATTCTGTTCAGAAAAGGGCTACTGAATTTAATTATACTGCAACAAGATCTACAGCCAAAAAAGTCAACAAAACTGGTTTAATTTCAGAAAATGTGTTAAAATATATATATATATTTGTACATCAATTTGACACACTGCATTAGTTTACACAAATGATGGTCTTTCTTGAAACTGTATTTATGAAATGTACATTTTTAATTTAAATACTCAGTATACACTGCATTTAATCTGCATGTTGCATTTATTAAATACATTAAATCTGCAATGTAACAAAACGTTTTCTGCATACGAAATTCAAAACACCATTTTAAATGAACAAAAGATGGCTCACTTCATTTATTTGTTTTAACAACTAGTGCCTAGCACACTAGCTTAGCTCCACCAACACCAGCTGTTCTTTCTCTTTATTGACATTGTTCACAGACTAGTACGTATTACACTAAGAGTGCTGGATAAAAACATGAGGTACGGAAGTGGTTCAAAGATTACAGGTCATGCAGATCATGCGAGACAGCAAAGAAAGTTGTGAATGAGAAAACACTAAATAAAAAATACATACAGAATGTGCATTATAAAATAAAAAAAAAAAAAAAGAAAAACCAAACCAAACCAAAAAACCAACAACCAACTCAATTACACAGCTTTGCTTCTTTGGTTACAAAGTAGGTTGAACAATTTCACAGCTTTTTATTCCCACCCAAAAAACCAAACCAAAAACGAAATGTCGAAAAGCAGAGGAATCATGGCCCCTTTCTCTCTATTAGAAAGTAGAAACAGAAATGAGCAAAGTTTTCTTCATCAAAATAGCCCATCACTTATTTATTATATCACAAGGACTGGTGACTACCTGTACAGATGCACTATGGTCTTCATACTTACACTCTATACAAAATTTACATTCAAGCTGGATCTTTACTACCGTAAATAAATACCAAAGGTCAATTGCCATTAGTGTTAGAAATATGCCAGGATTCTTTGTTCAATTATTGCCTAGAGACTGTATCTATTAACGCAATCCCATCTATCATTTTACCCATACAGACATTTATTAAAAAAAAAATTCAAAAGTTCTGTGACATTGTTCATGTACATTATGAAAATAGCAGCCCTGTAATAAATAAAACAAATAAATGAAACTAACATAGGCAAATGTTACTTATATGAAAAGAAGAGTGGCTCTGAAGAGGAATTGTTGCTCCTTACCAGACAGCAAGGCTCAAAGCAACCCAGGAGCAATGGGAACCTCAGAGAGCCACCCAAGCTCTAACAGGCCTCGCCCCTGGAGCCCAGCAAGGCTGCCCGGCTCCAGGGGCTCCTCTGCAGCTCCCGAGGGCACGGGGACACCTCCCACACGGCAGCCAGAGCGGCGGGGCGGCCCCGGGGGATGATTGTCTAATACTGAGAAGGCCAAACACACACGAGAAGCGGCTGCTCTGCTCGCTGCGGGCGGGGCCGGCTCACGCCGAGGAGACGTTGGGCTGCGCGGAGCTGCCCCCAGGGGTGGCCTGCTGGCTCGAGAGCTGCGATAACTGATCGTTGTTGGAAAGGGATTTTAACAGTGCATTTTCTCGTTCAAGTAAAGAGTTTCTTTCAACTAATTCTTTTATTTGTTCCTTCAGGACTTCCACTTCTTCTCTCACTGCATACATCAAATGGCTTTTCACTAGATCCTGCAAAGAACAAGTGGACAGTTACACCACGGGAAAGAACAGTTTCTTTCACCCCAGCCCCACACTTACTGTTACTGCTTTCACTTGTGGTAAGCCTGGAAACACAAAGCACTCATCACCAAAAACTTATGAAAAAATCAGCCTTTGAGCACAAACACCCCAGCCCTTTTGTGAAGTGGGCCTGATATCAAAAGCATTGTTTCCAGCACTTCGGTTATGTGGAAGCCAAGGATGAGAATGACATCCCAGCTCCTCAGAAGGAAAGCACCAAGCTCTGATGCTGTGACCTGGGGCTATGGGTCTGTGGTACACAGGCCCTGTCACTGAGGTGTATGAGAACCAAATGAACAAGAAAGCTTTTACATCATCAGAAGCAAAAATCCAGCAGCTTTAACTGAAGCTGAGCAGCGTGTTAAGGATGGCACACCTGATCCTTCAGAAAAACTAGAAATGAACTTGGCTAGAGTAACAGACTGAAATATGCACTGTATTTTCAGCACTCCTTCAAGTTCAATCACCTTGTTCACAGCCATTTGTTAGAAAATTAACTGAAAAACATTTCTGGGCCAACAGTAAAAGCAATAATGGTTTGTGGTCATTCATAGTTCATACAGAAAATCCTTTTTCCAATTGATGTTCTCAGTCTGACCCACCTGGAGGGATATCACAGTCTCACAGAAACAAATACAGCAGGAAACTTATGCTCAGTGATGAACCACATCAATCCTATTAGAAATAACAACTTGTATTTTACTTACCATTGCCTGTTCTATTTTGTTGTCAATGGCAACAACACTTGCACCAGACGAACTGTAAATACAATGAGAAAACTTCATGAGTGTTATTGTATCACTCAGGTAAAACCATGCACCTGCAGGACTCCGGATCATGCTTCACTGAAGGCTGAAGCTCAGAGTCAAGAATTCAGTATACATTCATAGGGGGGTCTTCCATGTCCCTCCCACCCCTCACCCCACCTAGCTGCCCAGTACAGTTGTGACTCACAAGAAACCCTGCTCCTCCAGTTTATACCTTCTCATACTGAGCTTATGACACCCAGAACCATAAACATGCATTTTCCAGCTTTCTTCACTGAGAAAAACAAGAATTCATGGGATATTAACAGGATTCTTACCAGTAGCAATATTTCTTCCAAACTCTTTTTGTAAAGCAATGAAGAAAAAATCCTGTTATAATACTTTTTCTCTGGATTCACTTGAGTCCACCTTCCAGGTAAGGAGCTCCTGGCTCAGCACTGTCCCTGCAGCCTGTGGCAGCAACCAGCAGGAGGGCAGGACACGACCAGAGCCCTGAGCCCTGTGGCCACTCCTGGCTCCCAGTGAATTCTCCTTGGATCCTGTCTGACACCTGACAAACACCTGGCTGTAGGTCACAGCTAGGGCCAGGCTTGTTCCACACTGGTGCAGAATGTCCACCGGCACACCTCAGTACACTGTGAGGATGTGTGTTTACTGTGCCAACAAGATCCCAAACGGCATCTCTGGATCCTGTGTGACAGAATTCCAGCCCTTAATAGCCAGGGTCTGTTTCCAAGTCATGCCACAGGCACACAAGCCAGTCCCTCACTCGCAGCTCCGGAGCTGGAATTTTGGGGCCAGGATGTCCCTGTTCTCCCGCAGACTGTGGTTTCTCCGTTCAGAGAGGAGCTGTAGCTCTCCCCAGGGCACGCAGGACTGCAGCCCACAGCAGCCACCTCCCCTCCAGCCCAGTCTCAGGGGTCCCATTTCACACCCAGCTCTGGCGTGACACAGACAGCAGTTCCTGGGCTGTGACAGCCCCACCAGTGAGAGCTGCTGATAACACTCTCAGCCATGGACACGGCTATCAGCACTGCACAGCCACATTTAGTAGAGTTAACACGGGGAAAATGCAAGGGTTGCAGTCATGCTGGGAAACTTGCATCACTGGAATTGTGCAACTCACCAAAATCAAGTGTTAAAGAAAAAAACCACTCAAGGATATCTACAAAAAGTATGGCAATGTGCTCAGCAGTACCAGTCACAGATGTGAAACACGGCTCAGCTCCTGAAGAGTGACACTGGTCAGAGAAGTTAGTTTTAAGGGCTCCCACAGGACTGTCAGTACCACCACTGGGCTTTTACAAGCAGAGGGCATCAAGTTTGCAGATTGAGGGAGCAGCAGCCTCTATTACTGTGGAGCAGATCTTGAAACTCAAACCAAAAGCGATGAACACCCATTTCAGAAGAAAATTGTTCCAGTCTCTTACAGTCTCCTTTCAAACCCTAAACCTCCTCAGAATAAAAGCTATTTATAACTCATGTCAAGGGAAGTATTCCTTTCCATGTTGAATTAACATGCATCAGACTCATCTGCACGGTCAGAAGTACCCGTGTTCATGAACCACAAAACCCCAGGACTCCATGTCCTCTCACAGTCCTTCACGGACACCACTCTACAGGTCAGATGAGGCAGCTCTAAGAGGTAACAACAAGAAGGAGGACAATTAAAGCAAACACCACACTTGGCAGTGGGATCTACTTCCCCGTCTTTGCAGCACAATCACACAATGTCAATACCCATCTAGTCAAATCTGAGATTGGAACTTTGTTCCTCTATCCCTGTTTCAGCTATTTTGTAGTGTGATTATTTAAAAAATAAACCCCACAACATCACTGCAAGTAAAGGCATCCAAGCAGTTCCATAAGAAAGGCAGCCTTCCCTCAGCCTCCCAAAGAGCTGTACCTGCATGACGTACTGCAGAGGCACCTTTCCCTGTGTACCTTGTGCTCTGAGCTCCCCTCTGCCTGCTGGGTGGCTGTAGGAATTGTCCCTCCCTGCAGTGTGACTGGAATGAGCCAGGGAAGCCACTGCTTTACCAGACATACCCACACGTGACATGACACCCACAGTGCTGGAAGCTGTAGCTTATACACTATTTTGTAATGTTCTTACTGCCCTCATCCCTTAGCACAGAGCGCTGCGCTAAGACTGAAATGTTGAGTCTGGATTCCAGCCCTGCTCCCTGTACACATCCCAGCACCACTCCCAACTTCAGCAGGCAGAGGCTGGGACCACACAGACCCCCACTCACCCACCCAGCAGGAGAAGCTCCACACTGACAGAGGGTGCCTCAGTTTACCATCAGGATAAAACCTAAAAGCTGACTACACTTCATGTCACTTTCTAAAAGCAGATGAGAATTAGATGTTAGGGTAGCACAATTCCCATATGATTTTGTTTTTATTCATCTGACAGTGCTCCCAACACCAAGCAGTTTCTGTGGGAGCTCTCCAGTGGCAGCTACTCTCATGGGAAGCTCCAAACGTGCTGCCAAATCTTAAAATTCTGTACTTTTTTCAAATCCTAAACTCTTGACATCAAATTCCAGTTCGCATAAAAGTATTTTATCCCGTGACTACAAAATGACATTTATAAACACAATCCAGTCCTTATGAAAAGGCCAGGAAGAAATCCAAAAAGAAATCTTAAATAAGCCTTTTTGGATGACTGAATGGAGAGAGAGTCTGACACATTCTGTGAGTGCACCATCCACTGTAGAGCCAATGCCTCAAATTGCAAATCCTGGAATTAGAAGGGGGAAGGCACCATTTAGCTCTTGTAAAAAAAAGACCAATTATTGATTGCTCCAAGAGCTACAGAAGTCTGACAATTATTGTCAACACTGCAAAAAAGTCCACATCAAATACCACAGGGCAGATGAAGCGGTGCATTAGGCATGTAATATTTGTTTGCAACAGTAAAACCCCCACCCCACACTGAGCTTCTGCAGCCCACAAAGTATCAAACAGATACACTGAACAGGGCACACTTCATTTTGACTTGGATCTCCCAGTTAAGGTCATGTCAATGAAGGCTCTACCCAAAAAGATGTTATATTGGCACACCAAGTTCACATTGAAGCCCACAAGTACACGGCAAGATTTACTGTCAGCAAAAACATCAAAGAACCCCCCCAAGCACAGTTTATCATTCCCAGAGATGGATGGTAAACCCAATGTTTTCCTACCTTAAACACCAGGTAGACAAAACCCCATTTTGTCAGAGAAATCCTCATTTTGGTGGTTTAAAAAAATCTCAGTGGCTTTTGCTTTACCTATTCAATTGTCTTTATCTCAACTGACAAGTTCTCTCACTTTTCCTCTTCTGGGAGGAGGAAGAGCCAAGCGAGTGGCTGCATGGTGCTTAGAGCTGGCAGGATGAAACCAAGACAGCCCTTTTTGGCACCCAACATGGGGCTGGAAGGGTTTGAGATGAGTACAATTTGACTGGGATGTTCTAGATTGAATGGATAGCTGCACCTGTGCAGCTCTTGCCTGGAAGCTCCTGTGCTGGCCATGGGCTTGCTTGCTTGAGTCTGTCAGAGCCCATTGCTTGTTAGTGGCCACATTTTGCTCTCACTGCTGCCACATTGCTCTTATCACCTCACTGCTGTGCCTGGAACACTTGATAACAGCCAGTACCATGTGCCTGGGCTGGCAGGTGCCCAGGCAGCGCTGCCCCAAAGGCAGGTTGGAGCTGCAGCCAGAAGGATTTGATCTGTGGATAAATGCAGGGGCAGCAGCCCATGGAGAACCCCAGCACCGGAGCAGGTGGTGCCTGAAGGAGGCCACGCTGTCCTGGGACACGCTCCTGGCAGGACCGGTGGCCCACTGGGAAGAGGAGTTCACACTGGAGCAGGTGTGCTGGAAGGATCTGAAGCAGCCTGTTCCTGAAAGACTGACCCTGTGACAAAGACCCAAAGGTGCTGCAGTTCATGGAGAGCTGCAGCCCACGGGAAGGACCAGACTGGAGCTCAGGGAGGACTGACTGTCTCTGTGGGTGCTGTGCTAGAGCAGCGGACAATGTGAGCCTGCCCTGCAGTGTGTGGTGAAGACCACAGCAAGGAAGGCTCAGCCTGACTCAGCTTTGGTCTCCAATAGCTCCACACACCACACATACCTCTCTTGTCCTGAGCAACCACCATGAGAGATGGAGCCCTAGATCAGACTTAACTGTCTCAGTGGGCATCTGTGGACAATCTGCAGGCCTGCTGCACAGACTGCACAGCGACACCTATGCATTAGAGCAAAGGATGGGAAGGGGTGGTGGTGGTGAAGGAGGCTGTGTTGGATAGTGTGTGACCTGAGCACAAGGTAAACAGTATGGAATAAAGGGCAGATAATGTGCTGCTTTGGGCGGGGGTAGAGTTAATTTTCTCCACTGTAGGTGGTATGGGGCTGTGCTTTGGATATGCACAGCAAATGGTGTTTGTTATTGCTGAGAAGCACTTGCACAATTCCAAGGCCTTTTCTGCTTCTCACACAAAAAAAGGTTAATGTCTTAATGCTAAATTCCTAATGGCCAAAGGAAAATTTAACCTTCGACATCACCTCATATTCATGGGCACCAAGATCCATTTCAACTATTAATTCAACAAGTGCTACTGCACTCAGTGTGGTGTTTTCACCATTAATGTCATTAGATACAACTATCATCCTTCCCAGACACATGCTCTGAACTTCAAAATTCACCTCAAAATCTAGGTAAAAAAGACTAAGAATCAAACTTCAAAGGTATTTGCAGCTTAATTCATTTTGTATGCTTAAAAAAAGCAGAGGTTCATTTTTAGATATTTCACAGACCTCAGTAATATGTGTATTTTATGCCAGTGCTGGGTACATTAGGAATGAGTTATACAGAGCCTACTTTGGCACAATAAAGCACTAGACTAGGTAATAGTGTTCCACACCTAAATGAGACTGAAATCCTACTGACTGGCTGATGTTAGCTAATTCTGAAGTCTTTCAGTCAGTAACAATAAACGTCCTGTGTTCAGCTGTATTAATGATTATCTGTATACTACTATCCTAAGGAATTTCTTGACACCAAGTTATCCCCCAAAAGACTCCCATAATGCAGGAGTTCTCTTGCTTTTTAGATACATAAACTTTATCACATCTCATAGCTGATCGTACAGGACAGAGCACATGGGACACCAATGCTCTGTCCAACAGCCTCTGCAAGACAAATCCTCCTGGAAAGCACCACATGTGGGAAAGGTGCTACCAAGGGTCTGACAGATATCCCCAAGTCAAGTGACCACCCCCAGCTCTTCTCTCCCTTTTGCTGTTACCTCTTTGAATCAAATTATCAAACAACCTTTCTGTAAACACCAGTAAGGTACACTGGAGTGCTCCCACTTGTTTTGCTTACAAGCGAGCTAAAGCCCTGTGATCATTTATTCTTTCCCCTCACTGTTTACTCATTTATGAGTAAACTGTACTCATTTATGAGCTACTGTCTTACCACTGGTTGAGCGATTCAGTCTATCCAGAATAATCTTTTCTATTCTTGAAAGAGTTAAGGTCTTTTAATTAGCCTCCATAATAAAGACATTTTATAATGATAGCATCCCAATGCAATCCAATCACCTATCCAGCCTGGAAACAGGACCTGTGTGAGTCCTGATTGCAGACTTCCATTATTTTTTTATGTCAAAATCATATGAGAATGTGTGATAATAACCTGAGGCAGTGAATTCACCACCTCAAGAGTTCCCACACTCATGAGTTAATTTATACTGTGAAGGTTTAATGCTTTACCCATAAATGCAGTGGAAACATAAATCCTACTGCTTTAAATTCAAGTTTACCAATAATGTCTGTGCTTTGGCAGACCCACCTGAAGCTGGTATGGCACCTTGACTGTGCAAAGACAACCCAGGCCCAGAAGAGCAATCACCCAGACTCACATGAATATGCCAAGAAGCCACTGTTCCCTTTCTTAAACCACATCAGTTGGAAAGACCAACACATGTGCCTTCAGCAACACCTGTGTGAGCACTGTGCAAGAAAACATCCCTGCTAATGTGTCATTAACAACCAGTATCTCCCTAACACTTACTGGTTCGAGTGTCACCAGCACTCTTCCTGCCACAGTGTGTTGGTGAAAAATAAAATAGTTTCTATTCACTGGAGCAATTCAGCAATCTCTTGTTCTCTACTGAAGTATCATGCAGCAAGCTCTGCTGACTTCAGCAGGTCCCCACAGACAGCTACTCATAGGGGAATAATGCATATTTGTTAGGAAAAAAGACTAGAATTACATAGAAAGATTTTCTGTTTACACCAAGGTCTCCTAAGTCAAGCCCCTCAGGTTCACCAAGTACTTCTGAAAGAGCTGCAAAATGTAATTAAGAGTTCACTGCCAGGAGACTTACAGTCCTGGTGCTCTGCAGTGTGTCAACCCCCACATTTTGTGATGGGCAGACAAAGGGATTCTGAGGAAACCACACAAGCTTATTGTTTTCACAGCAGAGATTTTTCTTTCGCAAACCAGAGATGACAAAAAGAAGCCCCACACCGTGTTGTTACAGTCCTCGCTGTGTCCTGCCCAGCTCCATCCTGCGAGGATTCTCACAACCAGCTGCACTGCTCACTGATGCCCCTGGTGTTCCCTCCACTAGCTTTTACTGGAGGTTTAGAGCTGAAACCTTCTCAGTTTCAGTCACCCAGTGAAGGAAAGCTGCCTAATGTCATCTAAATGTAACTGTGGTATAAATGCAAAACCTGCAAAATCCTGTCAAAGACTTTAGAATTTGAATGGATTTTAAGTTGAAAACATGCATCAATCCCGATGAATTTCATTCTCTGTTGTCACAAAAGCTTGTTTTTACCACAAAGAGTTCACCAGCAAAGATGCAAGGTTATTTTAAAGGCAACCATTGACGTTATTCTACCTGAATTTAACGTTCTTCTCTATCCCACATTTCCAGCATTTGCTTCAGGCATTGTACATGAACCTCAGATTTGTGAAGCCTCCATCTTAATAATTCATTATTTGATTTTAAGGTTTTTTGGATTAGCTTTATCATTTTAAGAGTTATTTTGAGGCATGAAAGTAGAGAAACAGCTAAAGCCTAGAATACAAAGTAACCTTTTGGTCTACAACCCGAATGTACACTCTAAGCCCTGAAGTTTGTTCCAGTGAAATAACAAAGTCCTTGAAACCTAAATACCAACTCTGTTCCATAAATACAGGGAAGTGGCATCATCCAGAGCTTAAAGCAAAAACATAAATTTGTCCAGCTTTCTGCTGAAAAAGGAAGATGTGCTTTGGAACTGAGCTTAATGTCAGCACTCCAGCAACACAAAATAATTTTTTAAAAAAGAGCAGGACACTTAGCATTACTTATAACCTTCATCATTGTGCAGTATACAATCTGTTGCCAAGCAAACTTTAAAAGATTCAGTTGAGCTGCGCAAGTTGAGAAGCCTTTCAAGTCAAATACAGACAGGACAGTGATGAAATGGTTATCAATACTTCAACAGCCAAACAAAATTTACATTCTACACAGCTTGTTAAGCAGAAGTTTTGACAAGCCAGAGCAGCACAAAGCATTAAATCACACCACTAGGACTTCAACTTAATGCTGACAAAAAAAAAAAAAAAAATCCCTCAAAATCATTAAAGCACAGGAAAGAAACAGTTTGCAGCTACTGATGAATTAGTAATGCAGCTCTCTCAAGTCCTATCCATGCCAGATAAGACTATTGCACTTCACTGCAGTTTCTCACCATGAGTTCAATGCTAAAAAAATCTGGAGATTTACTTTGTCCTTGTCACAGTTCACCTATGCTCCCCATCCAGCTTTACTTGAGCAGAATCAAAGTAAGCCGAAAGCTTCTTTTCCTGATTCAAAGATAGAAATAACTTTGCCAAAATTGTGTTTAAACGTAGTATTTTCACAATGTGTTTTGTGATACAGGACTCAATGCCAAAAAGTTTCCTTGTTTGGAAGGGGAAACGATAAATATTTTGGCAAAGGTCAGCTAGGAGATGACTAGCATTAAACTCTGAGCTTACACATCATGTATGATACATGCATAATGGAAGGAGGAAGAAAAGAAAGTCATGTCATATTTTAGAGTTCAGTTCCATGTTTCAGAACAAATACTTCACTTCCATGACCACTTTCACCTCTTCAAACTGCAGAAGCCCAGTATGGAGTTCTGAACACAGGCAGCAGTTGTGTGCAAACACAAACAATGAGAAACTCGCATAGAGCAAAGCAGTTCATGCATACCTCAGCATGTATGCATTCCATACTCAAGCATCCATACCTATCCCAGGTGGTCTTTGACTCGTGTAACTTGTTGAAATGGAACGCTTGGTAGAATGCAGTTGACGGATTCCTATGAGATCCAAGAATCAGACAGACATATTGAAAATGGGTACGTAATAAAAATACCAACTCTCTTAATTCAACCTGCATTACAAAGTGCATTAGCTGTCCAGACAAGTTAAACTAATGTCTGTAAGGCCCTACTGTTTCTACAGCTTTGTATTAAGGACACAAGGATCCAAAACAAAATAGTAATTCTCCAGCCATATGGATTTTCAGGCTACAAAATAGTAATTCTCCAGCCATATGGATTTTCAGGCTACAAAATAGTAATTCTCCAGCCATATGGATTTTCAGGCTACAAAATAGTAATTCTCCAGCCATATGGATTTTCAGGCTATCTCAAGCTGCTCCTGTACAAAGATGAGACTGTAAGACCAACAATGACCATCTCCCATCCTGCTGGCAACACTGTATAGGTTTACCTGACCACTACCCTAATGCCAAACATACCTAAACCCAAGAGACACTTTTCCCATTTTTGGTATGTCCCAAAATACCTCTGCACACAGTACCCAGTGTTTCCATCCCACTCAACCCCCTGCTTTATACTCAAAACAGATTATTCCTCTAAGGGGACCTGGAAGGCAGAGCTCAATATGCCACATTCAAACTATCACAGATCAAGTGACAACTGAAAAACAGATCCAGCTAGAAATGCAAAATGAAATGTCAACTACCCTTTGAAGCACCTCTCAGTCACCTTCCCACTTCCCCTTCCCGAGGTGCAACAGAGCAAGGGCTGACGGGGGCCCTTGGCCATGCACTCATCAGTGGGCTCTCACAACCACAAGCCCAGAGCACAGGAACCTTGCTGAAAAGGTTACACTACACTACGGCCACATCCCAACACCAATGCCAAAGCCCTGAGGCAGCCTGACCCTCCAGCCTCAGCCCCACGACAGCAGCTATACTGACAGCCTAAGTAGAAAATCTTACTTCTCCAAAGTCTCATCTGAAGGTTTGTTGTGAACTAGATACTGGATGACACACAGTTCTCTGCTACCAGTGGCTGCAGCAGTGTCACACTGAAGCTTAGAAACTCCCTTCCTCAAGCTGCTCATCCTCATGTGGGCAGAGCTACGCCTGCCCTAGCGACAAACGCAACAACCTTGCTGAAAAATCTTCAGAAATGCAAGTTCAAATTCCTTTTAGAATCTGTTTTAAAACAAGAAGTTTTTATCAATATTGGAAGTACAGATATCAATCCCTTTTCTAAGTTTATGGCATGAATATTTCGAAAAACAACCATCTTCAAGTTACTTAATTATTTCAATTGCAGTACAATTACTGCATAGTAAAGATCACATAAAAAACCCAAAAACATCACAGAAGCAGTGCCATAACAAAACACTACCAGAAGTAATTTGATTCTCATGGCAGGTGTATACCAAAAATCTTGCAAAGGATAGTGGTATTTGTGTATCAGCAATGATGAGGAAGTGCCTGAGTTTAAAGCGTCTGTCACTCCTTTTCCCACCTTCAGCACTGTACTCTTCAAAAAAAAAAATTTCATGTGAGTCTGGAATTTAGCTTAAAACCAGTTAGAGAAGTTGCTTGATCAAAACTGATAAACACGATGCTCCTATGTTGGTAACATCCACATTATCCTAAGAAGCACTGCACACAACTAGTAATTACAGGAAGAGCAACACAATAGCTAAAGGACATTTGTGTAATAGGACTTCACATGTGGAAAACAGTTGGCACGTGCAGATCAAGAGAGCACTCCTTTGTTGAAAGGAAGGCCCAGGCCCAGGCTCTTCTTCCTAATGCAGCTGCCAGGAGTATGTACAGTCCCTTCCTCAGAATGAGGCTGTAAATAGAAAGCCATTTAACTTCCAAGACAAATTTACTTGGAGCATATAAATCCATGTTGCTACTGTTAGGTATAAAAAGTGGTTTATAACCACAAAGCATGTATTCCATATAGTCTATTTTTATATTGATACTCTCTATACTCTATATTTTTGTACTATCCTTAAACAAGCATCTAAAAAGATACGAAAAAAATTTCCTTATTAGATTCTCATTTGTAACCCCTACTGTTGAAATTGCTTTTGCATTACTTCAGACAAGTAAGAGAACCCTTTCTACTCCATAGCCATATATTTTAGAAATAATTAATGGGGGGGTGTGTCCCTAAACAGGAAAAGCAAATCCACAGAGGCAGCATGAATGATTTCTCACATGCAGATCTGAACTACTATGACAGTCTCAGACTGCTGAGGTATCTAGTTCAACCATAAGAAACAGTGAAAGGTTAGAGAATGCCTAAAAATGCCTTTCTGTTTGCAGAAACAACTGAGAAAACAGCTTACAGGAGCAGTAAAACCCAGTCTGCTGCTGCTGTGCCACAGCTGGAGCCCCACAAGTCCTCCTGACACTACCCCAAGTGAATGCAGGGACAGCCTGGACCAGAAAAGCAGACTGCCTATGTCTCCTCCCTTGCAGACTGCCAGGTCTGAGGTCAAGACTCAGTCCCAGTCCTTGGCAGATTGACCCAGTGGAACCAAGAGTCAGACAGGACAGGAATGTCCCAGATGCTGACCCAGAGAAAAAGCAACCACCTACCCTTCTACAGAAGGTACTCTGGAACTTTTCTTCCTCTATCTCTGCTGAGAGAGACCAGGTATCCAGGCTGAATGTCTGGGGTACACAGACTGAATGTCATTCCCAGACTATGACAGATAACTAGCTCAGTACACTTAAACATTCAAAGTGTATCTCAAGTGGCCAAAAATGCCTCCATGTCTCTATAGCAAGTCCTACAATACATACTGCATTTATGCCCTTTAAAAGCTCATGGATGCCAATATTCACAACTTACTCCCATGCTCTGGTTTTTAAGAACAGTTTTCATGCAACAGAAAATTTGATCCACATTTAAACAAGAACTTACTCAGTTCTCTGAATGCCCAGGACATCAATCTGCCCCTTCAAACAGGAAGCCTAGACCTCATTCGTAATCTCATATCACAGTTGGAAGTGTATCCTCCTACTGCCATTCATCGGGACAATATGCCAAATACAAACTTCACCCTTGAGAGCTCTGTTCACTAGAAACCATGCCTGTGAAAGCTGCTATACCATCAAGCATACAGATAAATGCCTTTGGGTTCAAGCAATGATACTGGCTTTGGATTGGTTATCAGTCCAACATAAAGTAGCTGCTGCACAGATGCCTTTTTACCAGCTACTTCCTTTGAAAGAAATAGTAACATCATTGTTCATGAACAAGTTTCAATCTTCAAACTACTGACCAACCTCAGCAATTGAGGGCAACAAGAAGAACACATGAAAAATAGCACTTTTTTCCCCAAATAAAAAATTCATACCACCTCAGACAGTTCTCTCTCAACCTCACTGAGTTATTTCCTTTAGGTCTGAGAACAGGAATGATGCAAAACATTCATAAGGCCTAAACACCTGTCTTCGAAGAACATGAAAACAACAGGTCAGACAATCCATGCTCAATACCTCTAAGAAAAACCAAAGAAGAACAGAAGCACATATTTATTACCCAGACAGCAGCAAGCACACATGGGTGACCTTTACAGAAGTTCACTTCAGCCAAAATTCTTTCTGAGAAAAATTAACAGGTCTCATATAGAAAGCCACAGGATATGTGACCATGTCATAAAAATGAGTTGAGCTCTTAATACCACCTTGCATGACATTTTTGTTGGTAAGAGCTCAGCTCATACAAAGCGAGTCCACCATTGGCAACTACTCTGTGCACGTGGCTCTCCAAGGGTTCAGTGGAAGGCTCATTCACCAGTGCTCTCCCGGGGTCTCCTCCAAGTGTGTTAAGGGATACTTTAATCCATGACTTGGGCAGTGGAGTATGACTATCTCTATACCTGCAGGTGATCTGCAAGCACTCTGGACAGCAGGAATAGAATTCAGGAAGATCTTGCCCAATTGGAGCAATAGTCTGAAATAAAAAGGGTGCAATTCAATAAGGATAAGAGGGAAGCAGTAAGCTCCGGTAGCAATAATCAGCTGCACAAGTACAAAACATGAGTAGCTGTTGCAATTCCACACGAAAGAATCTAAACAGAATTTAAGAAATAAAAGCCTTGCAAGAGCATCAAACCTCTTCACAGGACATACAGAGAGTAACTGAAATCTTGCTTTATTCAGCCTGAGCCCTTAGCTTCAATTTCATGGCCAGGTTTGGATATCAGATCCCCAGAAGGATATATGCCTACCTATTCTCATAACTCTGACCCTAGAAGTAAGGGCATTAATCATGCAGTAATGCATCAGTAGGATGGGGAAGTCAATAGCAATCTTCCAGTTCCCATCCTGTGCACAGAGATATAGGAGCTGGGCATTTTGCCCAAAAAAGTGTTCTTTGGTGACATTTATCAAAGGAAGCACACTAGTGGAACTTTGTGCATCTGTGTTGCTGCTACAGAGCCAGAATGGAATCAAGCACTTGGAGAAAGAGGTGATTCAAAGACATCTTGAAGGGAGAAAGAGATGATTCAAAGACACCTTGAAGAGGGAATCAGCAAGCTAACACATTCAGCCTTTTTTAACATCAGAATTACTACTGAATAGGTAAGCGACCCGATAGTAAGGTAAGCATGCAGCCTGAGCTGAAGAGAATTGTCACCATACACAGATGCGTTTGTGCCCTAAAGGACAACACATGAAACCCTCCTTAGTATCTGAAGTTTATAAAAGACTGGATGTACTTTTAGCCAGAAGTATTTCAAACCCAAGGTAGTTTTCAGCTCTGTGTCTCAGGGCACCCTCAAAAAGGGCTGTTTACTGGGGTACTGACTATGACCTGCAACAGGGACTGATTACAGCTGGTCTCAAAATTACAGCACTTGGCAGGGTTCATCTGGATGAGGGATTTGATGTCATTTGATCACAGTTTATCAGGGAACTTGCAGCACAGTTTATGGCATTTTGAGATGATGTTTACACTAGCAACAGAATTCCTTCTCCATCCTTCTCCTTTTAAAAGATGTTTCACTTTATTTTTAGCACCTACTATTTAAAGCAGCTGCAACTTTGAATGAGCTTTCTTTCATAAGACTCAATCTACAGAACAGTAACTGGAGCACAAACCTTAGCAGGAGAAAACTGACAGAGACTAAATGTGGGGGAGTCAATGCAAAATTAAGTAAAATAACAACTCAAGCTCTGAAGTGGTGTTTAATTGCATATTCTGTTCACGCAGTTCCTTAAAGCCATTATACTTGCTATACATACCCTAAAAGACCAGCAACAATTCCAAGCTTTAATACTCAGTTTCAGGTGCATTCCAGCTACAGATAAGAGGAAAGGCTGACTCAATGACCAACCCACATGACAGTTTTAGGGACAGTGGTTCTCAAACACCACAATGGATTTAAAGAGGTTTCATAGACTACTACAAAATAAAAATACTGCAACAGCATAGAGAAAGCACACTGCAGGGAACTGATCTTCACTGGGAAACCCAAAAGCAGTAGCACATACTTCTTTACCTTGCTCTCAAAAGAAGATTTTGGAAAATAATTTCCAGCAGTGACTAGAGTCCCTAAGAAGAAGGAAATGCAGACAACTGTCTCAAATACACAGAGTATGAAGTCTGGCCGAGGCACTTCACTGATCATTTGCCTGCTCTGTTGAAACACTGGAATCATCCTTCCTCTGCTCTCTGTGGGCTTAAGTATTCAAAAACAACACCAGGAATATTTTTCAACCCCTACCAGTGCTATTACTTGTTTTATGTAATTATATGATCTTGATAAATAATAAAAAAATAATTTAAAAATGCTTCATCATTGTCTGTACTGGGTAATAACCTTCAGCATCCACTGATATCTGCCAAAGAATATCACTATGCCATGATACGCTCCTGCACATGATCCCAGTCAAGAGAGTACTCCTACCCAGCAGACCCTGATACGCTGCTATAAAGGAGGGAGCAAAATAATAAATTCAGCATTTCTGAAATAAAAAGATCCACATTTGCTAGTATTGCATTACAGATCCAAAAATCTGCAAGACCCCTCTGAAGTATTGACCTTTATACAACATGGCTGGCAAAGAAAAGGCATGTATTTGTATGTATGAATATGTTACTGAAGATGAACTGGCTCCTGCTGCTTGTAATGCCCACAAAACCTGATTTTCTCAAACACAGTGATGAAGAGAAAGCTATCTGTGATTTCTGGTGAAAGTGGCCCTGCATAGTGGAACAGGACTTGAATACTCATCCTCAAATAAAATTGCACTAAAATGAGATATTATTTTTATTTTCCTCCCACTAAGTTGCAGTGACAACACTTTCAGCTATTTCAGTCATCTATAAATACAAATGGCTCTTGTTTTTTTTGACAACAAACTATTTTAGTATCTGTTGTGGAAAAAAAATGAGTGAATAAAACAGCTTCAGGCAGATGCAGACAAATCCCACCTGTCCTACTCATGTGATAATGGCCAGGAATGTATCTATGAGCAAACGTTTCAAATTACACACTTAGCTTTTAAAAAAGATATTAGATCCTAGCCCATGTATGGCATGGTTATTTACACAGTATATTAGAAATCTGTCTGCCTTCCCACACCATTTGCAAAGTCTCTACCACTCAAGTTTTAGGTCAGCCTATGCTGTTGATGAGTGCTCACCACTTGGTTTACAGAAAAAGCATCTTTAAAAATACATTTGTAGGGTTGGTCAAGGTATTTACAGGCCTTGCATCCACAAAAGAGTGTTCTACATAGGAGATATTCCCAGAAGTTCTCACTCACCCTCTCCCAGAGAAATGGGTCAGGACTCTGCCCTCACTGCAGAGGAGGTGAATGGTGTCCTGGGCTGCACAAGGCAAAGTCCAGCAGGTGGAGGGAGGGGATCCCTCCCCTCCACTCAGCACTGCTGAGGGCACACCTGCAGGGCTGTGCCCACATCCCCATTCCAGTTTGTAACCTTTCCTGTGTACCTGACAAAACCCGCTAGCTGTCAGTGTGACAGGCAGCTGACACCTTTCCAGGGCACTAATTAATATTTCTACCTTCTGGCTGCACTGACAAAAGCACTCAAGCAAGCTGTCACAATCCAAATGTATCCTTCATAGCTTCAAAGCGAGAACAGATATACACATCCTTGGACTAATTTTGCTTTGCTTGACAAAGAAAATTAAGACAAGCATCCAGCTGTCCTTCATGCGGCCAAGCAATTCACCTGCCATGCCGGAGTAAAAACAGATTATCCCATAAGGCAAAGATTTCCTAGCACTTAACACACATTTGTATTTATGAAGTGTGAAGTTTAAAGATAGAATAATTTTCAAGAGGAATGAAAGCACAATCTTACTCTGCACTTCAAGTGACCTCTTACGTCTGCAGAATCTTCTCAGAAGACAGTGGCTTTAGCAGTTACTATAAATACTTCTATCTTTATAGTCTGGCAAATATAGGAATAAAAGCGAACAACCTGTGCCTGACAATATGGATTTACTGAACAGAACTGTCCAGATGTACTTTATCAGGAGGAATCTCACAGAAGTTTCTTAAGGAATCATTGCTGACACAAAACACAGACAAAGGTTTGCACTTCTCCTAAGCAACAGAAATTGCTAATTACCAGCTTTAAAGCAGGAAAATTAATATACAGCCTCGACATGCAACAGGCTGATAACTCAAATATCCAGTACACTAACAGGGAGCAACTCCTCTTTACTATATTGTCACCTGAAGTCATAAAAATTATCAGCACCTCCCATAAAAATGAAGCCTCGGAGAACTTTCAGCCCTTCTGGAGTCTGAGAGCAGTTTGGTAGTTCTACGTTCTCAAAACATCCAAATACTTCAGTATTCAGCTTTTAACAAGGAGTTTAAAATAACTTCCACAAGACATATGCTGTTATTTTTGCCATACAGACAGCATTCAGAAATCAACTATGGAACATCTGTACTCTTCTACAGGAGACGAGGAAAAAACTAACCTCCTAGCAACTGAGCAGAACACTCGGCAGTCTGAGATACAGGGAACCTCTCCTGTCAGGGCTGGTCACTACAGTCTTTAAAACAAACTGAACAGTATCACTATGAATTTCTTTCAACTATTTTCCCCATTTCCTCCTTTTAATAACTCTCTCACCTGAAACACTTGTACCTCATTAATTTTAAGAATGCACCCACTCCTCCTCAACAAAGGCATTTGAATGTTTGACTGGGAAACAGTACTGTCAAGCAAGTAACCACGGTTTCATTTAGCTATCTTGCACCACTCCAAAATTGACTGCACAGCACAATAGGCTTTCTACCACCCAGAAACTCATGCAGTGCTGCAGTTACCTTTGGTCATTTCTGCTGTAGCAAGTAGAGCAAGCAGTGAACACAACCAACCGGAGTTTCTTTGCATTAACCATCGTTTGCTGCCATGAGCTGCAGAGGTCACTCCAGAACTGCCAGCTCAGATTTTGAACTGTCACACCAAAGGCTCTCCAGGCTCTGGAGCGTGTCTGTCCAGGTTTCATTCTCACCTGCTTCCACACACACTCACAAACATGGGCCTTCAGGAGGAGAGCTGAGAACAAGTCTGCAGCTGTAGGAGAGCTCAAACCTCTATGAAGTTTATGAGCACAGTGAAGAAAGGGATAACACTGAGTACTAACGCAATTCAAGTATCGTGTACTATTATGTACTTGCAGAATACTTCCTATTTTCTTTAGGAGCAAACTAAAATATGTATCTAGGGCAATACTTAAGTGATCCCATGCCCAGTTTTGTCCTTATATGATGACCATGGTCTCAAGAGCACAGCTCTCCCAGCAGTTAGTGCTCCATACAAGTATGTGATTTAGCTGAGCTGGGAGACACGCTGCGGAGAGCCCTGCACAATCGGGTTCTCAACAGCTCAGCTGCCATAGCTGACAGTTCACAATTGCAGCCATTCATTAGTGTTCCTGGAATACAGCCGGAACAGTTCAAGCCGGTCAGTTATCTCTGGAAAATGATCTATACTCTGCTCCTTTTCCAACAGCCCTAGTAATATTTTGCCCCAGAAGTTTGCCAAACATGTAGGAGGTTTGAACAAGCTTTCTCAGTAACACTCTTTTAACAGAAGCAACATATTTCTTTTCCTCCAAGAGCCAAAATAAAGTTATTAAGCCAGATGAAATATTCTGCTTGTCAATTACAAATTTGTGTATACATGGGCCTAAGGGTAAGCAGAGAACCTCACACACATCAATACCAAAATCCTCTCAGGTGCTGTAACTGCCCTACCTCCAAAATAATTAGTACTAGTGCTGAAGTCCAACAAAAGAAGGGTCAGAGCAATTTTGAGACCTAGTTCTAATTGTGTTTTTACACAATCAGTATTTTTCAGGTTCCCTGTCTGAGGCAGCAATACCCACGTCTGCCTCAGTACCAGCAGTAGTTCCTCCATCCTTTAATATTGCTGCAGTTTATTTTATTTGCAGCCACATTTAAAGAGGAAAAGAAAAAAAAAAAAAACAACTGTGTTATGCTGTAAATACTTCATAACTTTCAGACAACTATTTTTCCCTTTTAAGAGCTTTGTAATTTGGACACATCAACTGAAATTCTGGCTTTGCTTTTCAAGGAAGGTACGACACACCAAAGGCTTTTTTCTTTTTCATTCTTCTGGACTACCTATCCACCCTTTCTTCCCCCCCAGACAAGATTTTCCAATTAATTGATTCTTCACAATTCACCACGTCAATGCAAAAAAACCCACAGTTTTTTACAGACTACTGTTGAAGTGTACTGGGCTATGGGAACAGGAAATTAAGTCACTGGTCAATGGCTTGGAAGAAAGTAATCTATAAACTGCTCTCTTTATGTATCAGGCTAGATCATCTCCACCTCTAGAAACCTTAGATGTTGCTTGGTTTGAAACAGCAGACTATAAGGTAGGAATAATACAAAACCCCTTTTTCTCAGAAATACATTATCTGACCAACTTTTTACATCATGTTTACTGTATTGCTGATATGCTGCTTTCAAAGAATTTCCATCTTAACTATTTTACCTTTAAAACAGTTCCTCTTCATATTCAGAATGGTGAGTGACTTTCCAGATAAATCCAGGGTATTGAGAGCTCTACACAACTCCTTGATGAGTCACTGTTTTAGAAGACAACTACAGGAGAATGATCTACACAAGCCTGTGAAGCTTCACATACGTGCAAATATTGAAGTATAACTGAAGGTGTCAGAAGAAACACAGATATCAGCCTACGCACTGAGCCCCCTTTCTGGGAATGTTATACATTAATAGTAAGAAAGACAAAGAGAAAAATGCTTTCCACAGATTTATAACTTCTATGACCACCAAGTAACCTCTCTGAACTGAGCTGTGTGCTAACTTCCTGGACCAGCCAGCACAAACCATGACTCATGATGTATCAGCTCCCTTTTCGCCTTAATAGCTTTATCAGTGTCAACCCCCATCCCATTAATGACACTTGAAGGTCTTCATTAACTATTTCACCACTGATTCCAGGAGATAAGGCAGCTGGGCAAAGCCCAAGGAGTACCGGCACGATTTGAATGGCTGGAAAGAGGAAAAAAGCAGGAACAAGAATAGAATAGCAGACAAGGAGACAGTTTTACAATAAAGCCTTCTCAGAGAATAACGCAAATAAAAACCAAGAGGTAAAACAGCCTTAACAACGTGCTAGCTTTTCATTCTCACCTTTCTCTGTCTGAAGCCAGTGGAAGTCAGGCTACTGCTTGAGGGGAGCAAAGAATAAACTTTGATCTACTGTCTCTGTATCCATCTCCTACATTATGAGTGAGGTCTAGGTCCCTTTAAGGTGAGCTTTCATGGCTTACTAGGATCACCTTCCCAGCTGGGAAAGACTCTCACACCATACGTGCACTCCTGGCTTTCTGACAACCCAGCACACAGCACGGTTTTATCACCCAGTGCAGAAGCTGACAAATGACACATAGGCACTCCTCCACAGATAACCAGACATTAGTTTCTCTACTGAATACCACAGCATGGCCTGTCAAAAAGAGCATACTGCATTCAGACCCCATTTCCATTTCTTACTCAGTTCTCATGACAAAGTGTCTGAGAGAGACTCTCCACAAGACCTGCTCATAATGGCCTAATGCCTGTTTTTAAAAACAAATGTAGTCCCTTCCTCCAAACTGCAGCAATACTGACAGTAAATGTTGAGACTTAAACTCAGTGCACCAACACTGCTAGATTCTTCTTTCCCTCAAAGAAGGGAATCAAGTGGTTTTGGCCTTCAGAGCAGTCTGATGTGCCTATGCGAACAGCAGCCACACACCCACTCCCTCTCTCAGGCCCTCTTAGGAGTCTGTTCACACCACACCCCTCTCTTAGAACTCATACTTCCAAATTACTTTCCAATTTAAAAAAAACCCTCACTGTAAGGCTGTACTTCCCACCGTGTCCACATCTTTGCCCAAATAGTGTCTGTTTTCCCAAAACAAAGGACCATTCTCTGCAGAGCTTTCCCTGCATACGGATTTGCACACAAATCCACATGCAAGTGCAGGTACTTTCCTTACTAACTGACACTATAAAGTGTTAACTCCACACAAAGATAAAAATTAAGAATCTGTGTTAAAAGCCCTGAGATAGCACCATACAGATTTAACACTGCAATACAGTGTCATTTTAACCCAGCAGTCATGGAAGTGTTTCATAATGCATTCAGGAAAAAGGAGAGAACAGCCCTTCTCACATCCTGAGCCACTGGCTATAAAGACAGCTTTCAGTCTTTGACTTTGAAGAGGTCATATCAGTTGTGCATTAAGCAGCTTTCAGGATACTCTGTACCTCACTTTGTGAGAAAAGTAATTGCACTCACACTCTGCGAAAATAAGTACAATTCACTACTGACCTAAATACTTTGCTATGGTTTGCACTCTTAAAATATAGTCCAGATGAACCTCAGCATGACTTTCCAAAAATATGAGTTTACAAAAAACATTTGGTAACAACTTGAACTTTTTTCCCTCGAAAAATACAGATCTTTTTTATGGCATTATAAAGTAATTCATACCTGTCTTCATCACCATCAACAGGAATGGATATGCCAAAAACAGAGCTAGCAAGACTGTTCATTGGAGTACTTGCAGGTAACTGAAGAGGATTTCCTAGAGTGTCTGGAATGGGAGGCTTCACAAGAGGTTTATTTTCAGCTATAAGAGAAAGTGGTGGCTGAGGTAGGGGTTCCGATTTTCTTCTAGTATCATCAATCTGGCCTACTAAGGACTGGGCCTGGGTCTGAAACTGTCCGAGGTTTGCCTGAGGCAGACTGGCGGGTGCGTTGGGCGCACCTTGCATCATCGAGTGTCCGACCTGCTGGGACTGGACCGCACCAGTGCTTCTGACAGAAGGGTGGCTCGTCAGCTGGGACTGGACCAGCGTAACAGGGACGTTTGGCATAGTAACAGAAGCTGTGGTGGACACACTAGGCACACTTGTACCGGGCACAACCGCAGGCACGCTCTGAACTCCAGGGACCACAGCATGAGGAGCGGCAGGCACTCCTGACACTTGACTGCTTCCCCCCATTGGATGCTGAGTCACAGATTTCTGTTGCACAACCCCCGTATGTCCAAGGCCTGGCTGCACCACACCTCCCGGCTGCGGGACAGCAGGCTGACTCGCTTGTGCCTGGCCGCTCTGCAGCAGCCCTGATCCCTGTGCCACCACTTCGCCGGGCTGTGCTGCTGACACCCCCATCACCGGCGCTCCCACAGGTGAGGGGTTCTGGCCCGTCACCTGCCCCACAGGAAGGCTGGAGGCCACAGTACTTGGAGCAGAGCTTGTAGTAGCCTGCTGAATAGCTCCTTGAGACTGCATAATTGTCATGTGCTGCATGTATTCAGCCTGCCCAGGAGACTGCGTCGGCAGTAGATGCACTGGTGGAATCTGAGACTGAGAATAAGCAAATTGTTGAGGCTGAGTCACTGGTATGTTTGCCTGCTGCACCTGCTGCTGGGCCACAGGAATGCTTGACTGCCCTACCGTCACATTTGGAGGTACCATGCCTTTCCCGTTGGGTCCAGCCTGTGAAACACCCTGTGGATTTACCTGTGACTGTGGCTGCTGTGGCACTATCATTTGCTGACTTGCTCCCGAAGCCCCAGAAAACACAGGCTGAGCAGTACTCTGAGGCACGGCCCCACCTACGGGCTGTTGCGGCTGCTGCTGTTGCCCAATGACAAAATTAGGTTGCTGTAGAGAGGACTGGTTCATTTTCTCTGTCTGAAGCAGCTGTGACACAGCAGCCAGGGAGCTGTCAGCTATAGAATCAGGGCCATGGGCTGACGCTGGCATAGCCGAGATCACAACAGAACCTCCTGTGGCACCGAGGCCACTGTCCCTGTCTTGAGCAGCCTGTTCGAAGGTGCTGCTGTGCCTAATGCAATCTCCAGTCCTGCCCAGGACACCACCACCATCTGGGTCCCGGTCATAGTACTCCATACACGTCCATCGGCCTCGCCTGTAGGGCTCCCCAGTACCGTGGTCCAGCTTGATCACCCTGAAGCGTGAGCTGCACGCGGCAGCTGCCGTCTGAGACATGGCCCCGGGGGCAGTGGGTGCAGAAGGCCCTGTGGAGGGCAGGGCAGCCTGAGCACTGCTGCTTCCCCCCACAGCAGAGCCAGGGGCAACAGCTGGCAGGGGCACGGCCGAACTTTTGGGCACAGCCCCCCCGTTGGGGCCTGTGGCCACCCCAGCAGCAGCCACAGCCAGCTGCCCGTCCAAAAGGAGATTGGGAGAGACGGTGCTGGGAGTTTCAGCCTCGCCCACGTTGTTGAGAGTCTCTTCGGAGGAGCTCCGCTCGCAGACGTCCTCGGGGCCGTAGTCGGTGGCTCGGGAAACATCAAATATTTCAGAAGACACGTCCTCGGTGCGGGACTCATCCGGGTCATCCAGGCTCTCGGTGTCCTCGGTGATGCTGCTGGCCACCTGCGCCGTGGTCACGCTGGTGATCTGGAAGCAGCTTTTCTTCTTGGCCGGCATTTTGGACATCTTTCCTCCGCAGGAAGGGGCTCGGCCGGCAGTGGCGAG
>VYXD01015760.1:246682-274042 GCA_013397195.1 Hylia prasina | reverse complement strand
CGGCCGCACGCAGCCCCGGCCGGAGGCGAGTGCGCGGCCGCGCCGGAGCGCGGGCGAACGCGAGAGAGCGCCCTCCTCGGGCGGGGCTGGGCGGTGCTCCGCTGCGGTTGACCGCAGGCGGGGCCGGGGCAGCGCCGCGGCATGGCGGCTAGAGCGGAGCGCCGACACCCAACCGTGCCCTCCCCACCCTGTCACCAGCCCGGAGCACCGAGTGCCACGTCCAGGAGTTCCTTGCACACCTGCAGGGATGGGGACTCCAAACCTCCCTGGGCAGCGCCTGCCAAGGCTTGAGCACCCTTTCCATGGCGAAATTCCTGCTGGTGTCCACCCTGAGCCTCCCCTGGCCCAGCCTGAGGCCGTTCCCTCTGCTCCTGTCCCTGTTCCCAGGCAGCAGAGCCTGATCCCCCCGGCCGTCCTCTCCTGGCAGGGAGTTGTGCACAGCCACCGGATCCCCCCTGAGCCTCCTTTTTCTCCAGGCTCAGCCCCTTTCCCGGCTGCCTCAGCCGCTCCTGGGGCTCCAGCCCATTCCTAGCTCGCTTCCCTTCCCTAGACTTGCTCCAGCTCCTCAAGGTCCTTCCTTAATTGAGGGACCAGCACTGGAGGTGCTGCCAGCACAGGGGGAAAATCCTGATCGCGGCCAGGATGCCGCTCTAGTGAGTGGAATGAGGAATGGGCTATCGTGACATTTAGTGTGGTCTAGCAAAGAAGAAAGGGAGATTAATAAAAGGTAAAATAGTTACAGGATAAGGAACAAGAATGAATAAGGTGAACTGATCCACTAACCAGAAAGGTTTCTGAAAAGTCAGGTATGAAAATTGCTACAGTCCATGGCCAGGTTAGCCAAGATCCACACAGTAAAACCACACAATGGCCTCGTCAGCATTACACTGATAATATTTTTGCGACATTGAATTAGCGCTGAACAATATTCCAGTATGTTGGGCACAAACACACTGATATTTTTATTGTGTCAAGCATGTACATATTCCTTTTTTCCTTCAAGAAAAACATTTGCCACAGTTAGTTAAAGGAATTCCCACTTGCCTTCTGTTTGTGTGTGCGAGCACCAGCGCTGTGGGACCCTCCTGGTGTCCGTGTGGCTGGACAGGACAGATGGAGCAGGCAGTGGAAGGGCAGGAGGCTCCTTCTCAGTGTGGCTGTGTCGCCTGGCAGAGGTTTGGGTAACTCTTCCCCACCCTCTCTGTCACCTTCACCATTACACACTTCACTAGGAGGATCCCCATAGAGGTTTCAGTGGCAGTGAGACCCTTTGTGGCTTTCCTTGCAGTTCTCCTGTTCTCACTGCAGGTGATTTTACATATTTTACATATTTTGCCATTTAAAGATCATGCGCCAGTCATTTGAAAGAAGTCTCTCTCACACAATCCCTCAGCCTCTGGACTGAGGGCAGAAATGCTCCCACAAGTAATAGAAGACTGAAAAAGCAGCTCTTCTGGAGTGTGATAGTTGTAGGTATCTAGTGAAAATGGCACTACAATGTTCTGTTGGTTTCTATAATTTTAAATTACCAAAAGGTGGTGCTTCCCACTGATGGTGGCTGAAATCTGTGTCACTAGCATGCACTAAACCCCTAAATGCTTATGGAGTGCACATTCACACACATGCTCACACCCAGAAATGAATGCATGGCTGGAAAGAGATGTATATTAACAGGTGTATGTGTACATTTAAGCTTTTGAAAAGCCCTGATTTAAACTTTAAAATTACAATGTTTTTCCAAAGAAAAATGTTGGAATATTAAAGAGAGTCGCTTTATTAGTATCTGGAGTGTATGGGTTCAGATATCTCAGCCTTTAATAACATTAGGAGATTATTGTTGGAGACTACAATCTAGCCTGGGGATACCATTGATCTCACAAGTAGGGCATCTACTCAAGTGTCAGGAGTCCAGATTGAGACTGATTGAGGGGAAGGCAGTAGGAAAAGTTCAGGGGATTGGTTTTTTTACCTTCGCTTCAGTCTCAGCCCTCAGTTGGTATTGATCTGCAGTATGGCCTTGTACAAGTTATTTTTCATTCTTTGATCTTCTTTTTTTTCTCTCCCATCTATCATCTCCCTTATCTGCAGATACAGAGAATTGTTGAGGGCTCTACTTTCCATTCTTTTGTGTGTTGAGTACTGAGACCTAAATTTTGGTCAGGCCATGTGACACTGTCTTAGCAATAGCAACATACTGGCACAGTAATGACCAAGTGATAAGCAATTTATTTATCCCTAGGGTCTTTTCAAATTTGAAGAGAGATTTAGGAGTTACTAAAAACTGGGTATTCTAAGAGTGCACTCTGTTTCTCATGACTCTTATATAAAATCCTGCATGAACGTTATAATTTTTAAACTAAACAGTAGTATCAGAAATTCCTTTCTTTTACTGTAAACTGTACATTTTCCTTTTAATGAAACTCATGGTTCTGGACAGTAAGGCATTTACTCAAATTATTCTTGTTTTTAAAGCTCCTCTAAATTACCCCAAATAGTCTCAAAACAGACTGAGATGCAATTGTAATTTGAATTTCAAGTTCTTTTGAATTTCAAGATGTAAGACACAAGACCTGGAAGACAAATACCAGGTTACAGACTGCTGGAGGGAAGCAGGGCACAGAAAATGGCAAATTAGTTATTTGAATGTCTAAGTGGGATTTTGCATTTATAAAGGCCACTAACTATCCAGAGAACCATGAATAGTACCTGCACTATTTAGCTTCAGGCTCTTCTTAAAGTTTCATTTGACAAAGAACAGAATTTTCCTCCCCCCTGACTCTAAAAAAAAATTGCTCTTTTTGTCTTTGTAGTGTTTGTAGTCTTCCACATGGGAAATAATAGGCACTAAATCCAACAACTAATGAAAAAAAAAAGTATAGGAATGACAAGTGAGAAAAATGGACACATTTCACACATTTCACACATTGAAAGTGGAAGTAGAAATGAATAAATGTTATGAAATACCATCAGCTGTTGTTAGCCTGATCCTGACCCCTTTCAAGTCAATGGCAAAACCCATAAAATGTCAATGGCAGCTGTGTTTTACTTTACTGAGAGATGTTGAAATTTGGATGTACATTTGTACAGATCGACAGGCCTTTAGCATATTAGGCTCTTCTTCATGATGGACACCTTTACTTTTTCTGTAGGTCTTGTGCTGCATCCAGTTGTGGTGTTTGCATAGGAGCAGCTCCTCCAGTCAGAATAATGTGTCAAACACCACTGTGCACACCTGAAGGATTCTGTAAATTGAGGGAAATGACAGCATTCTGTGGAACTGAGGACTGCTCTTTCACTGGGGGGGTCTGAGGTGGTCTGCTGGTAGATGAGTTACTGCCAATTCCTTCTGGGTTGTATAAGCCCTGTATGGTTTTCATCTGTGTGATTTGGCTGTTCTTATGTACACAGTTGTTCTCAGCCCTGCTGTCTGCTGTATTTTGAACTGTTTGTGGTTTAGAGGCAGAGGGAAGAGAAGTATGAACAAAATCTGAGCTGCTAGTCTAGATTGGGTTTGTAGTATCTTCTTGATGCTGAAAAAGAACTGTGGATTTGGAAGTCATCATAAGGCAAGTACCATGTTTTGTCACTAGTGACGAACAAGGCTTTTAGGGAAGGTGCAGAGCAGACCTGGGTTTGGGCCATAGTTTTAAAGCCAGGAAATCAATCCTGGCTTTAGGATAAATTGAGACAGTTGGTCTGTCTTTTCTTTCTCAGTTTGAACGTGAAACAGTTTGTAAACTGTTGCCATTTAGTTAATACACTGGAATGCAGTGAAATTTAAAGACCTGCAATGTTTCTTCAATTTGATGTATAAATAGATTATGGCATTTTCAGCATTCCAGTCTTATGATCAAGTGGAATCCAGATCAGGTTTCATTTAACCTAGTAAAGAGAGAAATGTGAATGGTTTCAGATGGCTCATGTGGCATTCAGCAGCATATTCTCTCATACATTTCAAACTCATATTGAGTAAAGTGTGATATCAGTATTGGTGAAAATCCACATCTCTTTGATAGACTTGGTATGTCTGAAATCTTTTTGTTTGGAGTAGTTTTATTTTAATGGACATTTCAATAATGGATTGCTGGATTTCCTAGAATCTAGGGTACTCATTTTCTTGAAAACCTCTTTCTTGAACAGTAAGTAATCACTTTGTTTTGTGTATAAACCATTCTTCAGACTTTTCACCAGCTTTATAAATTACCTCTCAGTGTTAAAAGCATGAATAATGGCAGGGCATTTGTTTTTAATATGTTTTCTAAGCAAAAAAGGGAACCTACACAAACTTCAGAGAGCTTGTCAGATACTTTAAATAAGTACTATGTGGCACAATTTGATCTGTACTTATAGATCCATTTTCAGGACTGAGTTCCTAAAGGACTTACGTAATACTTGGGGTAGAAGACTAAGGAAGTGTGGAAAGAAGGTCTGCTTTTAAGATAAGAGAGCAGTTACAGAGTAGATAGACATTAAAGCCATTGCAACTCCATAATAACGGTGTTTAGATGGCCTCTTTAAATAGACTTCCCAGGGAGTCCTGATTGTTTGGAGTGGTGATATCTGTGCTAACAAGTCGAGACAACATCCACTCATTCAGGTATGTGGGATCCTCGGGTTCAAAGGGGAAGGTATACTTGCACCCCTTGCATTTCACTTCCAGAAGTGCAATGCCCTTTTTTCCCCTTTTATTGTGAAACAGGAATTCAAAAGCAGAGATCAGAGCTGAATAAATAAAGGTGTGGGGAAACTTGCACATATTTAAGTTCTGAGCAATTTTTGACAGATCTATTGCTACCACATCATGTAGGACATGAGGCAGCAATCAGCCAAAGCTGGTTCCCTGACCTTTTTGCATAAACATGCTTCAGAAAACTTACAGTCTGGATTAGCTCTAACTTTTCTACCAAAGCACAAATGTGGTGTTTGTAGCGGACAGTGGATTGATGGATTCCCTGTCTCCACGTGGAAACTGTGAAAAGTGAAGGTTTGTTGCCTAGTCCTTTGATGCCATGGTCTGTTGAAGCACAGAGAATGCCATAAGAAGTGGGTTTAATGTTCTTTTGTGGTAAGTTACAAATGGCACCAGGAATGAGGAAATGTGTCTAATCCTTGAATGGACATCAACTGATTCAATGTTATCGAGTGAGTTTCTTCATCTCAATACATCACAGTTACTCCATTTTTGAAATCAGGTTGATGACTATCAAGCACTGTTCATTGTTTGAGATCTGCAGTTATAAAATAGGAGCAGCATGGGCAGAGTCAGGATGACAGATGCCCCACATGCAGTTTTGGGATCCTGCCCTGTGGCAGGAGCTCTGTGCTGCCCACATGGGTTATCCAGTAGCCCAAGTAGTTGCCAAGTAACCACCAGAGATTATGAAAAATCTAATACTTGGAATTAAAAACTGTGGAAAGATCCAAGTTCACCGCAAGACCTCTCCCAAGGCTTCCTTATAATTCCTTGCTTGGGGAACATTTTAAATTCATCACCAACATTTTTTTTCATGTTGCTAATTCCCAGAGCCCTACTCAAGTTTTATGCATTGAAAAGGATAATTGTGTTATCCAAATAGGTCTTCAGAAATTGACTTATTTGTTTGATGCTAGCTGCAGTCACTTGTAGGTGTTTGGGTTTGGCCATCAATATAGAAATTTGGCTATTATGTATTCAGAACTTATCCAGGTACGATGCAGTTTACAGTGAGCAAAGGTGTTCAAGATGGAGTCTGATCTTCTGGGTGTTGCCCAAGGAATAGCATTTAAAGTTATGCTTCACCCATACCAATCCTGAACAATTCCCACCCTTATGGAAATCTCTGTATGATATGACACTTGTTTTCTGTAATCCAGGATGTGCCTTTGTATTGCACTCATACATATGCCTCTAAAATTGTCTGGTTCTGTTTGACAAACAGAAGAAATTTTCAGAATTATATTAATTTGGGGGACATGCAATTATATTTTGCACAAGACTAAATTTATAAGTCTTGAGCGTGTAAGGTATGGCCTTCATCCTAAATTTAGTTTTATTTTCAATTGTTGATAAATTTTCCTGATTTTCTGATTTTACTGATTTCAAAGTCATAGGGCATGTTAGCTGGATGGCTAAAATTTCTAGAGAAAAGGGCTTGTGTATTTATAAGGATAACAGTAATATTCAGAGTGACATCAGTAAGGGTTATAAAAATAACTAAAATACTTGAGTTTAGGAATTAATACATGACCACACAGAATTACAAGTGAGGAGAAGGAAAATGCAATTCCTCTGTTATGCTGTCCTCTCCCTCATGACCTGGCAGGGCTGGACACCAGACTGGATCCATTACTTTAAAAAGAATACCTCTCCTGCTCCCCAGGTGAGCAGACACTAGGTGAGGATGGGCACTGAGATCTTGCAGTCCCTCATAAATACAGTCTGGTTTCACTAGGGAACATTTATGTGGTTTTGGCAGTACATACTGTGAGCCTGGCTGTTTCATGCTGTGGGAAAACTAGTGTGCTTGTTCCCCTCTGCATTCTTACCTGGAGATTGCTTGTGCCTGTTTGTTCCTTCCAGTTTGTTCTCAGAGGCAGCAGGCCCTCCATGCCTTCCTCACCGAGCAGGAACGGTGCCGTCATGCCTGGCGGTGACTGTGCAATGTGGATAAGATCACACTTGTTCTGTTCTCTGACCTGAAGGAATGCAAACTTGCTGACCTCACATATCTGCTGACGCTGGCAGATGCTTTTACTCACACCACCTTGTAATTCAGCATTATGGTTATTCCTCACACTGCACTGTGCTATGCACGAGCTAACAACACCTGGCCTTAGGAGATGCTGCCATTCCACTAAGCAGAAAAGCAAACTCCTCAGGCAGGCTGACTGAGGTGAGAGATGGCCCCGAGGTGGCCCAGAGTCCCCATGCCCTGGGCAGGCCCAGGAGAAGGGACCTGACCACTGTGTTGGTTTCTGCAGACAACGCCTCAGAGGCTGCAGTGATGGGCAACAGAGTCTCCAAGCCCACCACCTGAGTCCAGGTGAGCTGTGGGGAAATCTCTTGAACATCCCAGACACCGCTCACCTCTATGGCTGCCTCCCTGCAGGCACGGGAGCCCACATGGCAAGTGCCTCATTAATTCCCTTTGGAACATATTCATTACTGGTGTGACTTCCACATGGAAGTCTGCTGTCAGCAAACATCACAAGTGTGCAAATTGCACGTGCTGTCTTACCTGAAACCTGTCTTTTCCATGCTCTGTTGCAGCTCAGGTTGGCCCTTGAGGCAAATCTGTGACATTCCAGCTGAACATGGTTCCACGTGAAGGTGACATAACCCTCTGTTCCATTGGGGCAGAGAAGGGGTTTCTGAATAGGATCCACCTCTGAGCAATGCATGGAAGGAGCAGACTGTCCCATACAAAACTGCAGTCACCATCGAGGAAGTGAGAAGCTGGCACTAACCTCTTATCATATATCCTCCTTTCTCCTGTAAAATGGGGGGGGCCAGAGCACCACACTTCTGTGTCGTGAGGGAATATGTCCATGCTGGGCTATACATTATTTGGCTTTACTTTGATTTCAGAAGCTGTAGCAATGTGGCTCATGATTCACATCTGTGGTAGGTTGTAGTAGCAAGAAGAAGCAAACAACTGTTCTTGTATTTGACATTTTGAGTGCTTTTTAGCAATGTTACTACCCAGACAAACCAACATTATTTTGAAAGCTACTGTGGAAATTCACAAATTATAATATAGCCAGAGACAATTATAAACATGTAAAACAAACAAAGGTGGTTTTTTCTAAACATGAATCTAAGAGTTGACCACTGGTTCTGCATCATATGCATTCCAAGGGGCCCATAGATGTGCTATAAAGAGTAAAATTGTATATATAGCAAAATTTTAAATATAGGTCATAGCTACATGCAAAACTAACAGTTCTCCTTTAAGGATGACTGGCTGAGAGCCATATCTTCCCAGGAGCAGTTACCAACTCCAGTGAGGACAGCTGTGTGAGCAGAGGGACCTGAAGTCAGGTCCAATTGTTGTTTGCTTATTCTAGCAAAGAACCTTCTTAGAAAAGTAAGAAAAAGCTCTTTATTCCTGCAAAACTTGTGGCACTATCCCCTGTAACCTTCCTGAGGGTGGGGAGTCACTGCCAGAACCTTTGCACCGCCTCCCTCTGAGGAGTCGTCGCAAACCCTGGCATTTCTCAGTGCAGAGCCAAGTTACACTGACACTGCCACTTCAGAATACAAAGGGTTATTGCTGCAGGAATAAATCCTCTTTCTTAGAGAGGCATAGAATGGAGCTGGGAAATGGAAAGATTTAGTCTTGTTCCTGCTGCAAATGCTTGAAATGCATAGGATTGAATTATCCAGGGAGCATGACAAGGGTCTGACAAAACCTGGCAGTTTTAATTAACGGCCTCTGCTCAGCTGTCAGAATCCAGTGGGTCTGCTGACAAGACAGAGTGATGACAGATCAACCTCCACTGACATCCTGTCTAGATGCCTTTAAAGTAGTAAAACATACAACTAAAAACTTACACTTAGCTATGTGCACAAAACTTGAAGTCTTTCACAGGTGTTCAGATTTGTATCCCAATTACAGATTCCCTTCAGTGAGGCATGCCATTTAAATCCCTAAAACAAGTCAAACATGACACAAAAATGATTAATTATTGAACAAAAATATATCATCATGACCATCTGTGGATAAAAATAAGAGGGGAGTTTCATCACTGCAAATACAAAATTCACAGTTGTAGGACCTAGAGTGAGCTTGGAGCTTTTTTTATTAGCCAGAGGGATAATGATTTTGGAATCGCTACAATGACTTAACATGGCTTTGGGTGCTATTGTTTTGTTTTGCAGTGACAGAGTCTTCTGCAGGACAAAAACGTGGAATCCCAGCCTAGGATCTCCCATTGCAGAGGTAATGTCTTTAATCTCATATGGAGCCAGGCCTGGCCAGCTGCTTGGGAATGCTGCTGAAATGCAGCAGCGAGAGCAAATGCACCTTTCACTGCAGGTGTGCCAACAGGGATCACTGCTGGGACTTCCTGAGGGGCAGCTCAGAGCTCCCTTTGGTAAGGAACCTCTCTGTTTCCTGTGACACACATGCATGGCACCTACAGGGCAATGATTCTGGCTGACCAGACTAAGCCCTGCGGTGCTGGGCTGGCCCAGAGGTGACAGGTGAGTTGCCCTGGGGGTGTCCCTGTCCGTGGTGCACAGTGGGTGCACCTGAGAGCAGCAGCTCTGAGCTGTCTGTACCCCCACGGCATCCTCACTGCAGCTGCCTTCTTGCTTTGGAGGAGGTTCTTGTTCAGAGAAGGTTCCCTGAAAGATCTTTTCTTCGTAGGAGAAAATAAATGTACTCAGGCCAGCCTGGGGACCCCTCATTTTAGGAGAAGCCTTAGAGTCTTTGGGAAACAGCCCTCACCTCTGTTCTGCAGGCTGTGGATGAGTCTGTGTGTGCCTCTGACAATACAGGGGGAGAGGTGCACTCACACCCTTGCAGGGAAACACAGCAGAGAGCACTTCCAGCAGTGGGCTAAGGGCACCAGGCTGGGCGTTCCCTCCCTGCTGGGGAGGTCTCTGTGGCTTGCTCAGGGACAGGAACATGCCTGACTTGCACCACAGCTGAGAACATAGCCAGTGGGAAAAGCACTCCTAGCAGCAAAGAGAAAGCAAGAAAGTGAAAAGTGACAGAAATAGGCCTTCAGGTTAGCACTTGTCTCCATATCACCCCTGAGGGTGAATTCATATGCCCTCAGCCGATCCATTCTTGACATCCTCAGGGTAACTGGCTTTCCCTGTGCATACACTGGCCCTGTGTGAGCACTTCTTGTGCAGCTGCTGGCACATTTTGGAGGCTCTGAACCTATGACCAAAAACAGGTGGGTCTGGTTTCCCTAATCATCGTGTTCAGTGCAACGCATGCCACGATGATGAAGCACTGTAAATCATGAGTCTGCTTGCATTCACTGATAAACCAGTCATGCAAAAGGTTCCTTGGAATAGGAATTCAGCAGAAGGCATTTCACATCTGTCAGAAATAATTCAAGGGTGTGGAATGACTAATTGGGAACTGCATGAATAATCAAGTCTTCATTTTCAGCAAGACAAAGCCATGAACTTTTGTCTGGCACATCAGTAGGGAATATGTTCCCTTTGTTAAGGCCCATGTTCTGGGGACTGATGCTAGCAGAAGGAGAGATTTTTGTGATGATCACAAAGTGTCCACTTTAAAAGTGCAGCTCGTAAGTCTAGTTAAAGGACAGAGCTATTTGAGAAGCAGTTGATGCTACGTAAACCTTAAAAATAAAGGATTAAACAAAAAATAAGGACATAAAATTTGAGAGTAGAATAAAAAAATGGACAAGGAAATCAGCCTAAGCTGAGGTTTTTAATATTAAGCAAGGACTCAGGTCTTTCCCTTGGCCAAGTCTAGAAATTTGACAACCACTACTGGTTACCACTCGTGTGGAAATGAGGAGCTGGGTTTTGCGGAGCAATCAACAATAGGAGTTGTGCTGATCTGAGGCTTTGATTTGCTGTGCTGTGTAAGAAACAACAATGAGAAAGGGGGAGATGGGATCATTTTCCATCTGGCCTGTGCCAGCTTCAGAGTCCACCCAGGGTCAGGTGCTGGGGCGCTCAGCTTGTTCCATCAGAGCTCCCAGGTCAGTACTGCATCCCTGCACACAGAGCTCTCCGTCCCAGCAGCTCTGAGAGCTGTAAATACTGGCAGCATGCAGGGACTGGAGACTTGGCAAACGTGATAGATGGCAGGGAAAGCTTTATAAGCTGAGTACAGGCTGGGAGAAAGCTCGTCAGCTCTGGTCACTGGTTATAGAACAGACAAAAGCATGTCAAACAGTCGACATTGCTGGATTTCTATGTGTACTGAGGTCCAGAGATTGCCACTACAGATAAGGTATTTCCAGTACATTTTTTAATACAAATTGTAAAATACCTCCCAAAAGTACTGGTTAGGTGACAGGATCTGTTCTTTCAAGGACAGGGCTAAATCCATCATGACCACAACTTGCCAGCACTTCATATAACTTGATCCCATGTGAATCACAGGATGAGTGAGAGCTCAGAGAGCTGAGCCCATGAACAAAGCATGTCTTGGAGCAGGGTGAGGAATGCAGAGGCGTGTGCTGGAAGGTGTGGCAGGTATGTGTGAGCTGTTAATGACCATACTGAAGAAATCCTGGTGATGCAGACATGAAGGAATCCAAGAACTGGAGGTGTCCAGAACCCATGCTGTAGGATCAGCTGAAGGACGGATCTGCATCCACAGCAGCTGATGCAGGTTCCTGGCATGGAAATGCTGTTCAGCAGCAGCACTTCTGAATCTCCCATGCCAGCAGCAGGTATGGGCCTGCACTGGTATTATCTTAATTTTCAAAGACTTTATCATGCTTTTCAGAGTCATCCTGTCTTTCATTTGAGACTTCACTGGACAGGGCACTCCATGGCTACTACCACTGTCCTCTGAATCAGCCTCTCTGAGGGTGACCTCCTCCACTTACAAGTGAGGAAAGACAGAAAAATTACAGTTTAGGGTGGAACACTGGATGGACCATGGATAAACCCAAGAAGTTTAATAGATGAAAAGTGGCAAAACCACTGACTAGCATTTGTAAAACCGAAATGCAAAAAGTTTAAATTTTGTAACTTGAAAAGTGTGGAGTCCATCTAGCTGTGAGTCAAAGCCATGGCAGGATCTGACCCTGCCTGCTCAGCCCTCCAACTGAGGTTCTCTTTATCCATGTTATGGGCTTCAGCTGAGGCACAGCAAAGGGACTTGCACCATCCTGACATGAACATTGCTCTGCCTCCCTGCACTGCCTTGCTGTAAAGAGTGCCTCTGAATTATGGCTGGGCAACATTCATCAAAATTGATTCCCCCAAAAAGTTTGGTGCCATTCACCCAATTTTCTCCATGGGCTTTCTCAACCCCCTTGAGGCCCCACGCCACTGGGGAGGGCTGTAACACCCCTGGAATAAGGTACACCTTGCTGGGGAAGTGACCTGTGGGCATAAGTGATGTTTCCTAACACCTGGCAGTTGTCCCACCCAGCCTTCACATGCATCTCCTTCAGCCAAAGGAAGGATGGGCCCAGGCTGCAGGGTGAACAGCACAGTCCTGGCCCTGTGTCCAACCAGCATGACATGACCAGGCATGCCACCAACACTCCCAGGAATTCTAGGCAGACATGCCATGTCCATCTCATCTTGATTTTTGGATATTTTTCCCCCCTAAACACTTGGCTAGGTGATTGTTGTTTGGCTTTTTAGATTTTCTGTGTGGTAACTGCAGATGTTTACTATCAGGCAGGGGTCTTGTTTCCTTCAGAGCAGCAGCCTCAGCTCCTGGAAGCAGGCAGCTTCAGTGGCTGTACTGGGCATCTACTGACCTCAGGCCTTATTCTTTCACCTGTCTTGTCACCAACCTGTGTCTGCTGGTGCTGAGGGACTGAATACATTATGCCAATAGCCCTTCCCTCTGGGGAGGTGCAAAGGAAGCAACCAGACGTTGATTTCTAGTTGTCTCTGTTTACAATTTGTACTGGAAATTCGCTGATAGGCATTCAAGCATGAAATGCAGTGATTGTTTGGAAAGTGTCCAGAAAACCCTGACATTCTGGGAGTGACTTACCTTTCTGTGGTTTGTCTAGCAGAGAGGCAATGTGGTTCAATGAAGTTTTTCTCCCTATAGTCTGAGGTGATGCTAGTTGCTTCAAGTCATAAGCAGTGAGATCTCAGGGCTGTGAAACCCTCTGAGCCAGGAGTGGCACCTGTGTTAATACAGAAAGATACACAGTTTGTTCTGACCCATTCCCATGCCATAGGATATTATAATTCTGTGCTGTTAAGTTGTGCTGAAGCTCGACATGGTTAATAGTGGTGTGAGCAGCTGGGTGCTCACTGCAGGAGGAGGAGGAGGCTGGTGGGGCAGGAGCAGCTTGGGGCCATCACCAGGCTTGGCCTTATCTCCGCTGTCACTGTGAACTCTTCAACCCCTGTGCTGAAGGGCTGAACTTGTTCAACAGCTTCACATTTGTCCTCTCTTTCACTGTCTTTCTCTTCCAAAATTCTGACTGCTAAGGGCCACAGCCAAGCTGGGAGCCCACTGTCCCCTGGGAACTCCAGGTGGGAGTGGGCTGTCTCCATTCTCGGGGAACTCTGGCTGGCAGCAGGTGCCCTCTGTCCCCTGGGAGCCTTGGCCAGCTGTGCAGGGAGTTGTGCAGGTGCAGGTGGGATCAGCTGCTGCAGTCAGCAGACACTGAGCGTGTTTGCCCAAGGCCTAAGCAAGGTAAGCCTCTGGGCTTGTCCATCCCCCATCCAGGGGCCCCCGTCTCTATAGCTTTCTCTGTCCAGGGGGTATTTAAAGGCTGGTGTTTAAAGGCCCTGGTCCCCTCAGGAGGACACCTCGGGCTGGCAGGACGTGCTGTGGCCACGCTGCCCCCACTGAGCCCCACGTCGTGCTGCTTTGGGCAGTCTGGTGTCTGCTCAGCTTTACTTTGAGGTATTTAAACTTAGCAAAGTGGCTTTTTTTTAGATACATATACATAGATCAGGTGGTCACTTGTGTCAATATGTTTATTCACAGGTTCTAGTTGCTTTCAGGAACCAGCCTTCTCTAAACATAATTAGGGCTATTTAAGTAGTTGCTCACAATTACCTCTTGGTTCACACAAAACACCATGCATTCCCTCACTGAGCAAAAACTCCAGGTGGTACGAGAGTGAAAAGCAACAAGGATTTTGCTGTTTAGTGCCTCAGATATTTTTATGATCCTACTGTAAATGGATGTTTACATTTGAGGAGCTGCCCGCTATGTCAATTCTGCCATTATGTCAGTTTTCAGACCAGAAGCTTTACCAGGCACTTTGACCGCTGTTCCCACCTGTCAGCCTCCCCATGGCTCATAGTAATTAGGCTGGAGGTATACGCAGCAAAGCCTGATGTGGGGCTGGATGTAAATAGAAGCTTTTCAGCTTTTGTCCTTTTGCCTGCCCTAAAAATTTGATTTCTGTGATTCCAACAAGGCCATCACACTGAGTGTGTCTGTGTGAGTGTTGGTGAGCAGAGTTTGGCCCCACACCTGGCCCCAGCAGGCACTGAACTATCGGGTTATCTGGAACATGAGTCCCATTTTCAGCACCACACAATTTTCTCCACACTGATGTTATCTTTGCCATCGGCTACTGGCACGCAGCAGCTCACATATGCCATTAGCAGGTGGCAGAAGACATAAATGGAATTTTCTCTCAGAACATTTCTTCCATTCTTCCTCCCAGACTGATGAAGTGCAAGTTCAAGCTAAGGCATGTAGCGACTACAGCCCATTCCCAAACAGGGCCATGCAGACCTAAAGGCAGGCTCCAGGAGAAGCTCTCACACCTTTCAGTCTCTCTGCCATGGTTAGCTCATCAGCACGCTGCCCTTAAGAACATGGGGAGTGCAGTTGTGTGTGGCTGCACTCCTGGCACCTCGTGGCAGCTCCTCAGCTCCTCTGGTATCAGCCTGCAGGGACGTGGGTGCAGTCCCTGTGGGAAGCTGAGGCACCTGCCCACGGTCTCAGCAAGCTGCTGGCAGCTTGGCAGAGCTCTGAGCCCTGGAGATGAACACAGAAACTTAAGGATCACGCAAACGAATTGCCAGAAGAGGTATGAATTCAGGAACACAATGTGTGCACATTGTGTGGCCTCCAAAAGGAGGAGGCAGCAGCCTGAGGAGCTCTGCATCATCCCACATTTCTGCTGCTGTGAGCTCAAGCTGACTTGCCTTCCAGCAGAGCCACAGTCGGAAGAGCCTGGAAGCTGCTGCTGGAACCATGTGCACTCCTGACTCACCATTCACTTTTGGATCTGGATGTCTTATATAGGAAAATAAATGGCTTTTTTAAAAATCTTATTCACAGTTCTTTTATTTTTAATATGATTTTTTTTCTGTTTCCCTCAACTACAGCAAATCCAGCTTGAAGTTGCTCCTGAACTTGATGGAAAAGAAACATTTTAAATACCATGGCTCAGGAAACCCTTGGTCTCCAGACCCGAGATGAGCATTTATTTTTCATCAATTTTGTTTCATCCCCAAAGGACAATTTCATTCCAGGTTCATGAGCTCATACTGAAAAACAGTAGAACTTTTCCAAAGTCACAAAATTCTGTGGAATTGCAAGCCTAATGCTTTGAATCCGAAGTTAAACTTTGGGATTTTTTCCCCACAAAGAAACTTAGATACCTGACCAAATGAAAAGTGCTTCAGTGCTATAAGTGCCATGTTGATGGTCTTGTCTGTCTGACCTGTCTCAGGAACTTTGTTTTGCCAGATAATGCCCCTGGGGGAGAGGACTGTCACTTGCTTTTGTTCATTGAAATCTTTACGTTCCAAGGTTATTTAAAATACTTTTCTTCCATACAAATATAGTTTCTATTGCCCAGTGTGCTCTCTCATCACATGTGGAAATCCCATTCCCTGGTTTCCATAAGTCTCTAGGTTTTTGAATGCTGCTGCTTTCCCACGTGGGGGTGGTCTCTGCCCCCCTTCCCCCGTGTTGCTGGGCTGGGAGCAGGGGGCAGTGAAGAGAACACTGAACTATTGAAGCCTGCTGTGTGCACCTGGGCACAGCTGCCACTGGAAGGGTGCACAGGAGAGGCACTTTTGTGCCAGCCATAGGAATCATTTCCTTAGAAAAGCATTTTGTCTAAAGCCCACTAGAGATTGCAGCCCCAGATAACTCCCTTGCTTTGATCCAGGATCAGAGCTGGAACTCTGCAGAGGCGGCATGGCCAGCCCCCAGTGTAAGCACTGGTGGCCACACAGGCAAAGGATCTCTTGTACCTGATGACCCAGGGCAGAAGGAAAGAAAAGGTAGTAAGGAAAACAGGGGTTGTAACAATTCTGTTGTACTGGGAAAAAGGAAAAAGAACTGGCTAAGAAAGCAAATTCCACTGGATCCTAAATTTCCTACCTATCTCCACAGAACAGCTTCTGTCAAGTGCTGTCAGTACCTCAGAGCTCTCCAATGTCCCTTTCTTTTAAAGTTCAAAGTCAAAAGGTGACTTTGAGGTGGCTGCCATCTATTTGCCCTTTTCTTCCCTTGAAGCAAACAACCAGTAAAATTCCCTGGCATATTTCTCTCCTATCTGAAGTTTCTTTCCTCCATAAAGTCAGACCCCTTTTCACACATGGGTGAACCTAGAAAATCATTTAGAGTGGGAAGCACATGAACCACTTCAGTGAACATCAGGTAATTGTATATTAGAGGCCTTTTGAAAGGTCATCCATTTCTCGGTAATTTTTCCAGCTACTTTCTTTGTGAACTGAAGCTCACTAGCACCGAGTGAAGAACAGGGTGGCTTTGCCCAAGTCTGCAGCTCCCTGGCCCTGTGAATTCTCACCCCTGGTCACTGTGTGATTCCTTTGATGTTTTCTTTCCAAGACACCCATCTCCACCTGCCACTGCTTGTGTCATGTTTGTATCGCTCACCTGTGTCCTGGGAACAGCTGAGGTTTTCAAACACACTGCTCATTAGATTCTACACTTTTCTAAAAAAAGCTGACTTTTCAGTTGCATCAGGCTATGAAAACTAACCTGAAAATCGTGAGACACACAAGCAGACAGACCACTAGAGTGCTGGTGAACCTGCCTGGCCATGGCTGCTCCCAGTGCATTTCTCATGTGACAAGGATTCCAGGTGGGCTCACACTGCAGCTTTACTTTCTCAGCATCACAAATTTGGGTGTTATTCCTAACAAACCAATAAACTTTGTGATAATAAATAAGAAACTAAAATATTAATTTAATATTAATTTAAATGAACTGCAAGTATTACAGCCACAAGATGGTCACATAATCCCAACTTCCATTCAAAACCAGACAAAAACCACCAAACAACATTAAAGAAACTTTATGTTCTTATATAATGCAATTTCAACTACAGAATTAAATAAAATTGGTTCATACTAAGAATGGAAGCACAGAGAGACTTGATAATTTTTTTTTTTTTAGGAGATTTTTAAATTTCCTAAACTGGTTGTTTTCTGAAAAACAACCCAGAATGGAGAAGTGAACAATGACACTTAGGCTGTACATTCATTAAAGCAAAGGCTTTTTTTTTTAAACTGCAAACCTGGCAATCAAGGCCCTTATTTGTCCTCCTGGGAATGCAAGACCAGTCAATAACAGTGCGGTCAGCTCCCAGTCCCAGATTCCTAACTGCTCCAGACACTGTCCAGTTTCTGCCAAGTTTGCCTATGCAGGGTTCTGTTCCTGAGGCTGCATTCCTGGGTTCTGAAAAAAGCCACCACACAGCTCCAAAAGTGGCAGTGGTGATGGTCAGACATGTGCAGAGAGGCATGTGAAGAGGCAGGAATAGCTGAAATTTTAATTAAGGAAAACATAAGTGACATATCTATTTGAGAAAGTGGCGGCTGTGCAGTGCAAGTGCCTCAGTGCCAATCTCCAGAGCTGCAGCCAGCAGTGTCTTTGCTGCAGGAGAGCAGGAGCCCAGCTTTGCCCCCATGCTTTATAATTCTATTTACTAGTTATTGCAGTAACCGCTTGGAATGCACTTCACTGTGGAAGCAGCAAAGCCCCATGGACATTTTGCATGAACGAGACATTGATGTGACTCTGTTAAAGAGGACAAAAAGGCATTTTGTGGATTTTTGGATTTGCCCAAGTCCTGTACATTTGTATTTCTTGATACTACTGCAGAGTATAGGAGACATTAACAGCTGTGCCTTGGCCCCGGGCAGTCTGTGCCAAGGTCATGGCTGGTGGCCCCGCAGTGCCCGTCAGCACCTCTCTGACCCTGCACTGACCCGCACTCTCACTGCCACACAACATTAATCCTGACTTATCCATGAAAATGAACGATTTTCCAATGGCAGAACGGACTCAATTTGGTGATCTTGGCAGGCTCCAGCCAGGTGAAAGTTACCCCATTATAGCCTTTGAGCACGAAGGCAGGCATCAGCCATTCTTGTGACGTGGAACAGGGCCATAACGTGGCTCTGACCCCATGGCACTGCCAGAAAATCCCTACACTAACATGTCTTAAACCACTCCAGGCTGAGCTTGTCATAAGTGCCAGATCTCTGCATCTTACTCATTCCAACACAGACTCTAGGGCTAACCACAGTAGAGAGAAATACAGCTGAGGACACAAAACACCAGAGTAATTTTAAGTATTCTCTGTTAAAATACTGTATAAATTAAAATTCCTGTCAGCATTTACACTAAAATCAAAAGCATCCCTGGTTTTAGGCTTTGTTTTACATTTCACACTGAGTTCAACAATAAATATTCCATCACAAGAACTTACTTTGAAAGTTCAGCAATTTTTAAGACCCCCTCAAAGAGAGTTTCAAATGACTCCCCAAAGCAAGGGGCCTTTCCCAACAGCCAGAGTGTGCAGAGGGGCTGTGTGGAGCGTGGACTGGCTGTGCCATCACGGAGCCTGCCTGTGACAAGGGGGTTATGGAAGGATGAATCCACAAATAAGCCAAGGTCGAGGTTTGCTGTGCTGGCTGTTCTCACCCACCGAGGGCCAGCCCAGCTCCTTTGGCTCTGGCAGAAGCTCCCTGCCAGCCCTGCACAGGGCAGGACACCCGGAGGCTTCATGTGGCAACACCCAGGGGGACTGGAGCCTGTCTGGCTGCAGAGACAGCTGCTCTGCTGCCCAGGCACCCCAGAGCCCCTGCCATCCCACCCCCCATACACTGCGGATGGGAGAGATGTCTGAGCACAGCAGGTCTTGAAGCACTTCATCATCACTTTTGCTTGTTAATTAGTGCTCCCCAGCCCCAGGAAGCAGCAGCACTTCACTTCCAGGTGAGCCACCAAGAGCATGCAGCAGTGTGGTGGGGCAGGGGCACGTGGAAGGTGGGCACTGCTGCAGAGGGGACACGGGCAGGTGGGAAGTAGGCACTGCCACGGGTGGGACACAGGCAGTGCTTCAGCTGGGACATGGGCACATGGATGTGGGACCACTGCAGGTGAGGCACGTGCCCATTGCTTCCTCAGTAATTGTACTGATATACTTCAGAAATCAAAAGCCCAGGTCCTTCCTCCCCCAGCGCAGAGTTCATGTGATACCAGCAGCATCCAGAACTAGTGACTCCTCTGCATCACTCACCCCACACCACAGCCGTGCTCCCAGGGCTGAGGAAGAGGCCTCCAAGGGCTGGAGAGTGAGTCTTTGGGGAGTGTTGTCAGTCAAAAGGGTGACTGTACCTGTCTTATACATTTGCTGACCCCCTGAAATGAAGATGAAATGTAACTCATTAAACTATTCAAAGCGAGGACTAAAATAAAATTACTCCAGTGAGGAATACCTGTATTTTAAAGAAATTATACAGGTATTATCAGCTAAAGAGGCTGCTGTCTCTTCCAGAACATGCTGCTGCTGACAAGACCTTAACATGTTGGCTGGTATCAGCACTAACACCTGAGACAGCAAACAAGAGCTAATCCTTACACCCTTCTTGTGCTAATGACTGCAGGAGATAACTGGTGTCCCTGGCAAGTGTCCCATTTAATTCAATTAACTCCAGCCAAGCCCTGTTGATTGCACTGGCAGTGTCAGAGAAAGCCAGAAGCCAGATCTGGAGTGAGATGGTAAAACCAAGGCAGCCTCCACCATCCCTTTGTGGCCCAGTCCCCAGCAGCCAATCCCACGGGTAACAACCGACCTGGCATCCACAGCAGCTTCTACAAAAGGGTGTGGAAAAGTATAATTTTTTACTGAAAATGCTCATCTTTTTTTTTCTGAGAAAACACAGGCAAATTATTTCATTGTATATGTTGCTTATTTGTTCTGAAATGCTGGGTTATGTGTTGGTTTAAGCAGCAGTTTCATAGTGCTCCCACCCCCTTCCACAGGTCCAGGCCAGCAGGAAGATCATGTTTCTCCTAACACAAGGCAGATGTCTGCCAGCTGATCTGGGGCCACATAGAGCTGCTGGCCCCTCCAGGGGACCTTGACACTTTCAGAGATTGAGGTGTCTGAGGTATGAACTGAAACATTCTAATAAACATGAAAAACTAAGCTGCAAGGAACAACTGGTATATCCCTCAGCTGATACAATTTCCAGGTCTGTTTGATAGTAAAAAAATACTTTCCAAATATTTTCTTTTCCTTTTGAACATTCTTGAGCTGTGAGCTTCAACAGGCAGTGATGTATCTACCAATGCACATTATTCAGTTAAGAAGTTCTGAAACAGAAAGAGATACACAGAGAAGTTTCCTTGGTGGCACTTTTGAAGTGTTAGTCTGGGATAGCAGGTAAAATCCTGAGAAGTCTGTGCACTGCCAAAATAAATAGAAAGTGTATTTGAGGATGGGAGCTTATCCATTCCTTGACAGGGCTGTCAACTACTCTTTTGTGAGGTCTTAGTAACAGTTTTATTTGAAGGTCAGTCCAGAACAAATAATGCCCAGAAAAGTTCTTCTGGAAAACAAAGCCTTCAAACCTTCAAAAGGAGCTATAAGGACTCATATGTGATCATCAGCTTGGACATGTCTCAGAAGCAGCATGTGCCAGTGGAGATTCCTGAAGCTTCACTGAGTTTCTTTGTGGGAAACTTGTTATGGCATCTCAGCCACCCTCCAGCCTTTGTGTATCCTCCAGGATAGCTGAGACCACAACAGGGAAGCCCAAACAGTTAACATGTCACTGTGTTGCACCTGCAAATCCACTGGAGAACAGCAGTTCTCTGCAAATAAAGCTCAGCTGCTCTATGTCAGCAACTGGTTTCCAAGTCAGAAAGCCTGTGCTGTGGGTCCACTCATTAACATTAAATACATGTTTAAATAAACTTACGGATGTTGGCACTCATCTCCCATTTAGTCCCATCTACGTGTCTGAAATTTTCCAGAAAAGAACCAACCTCCCTTCTGTGCTTCAAACCCAACTGCGCCCAGGTGTTTCCTGACAGCCCAGGCTACTCTATCAGGCACCACTTTTACACCGGCTCAAGATCCATGAGGAATAACATGGGGAGATCAGAGCTGTGCAGAAATACCTGCAAGGAGAAGAATGCCACAAAGTGCAGCCACAATTGGAATTTCCACCCCTGACAGTGCCGACGGATCCTGGGCAGGCTGACCTCAGCGCTGCTGCAGCCATGCTGCAATCCCAGAGCAGGGGTGCAGGGAGCACAGCACACGTCCAGGAGAGCACCTGGCTGCACTCAGACCATGCCAGCAGAAGTGGGACAGAGCTGACCATCCTTCCTAGGGTCTCCCAGAAAGATGCAGGTGGCCACTGCCTAAAGAACACTCCAATCCTTCCTTACTGCTTACAGATACAGGGTGCACGTCTATGGCATCCTGCAATTAGCAGCCTCCCCCCTTCAGACCTGTGAGTGAGTGAGCCCCAACAGGACTGTGTTGAACCTTATCTTTTGCCAGGTGGGGTGTCAGCCAAGGGAAAATTGTGCCTCATGAGGGCTGGTGCCCATGTGAGCCATGTGTATGTGGCAGCAGTGGGACAATAAAAAAAAGTTGTATAAAATCCCAGGGCCCTTCAAAGCATTTCCAAATGCTGCCCCAATTTCCCTGCTGGATGTCAGGTTCTAGGAAGCCACCACCCACACAAAGCAGCTGTAGAGCTGCATCTAAAACTGCTTCACCTGTGGTACAGAAAGAGCTGACAATGGCATTAGCACAAAACTAAAATTAGAGGCTAATTGGGTTCTGCAGTCACTGAAATTGATGACAGCTCAGCAATTAATATCCCTGAATTTTCTTGACTAAAATCTGCTCCCATTCATGCTTCTCCCTGCTCCATGAGCAAGCGCTGCAGTAGCTTCGCACACTTTGCACACAGGGGGGTTCTGGCACCTCTGCCAGGGTTTGTGGGGTTCCCAGCAGTTACTGGGGCAGGCATAGGTCTGGGAAGAGACAGTATCTGCAAATCAGCATCAGAAATGGGATGTGATATTTAGTGCCAGGGCATGGGACCCATCACCAGTGCCTGAACACACACAAGCCGCCATCCGGCAGAAACCGTGAGAGGCAAGGGCACGGCGTCACCCGTTCTTCCTGCAGGTATGTCTGGCAGTGATGCCAGAGGCCGTGCTGCTGCTGCTGCCAGCAAAACAGGGAGACACCAGCACTAAAAAGTGAGGGACTAAAAGCATCTGCTCAGGGTGTCAGTGGGACACAAGCACAGCCTCTATCAGTACTTCTTGGAAGTGAATCAGAACATCTGTTAAGGTGGGCAATAACTGAAAGGCATGTGAACCTTTCCCTGGAGCTCCCTGGGGTGCATCACACATTTGGGGCAGAGAAAAACACACTCTATTTAACTGTTCCTGTTATTTTCAAGTTGAGGGGGTTGTTCTCCAAGATCCATAATGAGACCAAATGCAAGCAGCAATTGCTCTGCCTCAGACAACGTGCTGCAGACTTGCTGTGCAGGACATGGCCACATGCTGCCTCTTTCAGGCTTTCCGTGCATGCATGCTGTATGTGCCTATCTGGCTGCAGTATGCTTACCTGCCCTGTGCTCACCTGCAATTTGTGCAAGAGTTCTATGGTCTCATTTTTAATTAATTGTACAACATTTGGAGTTGTTGATCCATAAAAGCATCTTATGGTGGTACATTTGGAAAAGCTGCAGCATGCTTCTGCCTCCACTCATGGCTGAAGTCTCTGACTGCTGACAGAGCTGAGCTTCCACAGCCAGGCCCTCTTCTGTCCCTCCCTTCAGCACCTGGCTTGATTTTGCGGTGGCCAGCAATTTTATCTGCACTCTCTGGTCCAGATGTTGCCTGTGGCTCTTCATGAGAATCTCCCAGTTCTGCTGTGACCCATGAGGCAAGGAAGGGACATGGTACGAGGCCTGTTCCTTACCTCAGCTGTGATGAAGACTGGATCAGGGCTGGGCCCCCCTGCTGCTCCTGCTTGCAGACTCACTGCCATCACCACACTCTCACTGCAGTCGCTCCACTCTCCTCCTCCCCTCTTCCTACACTTGCTGCAGACACAAAATGTTCCCAGGCTCCCACAGCCATGCCTGGGGCATGCCAAGTCCATATGCTGCTGTCCCTTTCACACACATTTCCAAAGGGCAAAAAAAATCACTCCTTGGAGATCCACTTCTCTGTGCACAGTTCACCAAGCAGAAAGAACAAACCTGGCCAAGATGGCCACAAAAACATGTCATTGTTTAGAAAGGCTTCACTTGACACCCAAAGATATCAAGTGTATTACTTTCGGGTGAAGTAATATAAGCAGTTCTATTTTCAGTGCAACGTGCCTAACTTTTTCTTAAGTAAATCACTCTTGCTCTCATTTGGTTTAAAGCTCTTGGTGTGCCAGGAAGAAAAATGTCTGCAATTGTATTATGTATATTATACTACAGATATTATATTATACTACAGACATCCATTCCTTCCACCATTTATATCAGTATTTCAGCTACAATCAGAGCACTTGTGGCTTTATTCTGAAACTCACCCCCATGGATTATGGGCAAACGAGTTTCTGCATTAGGAGTCCACAGCTGATGGCTGTCCCTGGCTGTCCCAGGCAGTTAACCCCGTTGGAGGGGCTGCTCTGTGCTGGCATTTCAGGGACATGTTTGGGGTCGTTGTCCATGGGCAGAGGGGTTGGAGTTCTGTGGCTCTGGGGCCATCGGCCCCATGCCCCACTCTGCAGATGCCATCGGGCTCTGGCCCCAGGAGCATCATCACAGGAACTGGGGCTTCACTTACAGCTGACTGCAAAATATAGACTGTGAACTGCATGGATTTTAAGTGCCAGACCTTTTCTTGACTGACGCTCCCAGCTGATGGTAAGTTCGTATTTCAAGGTAACACCACATTCATCAGTGTCACAAACAATTGCAGCCTTAAGAATCAACAAAATCTTTCCTGTCATTGTCTCACCTGAAGAATCCCCACATGCAGGAATATGTCTGACGGCTGTCTGGGACGTCAGGGTACAAGCAGGATAAAGACCCATGTGCTGGGTGACAGCTCAGACCTGGGGCTGGAAATGTCCTCCTGAGCAGCAGTAATTGCAGATCACGTCACAACATTCCCGATAACAGCTGAAGATCCCTGTTTCAAAATGACTGAACGTTATAGCCAAAGCTGAACTCTTGTACTCATCACTGCAGCAGCCTCATGGGGCTCATTCCCCTCCCTGTCCCCTAATGTACGTGAATTATCCTACCAAACAGCTATTTTTCTACCAACAATATGCATATCTTTTCAAAGGCAAAGTGGAAATCCCTGCAAGCATTTCTGGTGCTGCTTCCAGTCACAAATAATAGTAATCTGATCCACAAGTGAATTGCATTTCTGTTGCTGAATTCCTTTGTACAAGTATCTTTGCTTTGAAAGAGTTTGGCAGCAGTGAGGCACAGGCTAATTTTACTTATAAGGTGTGAATCAAAGAAGATCTGCAAGTTTCTGAGTCATAGAAAGGAAGCGTCTGTGGCCTTTCACCACTTCTGTGAAGAGAAAATGTCATGGTTCAGCTATTTGAGGTGCGACTTCAGACCGCTCACTGCGCCCAGCAGATCCCCCTCCCACCACCCTCACACTCTCCCCAGGCAACCGGGACAATTCCAGTCTTCTCTTGGGACCTGGGGAACTCCCAGCCTTACTCAACCCTGCTGCTGTTAATGGGATGCATCACCACGGGCTACCATGTCAGAGAGCTGAATAAATTATTAATTTTGCAGAATTCAGATGACACTTTGTGGGAAAAAGGGATAAAAAGGAAAGGGCGAGCTACTTCCCACATCACACAGCACAGAAATCCCTGGGAAGCTGCAGGCCTAAGCTACAAACACTCTGCAGCAGCAGCAAACTTCCAGGGTCTGCACCCTGCCTACAGCCTGACTCTGCTACCACGTAAAGAAGGGACTACAACCAACCAACCCCTGTGCTCCTGTGCTGCCAGGAGAGCTCCCACCTGAGGCCAGGCTGTCCTGAGTGTGGGGACAGCACAGCTCAGGCTGTGGTAGCTCCAAGGAGAGCATAGAGGTGTTCAGCTCTACTTCCTCCAGTCCCAAAGATTTCGTGGCCTCCGAGATGCTGTTGAGGCCACATTTAGCCAGCAGCTCAACCACCAGGGTCACTGGCTAAATCCAACCATGGGAGTTCATTCTGCCCAAGAGATGAGGGGGACAGCCTGTGCCCACAGCACCTGGCAGCATGGCCTCCCCGTGTGGCTCCCAGGGTGGTGTGTGCAAGTGCTCCTCTCACTTTTTAATCTCTTTATCTGCTGCTCACGACAGACCCGGTCTCCTCCAGGCCTACAGGGATATGCCAAGGACTGGCACGTTACAACATGTCATTCCACTGTCACCACCTGCTACTCTCCAACCCTAACAGATCATTTTGCTGTCCTGTGCTTGACTGGGGGACATCTTCTGCCTTAAAAGGTCCTCAGGATTTACAGACAGCAGGCATGGTATAAAACTGCACAGCAGTATCAGCAGGAATGGAGAGTCCTCCACCTTCCAGTTGTCCGTGGGATCTGTCCATCAAATATACGGGTGAATTCTCCCATAAAATTCAGTATTGGGCATGCTTATCTGGCTTAATTATTTCCATTCACTGCCACGTTCAGCTGATCCAGCACAGCTCCATGGCTCCACAGCCACTGTCAAACCAAATTCTTCCTTGATAGTCTGTGGAGATGTGTATTTGTCATCTGCAATCTATTCCCTGATTTCTGGCATGTATTTTCAGTGCTTTCTCTTGAAAGCTTTTTCACATTTCCCTGGGCTTCTCCCTAACCTCCGTGAGCAAAGCCTCACACAGTTTAATTATTGACAGCTGTGTCAGGAGAAGTACGTTTTGCTGGTTGTTTTTTTTTTTAACGTTGCTCTTGCTACAGCACTTGAGCTACTACACAAAGGGCTGCCTGGCTGTGTAATGCACCAAAATGCAGAAAGCAGACCATGTCTTCTGAGGGGGAGGTTTGGGGGGTTTAACTGTTTGTGATGTTTTTCAGAGATGAATTCAGCTCTTCACATGAAAATGCTGACAAACAAAAGGCAGCTGAGCAAACAGGTGAAAAGCTTAAAGTGCTAGATTGGATAAAAGTGAATCTCTCCTCCTTTCCAGGAGTTTGCATTTCAGTTTCATGGTAAAGAAAAATCCAGTTAAGAGGAAAAAAAGAAACTCACTTCTGATTTTTTTTTTCCCAAACAAAAAATGGGAAATGCAGGGAACTAGATTGATCTCCCTTTTCTGCCAGGCTGAACTCAAATCTGAAACATCTGTTCATATAACTTGAGACAAGCTCTCCAAGTCAAATAATGTAAGCTCAAACTCTTCCTGCCATCAGTGCAGAACTATCAGTTAAGCTTTGTGGAAGCCTTAGAACCCCAACACTTCTCATGTTCCCTGCAAGTGCTAAATAACGATGGGTTCTCACTACCAGTAAATCACTTGCAAAGAAAAATTAGCACTTTTCCTAGTATTCGAAATCCTAAAATGTGTTTTTTTTCTAGAACGACACTGTACACACTTATTCTTCAGGAGTTATTCAAACTGGGCAGTACCAGCTATATAAAACATCTCACCCAGCACAGAGGGATTAACTCAGGTGATTGCAATGATCAAGGACAGGGGATTCATTTTTCAATATAGAATCACAGACTGGTTTGTGTTGGAAGAGACCTTTAAAAACCATCTTGTCCACCAACCCCAGCATCAGAAGGGTCACCTTCCACTAGACCAGGTTGCCCCAAGCCCTGTCCAACCTGGCCTTGAACACTTCCAGGGATGGGCAGCCACAACCACCCTGGATAACCTGATCCACTACTCAGTTATAGTCTGCAAGGCAAAGAGAAGGATTTTAACTGAAAGTATTGAAAATTTGCTTGCAGAACTTGCATACGGGCCTGGGTTCAGGACTCACACCCTCACTGCATCCCCAAGCTTGGCAGAAGAGGACCTATGGCTCATGCAGAGTTCCATTCTGATATAAATGTCTGTGAATAGGTATCAGAAATGGAGCACTGGCAGATCAAGCAAGAAGCTACAGAACTGTGCACTAGCCTGACCCTGTTCCTACTCCTGCAGCCCTCCAAGAATTCTCTGTATTCAACGTGTTTTGGAGCATGAACCCCATCCTGTCAGAGAAACAGATGGGAAAGCAGCGTTCGTTTCAGATTCTGCTTCCAATTCTCTCTGTGTGTGTACAAGTCACTTTGTTTCCCTGCTGTTTTCCCCAGCCTCACATGACATGATGTACAAGTGAGGACTGTCCCCAGCTACAGACCTGCACAATGTCCCAGTCAGGGAACTGGATTGGAAGTGAAGGGCTCTGGAAGCCACAGTGGAAAGGACAAAAAACCCAAAACACCCA
>VYXD01015760.1:219314-246672 GCA_013397195.1 Hylia prasina | reverse complement strand
AAACACACCCCCCCCCCCCCCCCCCAAAAAAAAAAAAACAAAACCAAAAAAACAACCAAAAAAAACCCCATTAAAAAAAAAAAAAAAAAAAGTGCGTGTAGTTCACCGTATGCAGTAGCTTTCCCGTGCGGAGGAATGCCATCGTGGTTATTTTTGCCTTCTCCCCACACAGCGGTAGATGGAGCCCTGCCTCCCTGAGCGGGGATACAGCAGGACCAGAGACCCAGCTGCAGTTACTCTGCCAGGACCTGTCGGCACTGCTGCGGGGGACGGACCTGGGGGGGGTCACACAGCAGGGACCTCGGGCTCGCAGCTCCTGCCTGACTCATGAGATTTGCTGAAACTTGTGACTAACACAAGTATTCGACTAACCACAGTATTGCCTTTTCTTCCATTTAGGCATTGGGTAATGTTTCTTTCTTTCTTAAACTGTCATCAGGATTACATGGAATTCACCAGTTTTATTTCTTTTGCAAAATAAGGAACGACGAGGTTTGCTTGCCATACTTAGAAAGAACATATGTAATAGTTGTATCATGGCTGTGAGCATTGGAGACTACATTATCCAGAGGATTTTACAAGAACTAAAGGTCAAGAGATCCATGGCTAATTTCTCGACCGCTGCTCGCAGCTCTGATGCCTGCAGCTTGTGTGTGACAGCAGGACAGAGAAAGGATGAGGGAACACTGGTGGCCATTTGCTTCTCTGGAAGCTGGGAAAAATTATACATGTGTGTGTTGATTTTCTCTCCCCACCTCCAAGTGCTCCTGCAAGTGACACCAGTACAGCCTGCAGGGATGCAGGCAGCCCCTGGAGTCATGCACCACTTGGCCAGAACTACTACTGCAGTTCCATCAAGACATGTCAGCCAGGTCTTCTACAGCAACAGCTGACAAATGGAATATTTCAGAGCAGTCAGAGCAAAATCCACAGAATCACAGATTATGCTGAGTTGGAAGGGACCCACAAGGATCATCAACTCCAACTCCTGGTCTTGCAGAGTCACACAATGTTCCTGAAGGTATTGTCAAAATGCTCCTTAAACTCTGTCAGGCTTGATGCTGTGACCATTTCTCTGGAAAGCCTTTTCCAGTGCCCACACACTTTTAATATCTAACCTAAACCCCCTCTGACAACTTCAGGCCATTCCTTCAGGTCCGGCCACTGGTCACCACAGAGGAGAAATCACTGCCTGCCCCTCCTCCTCTCTTCATGAGAAAGCTGTAGACTGTGATAAGGTTCCCCTTCAGTGTCCTCTTCTCCAGGCTGAACCCTCAGGCACTCCTCATTTGGCTTCCCCTCAAGGCCCTTCACCATCTTCGTTGCCCTCCTTTTGACACTCTCTAACAGCTTAATGCCTTTCTTACGCTGTGGTGGCCAAGGCTGTTCCCAGGACTCAAGGTAAGGCCACCCCAGCTCAGAGCAGAGCAGGACAATCCCCTCCCCTGCCCAGCTGCCAGTGCTGTGCCTGATGCCCCTGGACACAGTTGGCCCTCCTGGCTGCCAGGGCACTGCTGACTCATATCCAGCTTTCCATCCACAAGGACCCCAGGACCCTTTCCACAGCTCTGCTTTCCAGCCTCTGATTCCCCAGTCCGTCTGTAGATCCAGGGTTGCCCCATCCCAGGTGCAGAATCTGGCACTTGCCCTTGCTGAACTTCATAGGTTTGGTGATTGCCCAGTCCTCTGATTTGTTGAGGTCTCTCTGCAGGGCCTGCCTGCCTTCAAGGGAGTCAACAATTCTTCTCAGTTTTGTATCATCTGCAAACTTGCTTGGTATCCCTTCCAGTCCTGCATCCAAGTAATTAATGAAGATGTTGAAGAGCACAGGGCCAAGGGTGGAGCCCTGCAAAACTCCACTAAGGGACTGATGCCAGTCTCATGCCACCCTTTGCACCTGGCTCAGGAGCCAGCTGCTCACCCATCCCATGACATGTTTATCCAGCTGTGAGATGGACAGCTTGTCCAGAAGGGTATTATGAGAGACAGTATTGAAAGCTTTGCTGAAATCTCAAAAGATTACATCAAGTGGCTCCCCTTGATCAGCTAGGTGGGTTACTTTGTCATAAAAGGAAATCAGGTTTGATAAGCAGGACCTTCCTCTCACAAAGCTGTGCTGGCTTAGACTGCTCTCTCTTTTTTCTGAATTTTTTGGAGGTTGGTTTTTTGTTTTGGTTGGTTGGTTTAAAAATGCACCATGCACATCCTGCTTCATTCTGCTGCACATCCAAGTGTGACTGTAAATAAGAGCAATCCATGCTGCCAGGGAAGGCTATTCTCAAAGGTGGTGTACAACCTGTTGTCCTCTGGAAACATGTACTGCTAGACAACCAATATATAAAACCACATTTTGTCTTGTTTTAGATCCTTTGAAGAAGACCATGTTATGCAGGTAAGAAAACTGAGAATATTGCAGAGTTACATGAGATACTGGAGGTTATATTTGCCAGCAAGGTAATTCAATATACATCTATTTTGGCACTCAATAATTAAAGAGAGGCCCCCAGCAGTGAATTGCAGGATGATTTGCTCACAGCAGCAGCTCTCTGCACTAGAGAGGGGACTTTCAGTCGGGCACTCACAACCGCATGCCTCATCTGCACAGTCCAGCTGCAAAATGTGAGTGGGCAGTGGTTTTAGCAGTACTGATTTTTCATTTCTCCAAATAGAAATCAACAGAAGGAAGATTAGACACCCATCCCTGAAGACAGGGAGTTTCTACCGATTAGACTAGAAGTGACCAACTTTCTGAATTCAAGACCTTATCCTGCCCCTGATCCTGACTAGATAAAATGGTCTGTTCATACAGGATCAAGCTCCAGCCCTAACTGAGTAAAAATCTTGGTAAGGACTTTGGCATTTGATCTTTACAAAACAGAAGCTAACAGCTAACAAATAAAATTCTTCAGAGCAGTGAAAATTAAACAGTCCTGCAGTCACAAGTGTTGGCATATGGAAAACTGCCACTAAGCTAATAATGGAATTGTCTACCACAGCAGAGAGGGAGGTCCCGGCGTCCCAGAGCAGCCACACATCTGGAGACTAGGAACACAGCCATTAGCAACCTATGTTTAAGCAGCACCTGCTTAAACCTTCCTGCCAGCTGCTCATCTTCTCTCACCACAGGCCAAGGGCAGAGGCCCACAAGCAGTAATGTGGCACTGGGGACAAACTGGAGCAGCTACCTGCACAAAGGAGGGTCCCTGAGTAGAACCCTGTGCATCTGTGTACACCTGCTTTATTCACTTCACAAAATATGGGCAACTGGTTCATTTGCCACACACCTGCATTTGCACATTCAGGACACCAGCCACTTCCACTGGCTCCTTCAGATATCTGTGAGGAGTGTAAAGCACCGAGGATGACCATTCCTGGCTCACTCCAGCCTGGCCCCCGCACAACTTTCTTGTGTGCAGCAGAGCCTCACTGCTTAGGAATGGGAGCAGAATCAGAGCCAGGAACTGGAAGATGAACCAAACATGCAGGTATCACTCACAACCAGAGATGGAGAACAGTTTCCAGACAGGTGGGTATGGAGCTTGCACAAGGTATTCACCCATTAATGACTGACAGAGAAAACGAAGTCAGAACAGTGGATGCAGCCAGACAGCAAACAGGCTACTCACCAGCAGCTGCCTGCAGAAGAGAGCCCAGGCAGGGATGGGAAGACCAATGCATGGAATGTGCTACAGGAGCCAGCAGCAAGAACATAGACGTATGGTGTATTCTTCAGAAAAATCTAGTCCTCTTTATCTGCAATTGTAGCAAGAAATTAAAACCTCAAAGAGAAGCTTCAAGTTCTTCTATTTAATGTTTCAGTGCTTCCTGGTCAGAGGGATGGTCCTGCACCTATTGGTTTTCCCAGCAAATATAGCTGCTGTCTTCTATGTGTGCAAGGCCTCCAGCAGTAGAATTCAGCTAATAATTTCATCCCTTCAAACTTCACTTGTTGGGACTGCATCACCTGCCTGTAGAAAAAGGCTTTTACATCATGTCTGATTGGGAACATGAGCTCCCAAAAGCCTAGAGCTGCATCAGGTGAGCTTGTTGTTGGCCTTTTGACAACGTTCCTTTGAGCTTGCCAGAGCAGGAGTTTGACTCCTGCAGCACGGATTACAGGGGACACACCTGGTTTGGACTTCAGGACTGGCTGGGTTCTTCCACCCGTCAGGAGGAAGGGATGGATTTTTCCTTGCTCAAGCTTTGGACTGCTGTGGCCAGGCATAACAGGGAACACCTCTGGGCATGCTTTTTCCTCAGCACAGGGTGCTGACCATGGCCAAAATAAAGATTTTTGGCAGCAAGGATGGCATCCTGGCCTTCTCTACCTGTGGCTCATGCCTTTCCTCTCTCTTTGGTCCCTTTATCCTCACCTCTTCTGCTGCCACCTTGGTCACCCGCCCCTGCTATATCTCAAGCAGTTCACAACACAGCAAACTGTGAAGGGCAGAGACAGGAGGAGGGAGCACTGAGAGGCTCATGCACTCTTACTCCCTTCATCCGTTTCTGGGAAGGTGACACTGGACCATGCATAGTGATGGTGTTAATACCACACAGGGCAGCAGCTCATGAGTTGAAATAGCAGCAACACTGACAGTACTCACAAGCCTCAGAAAAGAAAGATGATGTGGAACTGGCTTGTTCATCTTTTCCATGACAGGAAACATTTCAGCCTCTGTTATCAGCACAAACATTGTCTGCTCTCACCACACTGTGCAACTTGCCATACTCCATGTTGGGACTACATGAATAAAGAATGCCAGAGTGTTACTTTTGCCTTCCACAGGCTCAAAATGCAGCAAAATTCAACCCTCTGTTATGCTTTGCAGGCTCCAAAGCATTCAGCTGCTCAGTTTATCATGTCACAGCCCATGGATGTATCAGCCTTCTAAGTAAAGCAAGTTGGTCATCCAGAGCCAGCTGCTGCAAGGACCCCAGGACAAGTCCAGGGCCAGGAGCCCTTGGGCCAGCGGTGGCCACCAGCTGTCAGCCAGCCTGCCTCAGCCAGACAAAAATCCTCCATTTTCAATCAAAATACATAAAAACTGAGTAAGGATGCAAGGAAGAAGAAGGGCAACCAGCTCTCTCACAAGACCATACACAGCACTATCTTCAGCTCCCATTTTTCAATTACTTTTCTGCTTTATGGCCCTTAACACAAAAGGAAAAATGGAGGTGAGTTGCAGAAAGTAATCGGTCTCTCAGCTTCTCTTGCATTCACACCAAAGCAGAGCTTGGATCAGGGGCACCTCCAGGAAGTGCTGGAAAACACATCCAAAGCTTTATGAAGAATTGCTTTTACAGGACACAGGTTGTTTTGGAAAGGCACTGAAGTGTAACAAGTTTTTGAAAGGTCAGCAGAAAACTCCTATGGCATTTTAGACACAATAAAACCTAATGACTTCAAAATGTTAATCAGGAATACCATAAAGAAGCCTTACCAGAAATCACAAGTGAATCCCAAGTGGGACTTTGATCTAAGCTGGAATCTGGCTACTTCAAATCTTGCTGCAGAAAGGTTCATAACCCTGAAATCAACAGAAAGGACACAGCAACAAAGTACATGTAAGAATAAGACTCATTGGGTTTTATTTGCCCTAAATCTGGTTTAGTGAAACCAGGATAAGATAGGATGTTAGCCTTGGCTTCCATGGTTCTGAGCTGTCCCTCAGATAGTATCTGTAGTAGAGGAGCTAAAATTAGACAGTGAATTAGCTAGATTTTTTTAAGGATCCAATTCTTTTTATACTTCTCACTAGAAGCTGACTCAATCAGCCTTCTCTTTAGTGACTGCACAGTTAGATTTTGAGGCATTGTGTACTTGCATTGGGCCAAGTTGCTACAAGCCACCTCTTTACTTCAAGTGAAGGTTTTCTGGGGAAACAGCAGTTGCAGTAACAAGCCATCCCTGGGGCCCCAACAGCACAAACTGTAGTTCACTCTAACATACCAGCCATTCCAGATTTCCTTCTAACCTACATTATACACAGGTGGAGGTTTCATCAGCTGTAATTTCACTTCATGAAGAAGGTGATTGACTCTCACACATGCAACACCAGCCTGCACAATGGCTCAGCAGTCCCTGGGCTCTGGCTTTCAAAGTTGAGAGAGGGCTCCAGTCCTGGGGTGTCACAGATATCAGATATTTGTGTGCATGAATGAGGTACACAGTTGCCTCAAATCTGGTAGTTGTATGTGCAGCTTGGAAATACAAAATCAAAAGATTTTTATAAAAACTTGGCCATCAAAACATGAAAGCAAAAGAATATATGGGCAGAAATCTAATTTCAAATGACAACCAATGCATGTTTTTATATGGCTATCAGTTATCTACATAGGCCTTGAAAAACACTCAGAATAACGAGGGATGCCTGGTGGTTTTTCTTTCCACCCAGAGACAACCTAAAGTGGCTGCTTTGGTCAATTGCTTTCCAGAGTTTCTCAGGTTATGATGTAAGGAGACAAAAGACATTTGTGACAGATCCCTGCCTCTCTGCCTCTGTACTTCATCTCTGTCTCCACTAAGTGCTTTTTTTTACCTTTTCTCATGACTGACTACCTGCTATGCCAGTCCTGGTTTTCCTCCCAGATGGCAAACATCCATCTCCTGGCTGCACTCACTTGCAGGAAGCAGCAAGCCTGCTGCCTCCCTCCCCACAGCACTGAAACAAGTAACATGAGACTGAACTTCACTATAACCACAAATGTACCTAATCCACTGCAAAGTGTGGGGCTAAGCTTGCATGATCGGCTGCTTGCAAAAGTCTCAAACTTGGGCTAAAACAGAGCACCAATTTTAGGTGTATTTAATGTGGCAGATGGAGGCCAATCATTCCACTGTTAGAGGCACATGAACACAGAAAAACAGTGTTAGACCCAGCATTAGTAGCTGATCATTGCCAGGATGGGAGAGATTTATCCTGTAGCACCAGATATTAAAGTCTTTACAGAGCATGCCACCTGCTCAAAAAACCTAAGATCAGCAGACACAGACACACCTGTAGAGATGATAAATAAAGCCCAATAAAAGGACAGAGTTACAAAGACATCCTTAATTTCCACCACGACACCTAGACCCAGGATGTTCTGTGTGCCCCACAGTCATCTCTACCCTGTTGTCCTGTGACAGCTCTCACCTCAGTAACCCAGCACTGTCTGGAGAGTCGTGAGTTCTCTCGTCAGGCCACGCACAGGCCAGCAGAGAGCACCAAGCCTAAACCTACGAGTCTGAAGTTATTTGAAGACAAAAGCACACATAGAAAAGCCTCCCATTTAAAACATGGGTTATAAAAGCCAAGCAGTTGTGCACAGTACTGTGATCAAATGCCATCCTTATTCCATCACAGCTTGAAATAGATTGGGTAACAGGCAAACAACTGTAAAAATCCCAAGCTGCTGCCAATGACCACGCAGCAGGCAGCAGCACCGTGCTGCTTCCCTTCCATCACTGTGGCGTTTGGCCAAGGAAAGCCTCCATTATGCTTCAGGAACACAGTGACTCCCAGTACATCCAAAGGAACCTTGCTGGTGAATTATACATTGCAAAGGCTCCACAGGCCCCAGCAGCACAGGCTGAGCATGCCCAGACCTCCAGAACACCCTCATGGACTAAAATGCCCTTATTTAGTTTACCCAGTCCATAGGACAAAAGCTAGGCACATGATTCATGGTCTTCCCAGATCTTCTGAACCCCCTCTGTCAAGCCTAGGTAGTTCTCCTATTTTAGCTGCTGCCTGCACAGGCTTTGTTAGTGCTGGAGGCTGAGGCTTTGTACCAAGCCCCAGGAGTCCAGTACATTCTGTTCAGAGTGCCAAAGGCACTGCATAACCACTTGCATTTGCATTTGCCTAAACATAGCCTAAACATATTGCAAACAAATAGCAAGAATAAGTTTAGCACTTGAGGCACAATTAAAAGCTGAAAACACCCATCAATAATTTGGTCCTTTTCCAAAAAGACCAGAAAAAGCCAATAAGGATGAGAATAATTGAAATGGTATTTTTGTACTGCAGGGAAAAAAAAAAAAAAAAAAAAAAGCAGAGATGTTTGCCAAGAACTTTAAAACCTATTTTTAACCAGTCAGTACATTTTATGAGCTTATCTGTAGATAAGATAAGCTGCTAAATACCATTTCTGGGGTTTAGACTTTTTGCTGTAAGCATGGGCAGTCTCTGCCGCTGCCTGAGCCTGGCTGCTTTCCTCTGTAGCCGCAGCAGGATCACAGAGGTAGCCAGCCTCACAGCAGAGCTGCTGCATTATGAATCAGATCATGCTCACCGAGGAAAGGAGGCTGGAGTGCTGAGGGTGGGCTTCAGAGAGCCAAGAGACTCTCTCGGGGTGCTATTCTTGGCAGCACCCGCGATTCACGGCGTGACCTTGTGAGAGTGACTTAATCACTGCATGGGTCCGCTTCCCCGCCGGTGTCAGACCGCAGTGCCGCAAACGCCCCGGAGCCGCTGGCGTTCGCGAAGGGAGCAACAGAATGGGACTGCATGAAAAAGAAAGGAAATGAGGCAGTGCATGAGGATGCAGTCACATTGCTGATTCCAAAGGCAGCTTGGACTGTGTTTGGAACAAAGGCTCTAACCCATGTAATAAAAGAGAAATAAAGTGTTAAGAACGGCAGCAGCGTCCCCTTAGTTATTTTATCCCTCTGGGCATTGAATGAGGCAGATATTACTGCAATCGAACGCCTGTGAGATGTCTGGATGCTGCTGTACCTGATGAGATTCATCCTCCCGACATCCCTGCATGAGGGGAGGAGGAGGCTGAGGCCTGTTTGGTCTGGAGCTGGCGTACAGAAGAACACTCCCACAGTCAAAGACAGCCCTGTTGCAGCACCGTGTTGTGCACCAGCGATGTTTTACTGCAGCTCCGCCTGGTAACGGCACAGGATACAGCCCACCAGTGCAAGAGAAATCCCCACTCACAACTGCGTGAGCTCACCCCGGGCAGCGGCTCGGGAGCAGAGGGTGCTGACAATCCCTGCCCGCGGGCCCTGCAGCCCGCCCAGGGCACGGCGGGGTGGCAGCTGCGCTGCCGAGTCACCGGGAGTTTCACTGAAACCATCTCAGCCGTGCCAGACAGCAAGTCACTCACCCGGCACTCCCTGTACCGCCTGCAATCAGCACCAGCAGCCCCGGCGAGGAAGCACCCGGGGAATGCTGGCAGCCCAGGGGCCGTGCTCGGCCGGTAACCGGGCCGGGGCTCCCTGCCTCTGCCGACAGAGCACAGGGGCTGCTACAACGGCCAGGCCCACTCCCTCCCGACCTCACAACAGGCACCTACAGTCACACTCACGCTCGGCTTCTGTCCAGCTGCACAAGATTGCTTCGGCTGCTGCCCACAGCCGAGATCCAGCTCCGGGTGGCTTCAGGAAGCCATCGGCTCTGCTGCTGCACTGCAGCAGGATTTCATTCCTCTGGAACAGAAGGCTCCAATTTGCACATCTTATCCCCACGTTCAGGATCAGAACACGTCACAGATCACACCTGGAAACTGCCTATTAAATCCTAGCGATTTTTTCCAACCTAAACAATTCTAGGGGTCTGTAAGACTGCTTTGCCAGGAACACAGGCCTCAGCCTCCACTGCAATAGACGGGAGTTTCCACGGAGGAGAAACCAGTCAACACCTGTGTTCTGGGGTTGGTTGTTTTGCATCCACATTCACAAGCCCATTGTCATCAGTTACATCTGTGTCAAAGCTGTTTTTCCAAATACTGCCAGCCACAGCAGCAGAGAACAGGACTGCCATCCGATTGCCACATACAGTTTCAAAGCCCAGGCAGATCCTAGATTGCATCCTGCAGCCTGCATTCACAGCTCCACCTCAAGCATGCCACTGCATGCTTTATTGGAATGAGCTGCCTCCTCTTCCTGTGCACCACATAATCTCACACTTGCTGTTTTCACTCCTTTACTTCTAGGTTAGCTGTACCTTTGCTGAGCAGAAATACTGTAATTCCAAGGAAAGCAACAGTGACAAGTCACTTCAAACAGTGACAGTAGCCATGAGTGCTAGCACATGGCATAGCAAGGCTGCTGAGCAGGGACTGTCGTTACCATTTTACAGATAGGAGAATAAACCTCTTCAGGAGGCAAAGATGCAAACTGGCACCTTCCAAGTGAACAGATTAGCTGCTTTTTAATGCAAATAATCACTTGCATTTGCTCTCCATTTACCACGTTAATCCCACTCAAACACGTCAGTGACTCACCCTCCCCTCTGCCCCTGAACAGCCACAGATCTCATCCCACCCCCCTGATCAATCACCAAACACCTTGTTACTGGACAACCTCTCTGACAAATCAGTTACATGATTAACTCAATTTGAATAAACTGTGTAGCTCACCCAGACTGAGGTGGTGCACGAAGGGACCACCTATTTGAATCCCTGCTCTGACATACACTATTCACTGAATCCATCTTTGTTTGCTTTTTAATATTTGTAAGTGTTCTTTCATTTTAGTCTACATTTTTCTGAATAAATTTATCTTCAATATAGGAAGAGATGCTTCTACTAAGACCGTTTCTACTGTCGTGCTGAAGCCATGGAGGAATTCAGGTGAAGATATCCTTTTAAGTGTATTCCAAACACCGAGCTCCACCTTGTCCTTCAGAAACACCTGACAGATGACATTAGTCAATGCTGCTCTATGCTCCATCGCCGCCCATTTGCAAGAGCTGGAAATGGTCCGTGGACAATATGCGATTCAACAGCACAGCAGTCACTAGGGCAGCAGACAAATGAACATGGACACTTGCATCCACCTAGCTGGTCTATGCCTACAAATACAAAACTAACTTTTCAGGTGGCAGCTTTTAGGGAGCTGGCAGTGAAGCACAGCCAACACCTGCTTGTTGATGACAGAAAGGCACAACCAGATGATGCAGCTGCTGCAGGACAAGTCTGATCAGCACAGCCTTGCACTCAGTCAGTGAACAAACCACCCATGCACAGACACCTCCTGTTGCCCACATGCCTCCTTTGGATTTGTCCAGCACTCTGTCCCACAGGGTTGATCTTTGGGGAGATCCCACAGCCTCTGGAAGCACAAATAATCACCACAGATCACTGCCTTTGGTCCTGCTGATGTCAGGCTGATCAGGGCAAACAGCTGACTGAAAGGTGCTTTACTTTGACCTAGCAGACCAGTAAACTGGGGTTGAAACTACTCAAAGGTAGAAAGTAGACAAAGCCAACTAAAACCAAGTTATCCTTTCTGATGAAAAACATCAGTTGTTCCCAGTCACATGGCTGACAACAGCTGGCCTGTCTCCATAAGCAGGGACTGTTGCTGAGGCTCTCCGGCACTAGCCTGACAAACTGGAAGTTTGGGGTTGGGCAAACTGACTCACACTTGAGAGTGAACAGAGATGTGTTCTGCCTTTTTGATAGTGGAAATAAAGCTAAGCTTTACAAGGAAAGATGTTATGGGCCACACGTAACCTTAGCAAGTGGAACATGTGCCAGCCTGGGAGGAACATCCCAGTGCACAGCGGAGACCCAGGGCTCCTCTCACTGCTTCCAACACCCTGTCTTTGTCAGCATGGCCCCCATGGCAGGGAAGGACAGTTTCTGTGGCAGGGCATGATGGCTCTGCTTCCAGGTGGAGTGGCAACACTGGGACTTTCTCCCTACTGAGAAGTGAAACAACTCTACGTCAGTTGGTGTAATGCATTTCTAGACACTTCTGTTACAGAATTGTACAGTACAGTGTCTCCTGTGCTGTCCAAAGACCCAAGTTGTTGCTGAGATTCAAATTAACTCAAAGTAAAAATAAATATCAGTCACTGCTTTACAATTCAAAGTCATGTGAAGAAGCCAAACTCTAAATGCAAAATTAGATCAACCCAGATTCACAACCAGATCTGGTACATAAACAGACCAAGTTTGCTCAATCTTGGATTTGTGCCACTTTTGGTGTTTTTCTAGTCTTGCCATGCTCATCCTAAGCCCTGGACCCAGGGGAGCAATGTTTCCGATGTGCTACCATCGCACACGTTCCATGCTGCTTCCCTTGTGTTTCTGCTCTCTCTCACACATGTACAAGGGTGTTGCAGATGCAGTGTTTGGAATAGCCCCACCTGCTTCAGGGCTTCACCTCAGAGCTGTCTCCATGGTTTATAGCACTGCCAGGCTACAGCTGTTCCATCTGTATTTGTCGTGCCAAGAGTCTATCTCAAGTGCAAGTATTTGGACTTGTGAAAAACAAATCAGGTAGTTTTAAGAACAGGGAATAAGATAGTGCTTTAATTAGACAAATATTAACCACTGCAGCTTCAGCAGAAGGTTTGGCAGATGAGGAACCAGCAAGCCACAAAGAAAAAAAACCCAGAGAGAAGTATTGTGGAATGACTGTACTGCACACACAAGGCAAACTCTGCCCTGAGGAATTATGTCAAAACAAGGTTAAATATTTCACTGGGACTAATACTTCCCATTTTATTTATTTTTACAAATCAATCTGCATAATGTATGCCGGCATCCTTTATGTTTCAGTTCTGCTTACAGTAATAAAACTAACTCTGCAAATCATCCTTGGCTGTATGTTAGTTATTTTTACATCCAAAAGCACCGAATGATAGAGGCTTGGCAGGACAGATCTGACTAAGAGAAAGAAAAAGCATTGTACTTCCCAAACATAGCAGAACAAGCCTGTTTTTAAAGCAGTAGGATGAAAATGATTCAGCCTACAGTTAAAATTAGAGGTATGGTGAGACTGAGACTGCAAGAGGAGTACTGAATTAAATGTGTTTTTACTTGCCTCCAACAAGCTTTTTTTATTAGTCCCTGGTAAAGGAAATACTAGCAACTTTAAAAGCCTGTGAATCAAATCCACGAGGTGTTTCATGGAGCAAATGCCCCCTGCCATTGTCACCACTTCAGAAAGCCAGCGGTGACAGAGCAGGGAAGCCATGCGGGGCAGATGCCCGTGACTCTCCGGTCACTCACCTGCTGCCTCCAGTGATGGCCTGGGAGGACAAGGCAAGGCCGGGGTAAAAAGAGAAGTGGCAGCACTGTGCCACACCTGGGGCTCCTGTCCAGAGCCTGTGCAGCCACCTTTGCCTCCTCCTCCAGCCCATTCACTGGAATGCTCACGGAGGTTCCCCAAGGCCCCCTTGCCCTCCCAGCTGAGTGGGGAGGGGCTGTGGGCAGCCACGGCCCCATCTCCCACCCTGCAGCAGCAGCACTGGTGCTCAACTACCAAAGCCCTGCTCAGATCAAACACTGACACTGCTGGCACAGCCATGGGTCACCTGGCTCAGAGCCACCCCGACACTGCTGTCTGTCTGTATCTTCTCTTGCTTCGTTGTGCTCAAGAGACACACACAGAGTAGTTCTGGAGCCTCTTATAATGAATTATTACTGAACCTCACCCCAAATACATGTATATGTATATGTATATGTATATGTATATGTATATGTATATGTATATGTATATGTATATGTATATGTATATGTATATGTATATACTTTTAATAGATATAAAGAAATATAAACCCCACAAACATTTTGCATGCTAAATGAAAAAAAATCATTAACTGCAAGAGTTTACTAAGCCAAATAACCAAATCAAGATATTCCCATTCCCCTCCTCCCAGATACACTATTTACAGCCATCAGGAATGTGTCACTGCTCAGCATTCCGACCCACTGCCTCCGCAGGCTTTTCCTTTCTCCAGCAGGAAATCCTCCAGCTGGCCCTACTTTGTTCTGTAGCACATTTTCAATTCAGCTTCTTTGTATCAATTGAATGTAGGTGCATGCAGGCATTTGGTACCTGCATGTGGGTGTTCCTCCTGGTGAGATCTCCTTACTTTCAATTTCCTTATGAGCAAATTAAAGGAAAAAAAAAAAAAAGAGTAACTCCTTCAGTGATTTTTCTGCCTTTCTGCAATATGCACACACACAAACTTCTTAAAGTAATGTAGAAAACAACAGCCACTGAAGGACTCTGCATCTCCCAACTTGGATTGACCAAGTCCAAGCCTAAGTTTATGTTGAAGGGTTTGCTCAAGTAAGTGTCTCGGATTTCTTCTTAACAGGAAAATTTTTGATTTCCCCAAGACCTTCTGCTTAGAAGCAAAATTATTTGCAAGTTGGTGTCATATAAAACCATGGGCTTTCAGGGGGAAAGGGCTTGATCCAGAGGGCAGAGGGCCTCAGGTTCTGTTCCAGGGACAGAAAGGAGACACAGATTATGGGTGAGCAGGAAAACCAAACCCTCAGTTTGGCTGTGGGTAGAGCTCGAGGGGATGAATTACTCTTGTTTCAGAAGCAGTGCCCTTAGCCTGAGGCTAAAAGAAGTAAAATATGCACTAAGGTAGGACACTTGCTAGGCAGAGTATCCTCTTGGGGTTTGGTTTGGTTTGTTTGTTGTGGGTTTTTTGATGCTCAACAGCTATTACCACTAAATAAACAGAGCCTGTGACAATACACAGAATATAATTGCCTTCCTCTAGTGAGCCACATTTTCTCCAAACAAGAATGGACATGTTGGGTTGTTTTAATTCCTGGTCTAGTTGGGCATGTCTTATCTCTGGCTAAAAAAAATGGAAATGCATAATGAAGGCAGCCAGTTGTCTTGAGCACAATTCCCACCACAGGATAGGACTGTTGGTGAGATGTGGTATCAGTACAGGGAAACAGTACTGCCAGCTGAATAGATCTCTCAAATTTCTTTCTGCAAAATGTTATGTCTAAAACTACTAGAAATAGCACAACTGAGTGATAAAATTTAAACAAGTGTGAAAAAATATTTGCTTTATTTTCACTTCTGTTTTCCTTGTGAACCTGACTGCATTTTGTTTTGTCAAAATCATACTTCATGTGCCCAAGGACTGCACTTTTCCACCCCCTACACCTGTGTTCTCATAAACAGTAGCAGTGCTTAAACAGATTCTGCAGCAGCTTCTACAGGACTGAGAAGGCAGGCTTGTTGGACGCTTTCATCTAAAAAGAGATAGGAATAAAATAACTTTATATAAGAATAAAAAGTCCAATTCCTGCTCTGGCAAATATCCTCTTCCTCACAACCACCCTCAGAAGGGTCTGGTCACTTCAGGGACTTCTGCCCTTAAAAGACTGAAATGCTCTTTGATGTCTGCTTGATGAGGCCTGAACCTACAAAGACTGAATTTTCACATTGCCAGAACCTTCCTTCCATGAATAGGCACTGATTTCATGTACTACTTTAGGATCCGATCTTAGAGGACACTATTTTTAACTATATGAAGAAAAAACATGTCTAAAACACTTTAACCCTCCAGCTGAAGCTACACATACTTTAAAGCCCTACTAATATATGCATAATTAATGTGTATATTACTCAGCAAAGGGTAAACAGCAAGTGTTACAGTAACTCTCCTGTCACTAATTTTAATACTGTACCAAAATATGCTACAGTAATTTAACTAGTACATTACGGAGTGTCATAAATAATTAAAACTAAAGTTATAACTGGCAAAATGAATGAAGCAAGAACATTTTGTAACCCAGTGTTCTTTCTACTCAACTTCGTAATTTTCTAATTTGAGTAAAACACTAAATCTGATTCTGTCTGAGCACAAAAAGGAATTTTTTCATATAATTTACTAATTTGGAAAGTAGCTTGGTTGGAAAGAAATTGAAACGTTAAAACCTCCACACAAGCCATTCTATGACAGAATATCTGTCTACATGCCACACAACATAAACTGCTCTTTTGTCATCATTCCCAGGTCCTGAGGTGAAGCCGAAGGAAGCACATCACAGCAAGTGAGAACCATCCAGGACAAAACTCTGCTGCCAATGGAAGGAACCCATCCTACTTGGTCTCTCTCAGAGGATGCAGGAAAGAGATGGGCTTCCCCAGGCACCCCAGCTGACACCACGTGAGTGAGCAGGACCTCTCTCTTCCACGAGCCAGGCAACACCTGCTCTGCTGCACCATGGGCAAGGATGACTGCTGAGTGCAGGGCAGAGGCAGGAGAAATAGCTTCTGCTTTGGCACATGAAGTTACAGCTCTTCAGCTTTTGACGGGTGAACAGCACAGGAGTGACATTATCTTTTACAGGGATTTTTAAAGCAGACCAAAGGTGCTTTTATACAAGTTGGTATAACATGCTGCTCCATTACTTCAATCAATAGGAAGTGTCAAATTGTTTTTGCAGAAGTCTTCTATTGTTCTGTATTGTTTTGCTTTTAAATTTTCATTATTTGGTTTCACTGAAATAACAGGTCTCTTTTTTTAGACAGACATAAAAGAGGCTGACAGACAATGTCTGCTGCTTCACTGTTTCCAGGTGGATTCCATATTCTGCTCCTTTACTCCTCTCACCTCCTACTCTGTCTTCTCTGAAGTACCATGGAACCTTCCACGTGCCCATTTTCTTTTCATTTTTAATTTGTTGGTGTTTATTTACTAGACAAAAGACTACATCAATTAATCTGCTTATGCTGCCTGAGCTGGCCCTGACTTTCACTGGAACAGAGCACCATCCCTACCAACACACCAGGGCCAGGCCTTGCAGCCCCATACCCCTCCAGAGCAGAGGGAAGAATGCTGAGGGGGGGCAGCCCCAGGATGAACTCTCAGGGAGAAATCCCTATGGAGTTTGAGCTCTGACCTTGTTTCTGTAGTCTCCAGGAAGGGGGTTCCTCCATCTCTGGAGCCCACCACAGCACAGAAGGATCCTTAGTGGCAGTGGCTGGGGCGAGTCCATGGGCAACCCTGGGCTGCTGGCTGGCTGCACCCATTGCCCTGCCAGTGGGAAAGGGGAAAGGCAGAAGGGAAAAAGCTTTCTCTCTCTGCATAGGCCTGACTTGTGCAATTACACTGCAGCAGATGGAAATCTTTGGGGACAACAATCTCCCTGCTCACAGGGTAAGGCGGTTCCCCCTGGCACAGCAGGGGCAGGCACAGCACTGAGAACATCCCAGGGGAGAAGCTTATTTAGATTTGCCCTCTGACAGTGGTAAAAAGGATCCTCCACCCATCTGTCCTGCCCTCCCTGGGAGGCTGAGCAGGGGACACACAGCCTGTTCCTAGTACAAACGGCCCACAGGCCACCCCAGGGAGTCTTGGGACCATGTGAGGAGCTTCACCAGGCACTGGGAGATGCTGGAGAGAATGGGATGCTCCTGCAGGGATTCACTTCCCCAGGAGATCTTGAGTTCTTGACAAAGCTGTGTAGCTGAGATTGTAATACCACTCTGCTGTGGACAAGGACACCAGGGGGTTGCACTGGGTATAAGCAAGGACAGTTTCTAGTTCTCAGTTTTTTACAATAATGATGGATTAATCCTGTTCTGCTAACCTGCCAGGACAGAACAGCTGACAAAAGACTCCTCCAAACTGCAACGGGTGTCCTCAGCTGCAGGAGCCAGCAGTTAAGCACACAGTTAACTCCCACAGACCAACTATTTCCTTCATTTTTTTTAACAACCATTTCTTTAGGCAAGTGTCTCCTGGTATTTTAAAAACTCATTTTAATCAATTTAAAATTAATAACAAAGCAGCAAACTCCTTAGGGCCTGAGAGCTCCAATCTCTGCCCTTCTGGAAGTGATGAGTCAGCTCCAGTGTGGCAGCCATGGAGCAGCTGAGGGCCGCCCATGAGAGCTGCACGCGCTGAATTAGGTCACTTGGTTTGCTATTCATGGAACGGTGGCTGTCCCTGCCATTCTGAGAGAGCTCCTGCACTCCAAGGACACTGCCACAGCACTTTGCAGCTGCTGCTGCTGCCATGGCTCTTTCCTGTGTACTTATCAGGTGGGACCACCACAACAGAGCCACTCCAAGAGGAGGCAAAGGACAGTGGCCGCAGGACACAGCGCACTCAGAGTCCTGTCCTGCTGCCTGCTGTCAGCACGGTGTCCCCTCAGGTTGCTGCCCTGCTCACTAACCCATGCTCTGCTCGGGCTAGGAGCAGGAAGCAGCAGTGCCCAGAGCCAGACTTCTGGCTCCAGCCTCTACCCAAAGCACGGCTCACACCCAGGCCAGCACAACTCACTTCTCAAGGGAACACTTGCTCCTGGGTACTGGAGCAGACCCGCTGTGTTCCCTCACTAATCACCGTGTCAATAGCAATGCCATGGTGCCAACAGGCAGCTCCTGTGGCAGATCCCTGCAAAATACTGGGTTGGAAGTTACCCACAGCACAGGCTTTCCATGCTCCTGGCAAGTTTTCTCATGCCAGTCATTCTGGAACTAGTTCAAGCACATGTATTTTATCACCTGGGAAGACAAAGAGAACAGCCATCAGAGGCTGGTAGGACCAGACCCACTTGCGTCCAATTCCTGCTCTGGCAAATATCCTCTTCCTCACAACCACCCTCAGAAGGGTCTGGTCACTTCAGGGACTTGGAGGTCCAGCATTCCTGTTTACCAGCTGCCTGAACTCCCAAGTGCCCATGTTTCTGAAACACAAGTCTCCAGAGATCCAGAAAAAGATCTTCTGAACACCCTGGGAAACATATCTGTGCTGTTGCTGCAGTCTAGTGCCCATGTCCTGCTTAAGCCTCTAGTATTCAAGGAGTGGTTTTGTCCCTGTCAGAGGGGCACAACATGACAAAATGACTGCTTGCTCACCTATTAATATGCAGCTGTGACAGAGATGAAAGATTTTGGCCCACACCCTCATTTGTTCACTGATGAGAAATCAAAATGAACCAAAATGGTTGAACATTTTGTAAATTCCATTTCTCTGGAAGGCTGCAGAGTGACAGATGTAGTGCAATGGCAAATGATAGACAGCTCTCTAAAGTTTAGTTGTGAGATTTCAAAAGACCTTCCTCTAATGTCCCAGACAGAGCATAACAGGCATTCCTGAGGCAAATAACAGATTTATTTAAAAAACCCCAGCAAAGCTTTCTTTAAAAGAACACAATGACATTTTCTGTGCAATCTCTGCAGGGCATGTCTAAGGGCACCCCACAAATGCTCCCTGCCCTGCTGAGGCCTTCTAGGCACTCCACCTGTACCTATCCTCCTGCTGGTCAGCACAAAGCCTCTGAAGAAGACTGAAATTCAAAGTCAGGTTTTGTAGTGAAGCAAGAAAACAATATTCAGTTCTTTAATGACAAATCTGTTACAAATGTCACCATTTTGGTTCCCAACTCCAGTTTCTTTTATGACTACTTCAAGTGCTTGGACAAGAGTTTTGACTAAACCAGTCTCTTGCTGACAAGATCACGGGTACCCAAGAACAAAACTAAATCTACTTCCAGTTACTTCTGTGGAAGGAAAAGATGGTCTTAAATTTCTGATACGTATGTGTGGCCTGCGAGACATGGTGCTTGCTAAATGAAAAGTATGAATTCTACCTCTTCAAAGCTCATTTTTATTTGTTTCTATTTGTTCAATATTTTTAAGGGTAACACATGGAGGAAAAATGAAGTGACATATAACAGATGATTTTGAAATGTTACCTTTGGTAGCACAAAGTGAAAATGCAAATGTATTCTTGCACAAGCATAGCAAACAGAAAGGGTGGTCATCCCCACCACATCCTGAAATATAACCAGCTAATTTGTTCAGAAATGGCATTACCTTTATTCAGTGCAGCTAAGGCATTAGCTTAAATCTGCAGAACATTTCCAGTATACATAACATACAGCAACTTCCACCGTGAAGCTGAGAGTACATTAAAGGGTGCTATGATTACAATACACATACTAGATCAAGCAGATTCTGCAGCAATATTTTAATTTTCACTTAGATTAAATTTAAATTATGATTTACATCACTCTTCTAAAAAACAGGGAAAGAGGTGCTGTAAGTGTAGCAGCAGGCACACATATCTTCATGTATTTTTCTCTATTTTTATCTTGTTGAATTTAACAAACTTCCAAGTGCAAGTAGATTGAAGCTCCATCTAGTGCCAGGGGCCGGGAAGTTACTGGGAGATTTTTACTCCAAAACCAGCAAACATTCTCAGACAACTGTGGAGGAACAGTAGCCAGCCTGGCACCCAGAGCTGTGGCACACCAGTGAGAACACTGCAGAACTGCTCTTACAGGGTATAAAGGCTTCATTTAAAAGCTGCAGGAGCTTTGGCCAAGCAGAGACCACAGCACAGCACCCGAAACGCGCCCAGCACGGTGAGAGGGGTCCCTGTGCACAGCTGGCACCTCACTCCGCACCGTGCTCCATCACCAACACATTCTGCACAGCTCCTCTCCTTGGATCCAGGGAACCAGGATGCTGCTGGTGCACCCCAGTTCACCCTGCTAACCTCTATCCAAATCCAGGCCATCAATGGTTCTGAAATGCCTTTGCTGTTTAATACATGGCTTGAGCACTTGCTAGCAAGTTACCACTGTCTCTTCCACAAACAGCTACTAATGGTAGCACAGAAAATTACCAATGGTGTCTATTACCAACACACAAAATATTCTAGCTGGTGTTAATGTTCCCTCCCTCTCTTTTTCTGTGTTTTTTCTTCCAATGGCAAGTGCTAGAACTGCACCTGTTTCTAGCTCTGTAACAAAGCCATGCTGCATGTCCCAGCTCCTGTAAGCAGACACTATTCTAACTCAGAATGAGGAGGTTTGTGTAGCAGAGGACAGCTGTTCAGATGGTTCAGTCAAAGCAGTAACGTTGGAAGTTTTTTTTACATGTGGAAGTCATGTTTCTTCATTTAAAAAAAGTGGTTTTCGTTGTGCATTTTACATTTGAGTTTCAAAGAAAACTGAAATGGGAGGAATCCTTTCAGTGTCCTAGTTAAATGTAACCCACCCGAGTCATAAAGCTTTAAAAAGCACTATGCTAACTTGGACACACGGTACAGAAAAACTGTATTAGATGCATCTGTCCCACATTTGTCTTCACATAACCTGAGCACATACTGGGAACTCCACCATTCTGAACATCCGTGACCATCCCGTGCATGTGAGCAGCTGTAGGCACCCCAGTACCAACTGATGATGCGGTGCAAGCGCCACTGATGCATGAGGATGTCAGCAATACAGACAGGTGAGGATGGAGAATTACACAGCAGATGACTGGACTCTTCTTCTTCATTGTACCACCACCATGACTCTGCTCGGCTGTGTAAAGGCCGGCAGCAAAAACTCAGCGTCTGCTCCAAAGCAGCGCCCTGCCCAAGAACAAACATTTCCTCCACAGACACTTTCTGCGTGGTGACAGCAGCGGCGCTGGGGGAAGCCCACCCCTGCATGGGGGTACAAGCAGGACCTCCTAAAGCACCCCCGGCTCTCTGGGGTGCCAGACTAGCGCGGTGCTGAAGGAGCTGCCCCAGCCCCACCGGCCTGGGCAGTGACTCTGCTCGCCAAGCCTGCCACACGCTCACCCTCCACAGTGAACAGCTGGGTTGAGAGACAGAATGATTTATTGTCTTTTGAGAGGTACTTTGAAAGAAGAGAAAACGTTCTAAATGAAACCACATTATTCTTAGGCTACTTTCCCCTTTATTCATTTCTACTTTTCCCCATTCCTACCATTTTTGTATTCTTAATGTTTCCTTTCACTCGTACCAGTGTGGCTGCTTTACAGTTGCACAGTATTAGACTGAATATGCCTCTTCTAAGATTACATAGACAACTTTGAGCAGAACAATTTTCATATACTTTGTTCCTCAAAAATCTGATATTTGAGTGGATGAAATTGAGAGAAAAGCACTACGCCTATGGCAGAAATAATTCTCTCCATGATGAAACTAAGTAGCACTCAAACTACCAAAAATTCACGCCAAAATGTTCTAAATATTAAATATACAGTTGCTCTTTGACAAGCTGACGGCAAACAAGTTGACTCTTGCTTACAGCTAGGATCAAGTTTTTTGTGGCTAAAGAAAAATTTGGTATAAGGTTAGAACGGTATCATTTTGCTGGGAAAATATGGCTTTTTAGACTTCAGAATTATTATTAAATGCTTTTTAAGACAGTGAATGTTTTAGGTAGAAATTGCGTATCACAATAAATTTATGTATTTTTGAATCACAACTGATTCAAAAATCCCTTGGATTTTTAACAAGTAACAAGCATTAACAGCAAAATCATTTGTGATCAGAGGTGGAACAGCATGCAGACAAACATATTTAGAGATGCTACTAATGAAAGCAAGTTGAACGAAGAAAATAGTGCCCTGAACAAAGCTCCAGAGCTCCCCAGCTGCATCATGCAGGTGACTGAACGTGCAGCAGAAAGCAGCACAGAAAGCATCACCTGCAGAAACTGTGAGCTAGGAAAACAGAACCGTGTGTCAGGCCTGTCACCAAGACACAGCCTTGGTGACACCAAGCCACAGCCAGGAGAACGCTGCTGCCTGGGATGATGTCCCACGGGAGAGGGGCCTCACGTTCCTGCCATGCACCAGAATGCAATGCAACAGTTGGAACTGGGTTTTCTTCTTAATGCATGCTAGCACAGAGAAAAAATGCAGATCAGCTATTAAAAAGCTAAATTTGTTCTACCAGTCAAATGTGATAGAGAAAAAACAAGCAGATGAAGCCTGTGAGAAGTTAAATGTTCTCTTTCATCTCCTATCACTTCTCATTGTGGTCAGTGAAGTGTGCACAGAGGTCACAGGTTCAGGCTTTACACCACAATAAGATTGTTAACTGTCCCCATTAAACTGAACAAATATCCATTAAAAAATGACTGTGTCAAGACCCTGTGCTTGCTGTGCTTCATTTTCCACTTTTCTGCTTTCCCTCCCTCTGACTTTGTGCTTCTCCAATCCTATTATTGCATTTCTTAGCCTCAGTTTTGGCTTTTAAGATTAACTTCCCCACAACCTTTCACCCACTGCAACAGCTAGTTGCCCGAGACACATGATGAGTCACCATGAGTTTGGGCAAACTAACATAAGGACCTTAGACTGAGTATGTTCCCACCTTCCCAACACTGTGTCAAGCTATCTATGAAAAATGAAATTCATAGTTTGATACCCTCATTTCATAACTGAAAAGTTAACAGTTCCTATTTGGGTTCTGTTTGCTTGACTTTAAGCAAAACAAAATACTGCAGGATCTAAGCATCCTGAGGGGTCCAACTGCTTGGTAACTGAGGCACAGAAAGCTGTGTCATATGGGCCTAATTCTATACTTGTTATTCCTACAGGGACTCATCAAAGACACCATTATGAACCAGAGACTACCTCTCCAAGAAAGAATTTACATTCAATGTACTTTAATTTCTAGGAATAAGGTTTACTTTCTGTTGGCCATCAGTGAGATAAAAAATTCACCTTAAAAATCCTAAAGCTGAGCAAAGTTCCATGACTTTAGACATCTTTTTTAGTGCTTTGGCTAGTCTGTAAATCGCATCCCCAAAGAACTGTCCTTCCTCCTATTTTAAGTACTTCTGGAAGCCACTGAAATGGAGGCAATTTCATGCTCTTATATGACATAGCTATATCCCTACGCTTGCATCTGATTTTCAGAGTGGCATTGTGGGTTTGTTCTGTTTGAACTTGATGGTTAAATAAAAAATAAACAAGGGAAACCCCTCAGAACTGCTTACATAACTGTTTTACATCGGAAGACAAAGGTTTTGCTGAGCTATCTTATTGGTGAAACCATACCAGGCCAAAATCCTCTAAGGAGATGAAACTCTCATCATGGAGAGTTAACATGGAATTAAACCATTGTTCCAAACAACGCAAGATACACCAGAAAAGCACCTTTTTTTTCAGAATTTTCTGGATGGTTTAAGTGCCACTGTATAAGGCTCTCTGCAGTGCAGCCACAGCTATGCTGGCATGGGACAGGACCTTCTTCATGCACAGGTGTAGTAGCTGAGCAATAAAACTCTGCACAGTGGTCTTAATGATTGCTGCATTTTGAATTACCATATTTTTTAAATCTAGTTTCAAGTTTTCCACACATTAACATGTCATTTTCATAATTTGTTTCCAGCTAACACTCATCCTAGTCTCTGGTGGCTTCCCAGAGTTTCAGCTAAGTCCCTTGGGTAGCTGTGGAAGGATCCTGTCCAGCCTGACCCTCACCAGGCTGACACACACTGCTCCTGGCTGTCACCAGAAGTGAATCCACTGACTTGTAGCACTTGGAAACTGGTGTTTCCCTCTGCACTTCCAAAAGCAGAGGTGTGAAGAGACAGACAGCAGAGCCCAGCAGGAACCCAGTATGGTCAGCAGGGGAAGTGGGCACCAGAGCCAGGCACTGCAGCCCATGAGCTCTGGCTCTGGGAAGTTTATCTCATCAAGAAGCCCTGGTGCATCCTGCTGGTGGTTTTCTGCCCTCCTGTCTGTACATAAATGCTGGTTACATTAATCTCCAAATGGTGAAATACACCAACTTGGTGAAAAACAGTTAGAACCTGTGACATCATAACGGTTGGATGAAATTATCTCAGAGATCTCTCCCAAACTAAACAATCCTATTGTAAGAAGTCCTACCTTTGGCTGTCTCATCATTCCAAACAGAGCAGCAGTACTGATAGCTACAAAGCCTGACAGAAAAACCCAAGTTATATTACTCCCAAAATATAACCCTCCTTCAAGTCTTTGGACAATTTCAGTTTTTCTGTTAACAATATAAAAGCAGTCAAGTCTCTCACAAAACTGTAAATAGTGAGTACACTCTGGTTAAGCACAGCTGGTACTTTAGAATAATTCCAAATTATTATTTTTCTTAGATGTGATCCAACATCAATTTTAGACAAAGTTCTGAACTGAAGCAAAGACCAGTAATTGTTACAAGCTGCACAAAACCCTACCAAACTGTGGCTGTAGTGTGCAACTAAATTACGGAAAGAACAACTACCGGCTGAAATGTAAGAAGATACTAAAATGCAATAAATAATGATTTCACAACTATTTACTATATGGTTATAGCTTACAAGCAGTCCATTTCATATGTGAGTTAAGGCACTGATGATAAAATGACCTACAACATCTACCAATTTTAACAAGGATATTTTTATACACACATAAATATTTAGCTTCAGAAATGTCTTTTTAACTCTCTTAAATTCCACTTAACTCTCATAGCAAAAACACCCCAACAACCCTGGAGGTCCCCACTCTTACAATCTTCAACATACAGAGCATACCCTCATTTTCTTAAATCCAGCAGTTTCAAAGGTGCTGCTGCAGTAGTGCCTACACAAACAGTATTGTAACAATTGTATAACACAGCACACAACCAAATGAGGCACCTAAGAGTGAAAATAAAATTAAAGAATCATGATTTTCAGAAACACTACTAGTGACTGCTGAATCTGCAAATTACACAAGATACCTGGTAGCTTTGAAACATTAAATAATAGCAACCCAATTTAGACTTCACTTTCTAGATATGTTACTAGAGTTAGTTCACAAATAACGAGTAGAAGCTGAGCTACCAAGCAGCTGTGAAATCCTCTACCCTGATCCAACCATTTATGTTAAGGAGATCCCAGACTTCCATGCAGTTATTTCCCATTTAAATCATTCAAAGCAGATGTCTGTATTCCTTGTATCGCTAACACAATCTGCACACCAAAACAGCCCTCGCACCACTAATCACCTGCTCTGTGCAGCTATTACAAAAGGTAATATCCCCCATGAGGCAGCAGCATTACCTGCCTGCTCTGCACTCTGACACACAGGTGAAACACTTCTCAAAGAGGGAAAGCACTGAACCACCACACATCACCCAAGCGTGGCTCCGGATTCGGGGAAAGCAGCAGCTTCTCCCCACAGCCTGGCACAGCTCTGGGCTGGCAGCGACCATGGGGTCTCTGCCTCCTGTGAAACAGGACTAGGTGCTGGGCTGCAAGGGTTCAGGAGGGCACAGATGCTCATTGGCAGAAGGGATGGACAAATGTGCTGGAGGGTGTGATTCCTTCAGGCAAGAGGGGCATAGCCTTTGGCTAAAGTCCTGGAAACCCACAGGTTCTTGTGTGAGATACCTGCATGCTTGTACCAAGCAGCCTGCTGTCTAAGAGAAGCCCACCTCTTATTAATCAAATGGTAATAATGCTAGCATAGCAAATGAGCAGTTCCAAAATCCTCAAGGCCTGCCCCTGGGTCACAAGATGTCTGTCCCTACATCCATTAAATCCATTTATTAAGGTAACACGATCTGGAATCCTTATTGCAACTTGAAGACAATCATCAAAAAAATCAAACACATTTTGGTTGAACTCTAAAACTAACAGGCCCATCAGCCTGTCATTCATTTCAGATGGAGGCATTCCATTTTGTGCCAGTAAGAATGTTTAACTGGGACCTCCTACAGGCCAGGAATAAATAGAGAACTGACCCTCCATGGCACCTTCAGACAGAGGAGAACCTTTTCTCTTTCCCATGGAAGGAATCTCTGGAGGCAGGATGATGAAGACAAGACAAAGTTCACAAAAAGCTTTAGCTATTTTAAAAGCTGAAAGCAACTTTAAAGACTGTAACTCATTGGTAGATACAGTGACATGAGAATATTTCTGGGATACATGGATGATGCTGTCCAAATTCAGAGGGGTAAAGGCACTGTGAAAACAAAATAGAGAAAAAAAAAACCTTATGAAATTAAGGTACAAGATGCAAATGAGCTCTTTTCCAAGTAGCTAGTAATCCAAGCAATTAGTACTAAACACTCAATCCCATGACAACAGAACTAGGTTGTGAAATGTCTATGAAACCCTGAAGTGTGGTGTAGGGGTATCCACTATAAATACCTGGGGACTTAAGGTAAAGGAAAAGAAGGGTAAATGGAAATGTAAAAGAAAGGTCAGGAAAAGGCAGACTCGTTTATTGCATACTATGCCTTGGAATATTCAGATATGAGATCTAACTTCTTGAATTATAGCCACAAAGCTATTGACACGGACAGCCACGCCACATCCCACCAGTCTCCACTGCCCCATGAATCACAAGAGTCAGCCAGTAAAGTAAACCCACCCTGCTCAAAACCAAGATGATCCTCCCACCTATTTCAGTGTTACAGAAAACAGAGCAATTGCCTCGAAACACACTCTTAAGGTGCTGGAGAACACTCCTGCGATCTAGGACAGCATTGGAGCAGGCAAGCCATTCTGCCCAGGGCCCGATATCAGTGCAGCAAACCAATGGCACCAGCTTTGGGTGTTGTAAAAGAATGTGGAACTAAATTATTGCATCAGAGACTTAGTGGAATCTGGAACAATAAACTCCAAAATCGCCAGTGACAACCCCTTGCAGAAATAAAATGTAGCAGATGCCGATGTCTGAGACAGGGAGGATGCGAGGCAGGCAGGGGGTCAACCACTCTCTGAGGGGCGCGAAGGCAGACATGAGATTATAGAAACAACGCAAATGCAGCGACTGCACCGGGGCCGTAAAGGGCACAGCGGAGCAGGGCACGGGAGGGATGGGGCGCCGGACCTTCTGTGCATGGAGCGGGCACAGCTCTGCCCCGGCAGCTCAGCC
>VYXD01015760.1:190900-218423 GCA_013397195.1 Hylia prasina | reverse complement strand
CCGCCGTGACGCTGCACTTTGCGGCCGCCGCGGTGCGGCCGGGCCCGCGCCGCACCCCCCAACCTCCGGGCTCGGGGCCCTTCCCGAGGGGGAGGCGGAAGGGCCGCGGCGGCAGGAGCAGCCTGGGCCCCGCGGGCGGGCCAGAGCCGTGCTGATGCCGCGGGTGCGGGCAGGCCCCGGGCTGATCTCCCGGGACAGGTGCGGACAGAGTCCGCGCCAGCCCGAGGTCAGTCTCCGACGAACGCCTTGCGCCGTTTAACGGGCTCAGGCCCGGAATCGCCGAGGCAGAGGCTCCCCCGCGCGCAGCGACCGCGGAGCAGCGCAGACTGCGCCTAACAAAGCCCTGTGTTCTGGAGCACTTCCTGCGGGGAGCGAGGGGAAATCACGGCCTCGGCCTCTCCACACGAGACAGGATCGGTTCTAAATGGAAATTACAGCAATATACCCTGTTGTGCTAACTCTGAACTCTTTCCTTTGACAGCCAGGAGAAATAGATATGATTGTAGGAAAAGACCGAGAGGGTTTCTTCACCAATGGTCTGACCCTTGGTGCAAAGAAGTGCTCTGTGATCAGAGATAGCCTGTATGTCGATGGCGACTGCACAATGGACATCAGGACAAAGAGTCAAGGTGGTGAGCCAACATATAATGTTGCTGTAGGCAGAGCTGGACGAGGTAAGCACCCTTTTGTCTACCTTCAGATCGCTAAATTAGGAATGTGACCCTAAGCATAGATTCCGACTATTAAGAAAACAAAACTCCTGTATTCAATGGCTAATTTTGGGAAGTGATGCAAGGGGTGAATGGCAGTGCTCTAGCTGAGTTCTTCCGCTGTTCCCACCTGCATCGCAGCCCAGCACCAGGCTGTGCAATAGTTAACAGGTCTCTGACAAGCAGGAAAAAGCAGGCTGCAGCTCCAAGCTGGCTTAGCTGGTATTCCATCACTTGATACTTGAAGCTTAGGAGGGGTCTTTTAATGACAGGCAGTGACTGCAGCTTTCTCGTTGTAAATTACTTGATGGAAAGTTTATTCTGCAAAGATGTGAATCTCATGTATGAGCTGCTCCTACTTAAGAAGTTCTACACTAACTTTTCTTGCACTTACTATTGAGCTGGCTGAAGTCTGTCCAGGCTGAAAAAGCCCGTCCAGTTTGGTACCACCAAGAAATGTGCTTCTTGCTCACACACCTGCTCCATGTGCTCTTCAGTTAACTTCCAGTAAAACCTATTACGGGACAACCACTCATCTGGGATATGAAATACTGTCTGGGAGTGGTGTGCCTTATGTTGGGAGCACCTGGGCTGGCATTTTTGGGCTGGCTGTGGAACAGGTTCATGAGTGACAAGACTTTCACTTATAGGTGTAAAACCAAAGGGAGAGCAGCCCAGGGCAGGCATGCAGGAAGAGGGTTGACAGCGCTGAAGTGAAACAAGCAGACTTCTGATTTGTGAAATGCCAGTGAGAACTGTCTTAAGCTTTTATGAGCAAATTGCTATGGAGATAGAATCATAGAGTCAATTGGTTGGAAAAGCCCTCCAAGATCAGAGTCCAGCCCTTCTCCCGATGCTGCCAAGGCCACCATTGACCCATGCCCTCAAGTGCCACAATCACACAGCTTTGAAATCCCTCCAGGGATGGGGACTCAACTACTGCACAGGGCAGCTGTGCCAGGGCTGGACAGCCCTTTTGGAGAAGCAGCTTTCCTAATATCCAACCTAAACTTCCATGGTGCAACTTTGATGCCCCGATTTATGATCATGTGTAGGTGGACTGGCTGCAGCATTCCCAGCTTGGTGAACAGTCCCTGGCCTATGGCAGCCCAATGCTCATTGTGTCCCCCTCCCTGCTGGGGGACATCTGATGGCAGCTCACAGTGGCTGTTGCTGGTGAGCTTCCAGTGTTCCTTTCACCAGACAGTCGGAGGCACCTTGCTGGAACTGGGGGAGTGGGGAGTGCAGCAGCACGACAATTGTCCCTGTGTTTTGTCTTATGTAAAAAGTGTGGTTTATAGTTGTGTTACTGCATGGAAAGTCTCAGCCCAACTCACCTTTTGGGGTTTTTTACCAGCATCAGGGCAGTTACTCTGGCATAGCAGCAGTGACTGCTACAGCATAGATTATGGGAATTTTCTTTTGCCACCCTCCAGTCACACTTGCACACACACTGCACCTCTGCTCCTGCAGGTGTTTAAACTGCCATCAGAATTTCCTTGCTCGGTGATGACTGATGGTGAGAGGCACTGGAATGCTTTTTTGATAGCTGGTGGCATTTTTCTTAGCAGTGAACTCTTACAACTTCCAGTTTGATAAAATCTCTGAGAATAGCTTGTGCCTTCTCCCAGCCCTATCTGTGTTTTAACAGAATGGTTAAACTAGCTTAATACCGAAATACTAAATCCTGAAGGGTGTTTAATGCACTGCCTAAAACTTGCATTATTTCCATGTCTAACACACTCTTTTTAAAACTTTTTTTCTTTTCTCTTTCAGTCTTGGTCTTTGTAATGGGCAAAGAAGGGGTCCATGGAGGCGGATTGAATAAGAAGGCATACTCAATGGCAAAATACTTGAGAGACTCTGGGTTCTAGTTGTTAGGCAGACTGTTAAGTATTAGGGGAAGATTGCTATTAAACTTTCCTGGCGGTGAGCTTTAAACCTTACATTCTGGAAACTTTACTAGCAATGCAGGGTGATGGGGTATGAACCTGTGTCTCCTTTGTATCCCTTTGTTGGTGGGGAAAGCTGTTATTTTTTTTCCCTTTAATTCTTTTTATTTCTGTTTTGTTTCCTTGTGTACTCCAGCATTGGTTATAGTCATGGGAAAGGAAGGTGTCCATGGAGGGACACTCAACAAGAATGCATATGAACTGGCTTTATACCTGAGGAGGTCTGAGGTCTGAGCAGCCTCTCCCCATCTACCTAGCAGCTGTCTGCACTACCACCCGCTTGTGCTCAGTGCTACCAGACTGTAGATGGTAGTTTGTGGTTTTTTATTTACCAATTTCCTACTGTCATAACTCCAGTTCCCCCTTGTTCATCTCTGTAACCAGTGTAGGTAACCGAGCCTGTCTGGCACCACCATGACCATGATATGCATGATAACTTGAAACTTGGGAGGGGAACATGCCAAGTGTAGGCTCTGCTTCATCTTAGCAATTAGTGTGATATTGACAACTAAACCAACTGAGATACTAAACAAGGTGCCGATTGTACAATCTAATTTGATCAATGCCTCTTCAGCACTTTGAGCAAGTCACAGCTCACTAGTCTTCCTTTCACAGAGCACGGTTGGGAGGAAAAAAGTGCGTGCATATCTTCACTTCTGTCCCTCTCTTTGTTTCTGTTTTTTAAACCCATGTGTTTGCTTACACCCATTTTTATAGTGCCTGGTTTATTTAACCAATTTGCCACTCAAAAGCTATTAATGTCACATTAGTTTTGTCATTGCACTTCACTGTAGGCTTAAGTCTCTTACTTTTTCTTGATGTTGTCGGAAGGTTGTACTGCTTAACAAGTGCAATCACAAAACTATGAAAGGGTACAGATGTACTTCCTCCCATGACCTTAAACCACCATCCTAGGGACTCCCCAGACATTCCATCATTACAATAGCTCAGGCACTTTTTTTTTTTGCCAGCTCCTGTTCTGTAGTTGACTTGTGCAAGGCTGCCGCTGTGGCCCTTAGCTAGCCTGGTATAACCAGCTGGAGTGTGTCTGGTTTCAGTTTTTCATAGGACCAATTTTAATTTGCAGCTTGGGGGTCGGGGGGTGTGGGGTGTTTGTTTTTTTTAATATGAAACTGCAATGTCATTGTGGAGAACTGCCACCTTCAGCTACCCTGGGAGCTCTGACTGGCTTCAGTCGTTCTGCCAGATCACTCAGTGGTGCAGAGTTTGGCTGCTCTGAAGCCACTGTTTGGATGAAGGTTGGTAGTTTGTAAGCTAAACTGTCAAAATACCATTTCAAATTTAAAAATCTTCATCTGGCCTGTCACACCCTTGCTGCAGAAATGATGGAGTGAGCTGCCTTGTGCACGAGTCATCTGAAATGTCTGTAACCAAACTCAGTTCAGGCACAGTTCTGACCTGTATGTCCATTGCAAGAACTGCAGAACTCTGTATACTAAAGAATAAATGGGAGATGGTAGTGGTTGGAATAACTGACTTGGCTGTCTTGTGATGAATTTTTTAATATGTATTCTGTGCCATACTATTGTTTAAAAAAAAAAAAAAAAAGAACTGTTGCTATTGTGAGATGGATTTTAACTGACTCCGAGGGTTTCTTTTGACTGGCACTACCTTAGGGACATTCTAGTATTTGCTTCTATTGTTGGGCCTTGTGGATAATGTACAGATTTAAACAAATTCTTGTTGCTGATTTGTCCATTTCTTTCCCTGCACTTTGTTACATCTGGGATACAGTCTAACTCATCTGATTTAATATGCATTTCAAAAAATGCCATAACTATTAAAAACACCTTGTTTACAGACAGATGAAATAAATTTATTCCAACCAAACAAAACCAGACTGTTGGTAATTTTTCCACCTCATACCCAGGAAATCTTCTGAGGCTCTTCAGTCCATGGCTGGCCACACAAACAGGAGGTCTAAGTGCAGTCTTAAGTTTTGCAGGACAGCAGTAGTATGATCATATAAGTAGTATGATATGATAATATATGATAAGTAGTGTAACAACATGACTTCAGTCAAAAGCCAGGCAGTCTTTGGGGTAGATCTTAAATGATATGATTTCTCATCTCTTAATTTCACATTTATCCAGCTCTCTGGTGTGGGGTTCCCTGCCCTCTGAATGCCCAATATACCATTCCTGAAAGAAGCTGAAGGCAACTTGGCATTGCACCTGGCAGAGGAGTCTGTGGTGGCCTGCCCAGGTCAATACACAAAGGGTGGAATGTGCTCTCCTCACCCAGAGAAGGGGCAGATTTAAGGTCTCCAGTAACTTAAAGGATTGCACCTGTATTTGTTACTTCTGCTGAGAACTCCTAAAAACACAGGCCCAAGGAGATGTGATGGTGAACTCTGGAGCTTGTGGGATGGGAAGACAGCCAAGCCCTGATCATGGGAGCTGTATCTGTAGAAAGGCTCTGCCTTCCTGGGCCCTCAAACTAGTCAGGTGCTTCTGGACAGGACCTGAAAACACTTTTGTTCTCCCCTCCTTCATCACTGGTGTCAGCTGCACCTGCTCCTCTGCTTGGCACTAGACCTGGGTCTAACTAAAACCTTCCTATATACAGTGTTCATGTTCTCCCACTGCCAAGGTGCTGTGTGTCTGAACACAAAGTTGCATCTCCCAGTGCCAAAGAGAGCAGACCAACACACCCAGAGCACAGAGCAAATTCCTGTTCAGTAGTAACTGGTACAGAGGATGCTAATCTCCTGCTTCCCCCATAAAACACGTGAAGAAGCTGTGTTCAGTGTCTGAACACAAAGTTGCACTCACCTTCTGACTGCAGAACTTTGTTTCTCCCTGGTTAGGACAATGAGGATATTATATTCCCAAAGCTGCTTCTCTGGTAAGGCCAGAGTGGATGGAATTGACTGTAGCAGCACCTCAGAGGCAGCTGGCAGCACACACCAGGTACTTGTCATCACATTCCTTAGTGTGACATTGTTCCTTTCTTACCAATTCCCCTCTCCTGAGATGTATTTCACAGTATACTTCTACTTGGTTAAGAATTAGGTGTTGTTCAGATTACTTTTCAAATGCATTTGTTGGTGGATTTTCCTAGCATAACCGTGTCTGCAACTGATTGCAGGCAGTAGAATTACATAAGAGCATATTACAAAGTTTAGGTCAGTTCATGATTCTGGAACTCTGCAGATTTTGGGGAGCCTGGAATACAATAATGAATAAACATATGCACTCACAGCAACAGCAGGGATCTATTTTAAGAAACATCTTTCAGCTTAGTAATTACATTTTCAGAAACCATTTCCCCATTTGGACTCACCTAGACATATGCCCGCTGAAGGGGAATTTTGCCTGGTGTAAATATACCACTACACTGACTGTCCTTACCCCATGGCTGCTGGCAGCAGTGGTTTGGAGATGAATCATCCTTTCGTTATTACCCTTTCACTATGCCTCATTGTGCAAAATAAACTTTTCCTGCTCTCAGCCAGGCCCAGAAAACAGATCTGCACTGCAGGGTCTGTGGCTGCATAGAGTTAGGTCAGAAATCACATCTGGGACCTCCTCACCTGCCATCGCCTGTCCAGGTAGAGTTCTAGCACTGGGCTGTGGCTCTGCAGGCACTGCCAGCTGGGTAGGAACTGCTCAGAGCACCCTGGTCCTCCTTCACACTCCCCCAGGCAAACTACAGACTCCAGAAGTGAACAACAAGGAAAGTTTTTCTGCGAAACTCACACCTCTGCACGTAGCACTGGCCAGCGCAACTCCTTGTACTGTAATGCACAGTATGGCACAGGAAACATCTGCTCGGGATCCCAACGGTTCCATCTTCAGCATCTTCCAGAGCCCTTCACCCTCAGTAACAGAGGCAAGTACTCAAGGTCTCAAGGCAAAAGTTCAATAAACTCCTTTTGATATTTAAAGTGGAAAACATGTTTATTAACATTCTTTCAAGCTTTCCTTAGTCAAGGCCATATAAAAAAATCTCCATTTGAGTATATGCATGGTTTTACTTTCTACATTGTTACAGAGGTATTATATAGAATCTACCTTTTTTGTGATATACTGGTAAGTACTGAGTTCTGTGAGACAGGTGTAAGCACTTGTTTTCAAATCAGATATTTGAAAAGAACAATTTTTTATATACAGTTTAGCAGACTAATGCAGCATAAAATGCTCTTAGTAAGAGGTGTATGAGCCAAGGATCAATATAATACTTACCCTAAACTTCTTTTTCTATGTGGAATAAAACCTCTGTCTCGGTTGTCTCCCAGCTCCCACTTCCTCACTGGAAACCAGACAATGAAGTAGTAGCAAGGAGGGATTATTAATGTGCTTATGGTGGACCTGACCTTGTAAATTGCTCAAAACTAAACATATATTCTAAGTTTCCTCACCCTGGGAATTGCTCAATGGAACTGCTTAAACTCTGCTACCATGGCAAACTCCAAGGATTATTTGTAATCACCGCTTTGAGATAACAGTGGAATTTCTTCTGCTTTGTTTTGACATACCAGCACATAGAATATTGATCGGTTCTACATTTTCCTTTCAGCAGTGGTGACAGTTTTTAGGAAAACTATACAAACATGCAAATACAGTTTTTGTTGGGCCCAAGGGGTAACATATATCTACATGTAATAAATATTGCTCTCAGGATGACCCAGTTGTAGCTACAAAATGGAAATAAAAGTACTTCCAGAGAAATCCAGCTTCAACAAGAGGCATTTAGAGTCTCTGCGATATTTCTATTGATATAAACTATTAACATTATTCATTAGCATTGTGAAGTCCAGTTAAACTGTTGGTTTTGAGAAGACAGAATGTGTGACTGAATACCTGAATCAAAAATAAATCTACCTGTAATGATTTAACCAGAGTACTACTACATGAACTGCTGCTCCTATCGAAGAAACCAAATGGATTACAGATTTAAAAGAGATTCCCTATGCAAAGGTTTGTAAATAGCCTTAAGAACCCTTTTGTTCATACACCTATGGGTCATTAGTAGTCTCAGACAGTGTTTGCCACTCTGTACTCCCTGTCCTCACCAGGCTGCAGCTGAACCACTACACTTTCTTCATTCATCCCATTTTCCGCATCACTGCTATCAACATTGTCATTGTCATCCTCCTCATACTCGGAGGACTCGGTCATGTTCTGATGGGAATGGGACTCTGACAGAGCCCCAAAGGACTGTGTGCTGACTGAGGCCAAAGGTCTGAGCAGGGGAGTGTTCTCAGACACTTCATTCTCCTCTTGGCTGCTGTCTGTCTCCGAGTCAGAGTCCCCCTGGGAAGGGACCACCTTCTGTTTACACACAGGACAGGTTTTTTTTGTTTTTGTTAGCCACGGGTCCACACACTTGCAGTGATACGCTGTTAGAAAACAAAATACAAGGATATTGTTAAAATAGTGAAAAGGACAGGGAAACCTGCTAAACCGTGTTTCTTTCCAGTGACAAAGGAGAATTTTAGAATGTAACTCACACAGAGAATTTTAGTCCCAAATTTGTTGGCACGCAGCCTGTAAAAAACACCTGATGGCTCAAGATCTCAGTCACGTAGGTATATGCTCTCTACACCTGTGCTCTCTACTGAGTGAATGAGAGTAGTAGTACAACAGGCCACATCTGATGACAAACTTGAAAGCATTTTGAGCAATTCCATCCACTTTGCAGCAGGCATGCCGACCCTCATAATCTTCACATTGCCTCTCACCTCCACACCAACATGTATCAAAGCACCTCATTATTACATGACATTACCGCATGATTTTGTGGATCTTAAATTAGGTCTGCAATTGGCACTGCAACTAGACTGGCTGTGTTTAAAAAAAAGTATTTGTCTTACAGTATTAAAAATTCAGCTCATCTTAGTAAGTGAGACTTCTACTTGGCAAAGAGCTTGTACTTACACAGGCCAGCAATACCATGTTTAGTACCTGGTGAAGCACACTGGAAACATGCTCTCCACATGAACTGATGGTGGAGGTTGGTGGTGTTCTAATTAAGTTACCTGTGCAGTCCCACACTGGGAGAGATGCCATGGACCTGTTCTTTCTCTTCTGAGAACTCCTTGTTTGTCAGCCTAGTTTGAAATTGGTTTTATGACTGAGGTTCTAAAAAGCTCAGCCTGTCACCTGCTGTGCTGGCTGTGCATGGAAGGCTATAACACCTCTGCAATGGGCTGGACCTTACAAAGACTGTCACTGGGAAAATATTTCACTGACTTGCAAGTGCAGTCAGGCAGTGGTGTGCATGGCTGCAGACTCCAGGACAGACCCATGCCTTCAGCTGTACCTCTAAGTCGCCAGGAACTCCATTAAATTTTGCAGTTTATTTGTCTTGGGGAAAGTGAAGGCCTATTTTTCCAAATGTAAAAGTATTACAATAAATATGGGTATTCAGGGGACAGCATTAAGCCCAGATCTTCTTTCATGTGTACATCCACAGAAAAATGCAAAGTGGGAATGCTAGCTTTTTAGCTTTTAAAAAGAGAAAGCAAGCTTTCACTTTTCCCACTTTGTACATTCATTCTTGCATATTAGCAAAAGGAATTTTATAAATCACTTACTAAACATATGCACAGTAGGTTTTGGACAGTGTTCTGGAAAGCTGTTTTAATTTAAATTCAAATCTACAACACAGCTGCTTACCATGAGAGCATGGAAGGATCCTGAGCTTGTCTCCATCCTCATATTCATCCAGACAGATGGCACACACATCGTATTCATCTCCTACAGCACATAATTGAGAATTAGTTTGACTTTAAAGGACTTGCAACAGACCCTCCTGACACACAGATGGGCTTGGGAAGTTTCATGCAATTTCTGCACTGATTTTTTTTAAGCAATGTTTTAATGCTCAGCCACAGTCTGCTCTGCTCCCACTAAAGAAGTGTTAGAATTCCTCTATTTCAGTGAGAACAGGGTCAAGCCAATCATTTTGTATGCTTTCACTCAAAACTCTTCTATTTCAAGTGTACTCAAAATTACCTCTGAAACTTAATACCCCTTTGATTTACAAGGTTTTTGGTGTTAAAAACGGTAAGGTCCAATGAGTTAGACAAAGAATGATCCACTTGCCTTTCTTAAACTTATGCACGGGAAGTTTTTTAAGCTGATCCTTCCTAAGCCGATTCCTTCTTGCTCTGTGTCTGTCCTGAACAAATTTTGTTATCTGGAAACAGACAAGGTAACATGAACAGTAAGTTACACCAATAAAAGAACAAAAAAAGTTTTGATTTATGAAGCTTTGCAGTAAGTTGGTCAAAAGGGAACCCCAGCTAACACAGAATAACCTCTTCCCTTGCCTGAAGACAAGAATGAAGCCAAACAGGTCTAAAGGATGTTCTCAATGCACATAGCATTTGGAACTGAGAATACACAAGGGGTCTTTTTGAGAGGATAGAGAAACAAAAAGGTATGTATACTACATAAAATAATGGCAATTGCTGCAGTCCTCTACTGAAGCCTGTGAAAAGCAGGATGCATACTGCAGAACAAAACACAATTCAGTACGTTTGAATAGTTTTCCTTACAGATTTAGATTATTACAGCTGTTTTAGAGGATTATCCCCACATTCATCAGAACTGTTTCCATATTATCTAAAATAGTAGTTTGGGGAGTAAACTAAAGGGTTTACTTTGAATCGTTGTTGCATGTTATACTATGCCATACTAAGATAACTAAAAAAAAAAAACAAAACCAAACCCTAAATAACAAGTAATACAAAGCTCTCTAAATAACTATAACAAAGATTCTATTTCCATTTTCTTAGTAGTCCCTAATGCTATTTCTGTTGAATTTCTAAATCTAGCAGCTGTGATACAACATTATTTTTCAAATATAATGACAAGCAAAGAAATGAACAAAGGGTATTTTAATCTAAACTGTTCGTTCAAGCTCTTTCACCACAGGTGAACAATAAGCTCCATGCACAAACTGCAGTTTTGCTGCTGTAATCCACATCCTTAGTGACAATCAGAGACTCACATGAATCTCCTAGTTAAAAACAAGATTGTTTCAAAGAAGCAGGGACAGAATCAGAAAAGAATGAAGACCAAATCCAACCTGGAACCTCCTTGGGATCATTTTCACTGCACCAATTAATTGTCCAGTGCTCTAGTCTGTCGCGCTGTCTCTTCATGAAGGCCTCTCTATATGCAAGGAAATCAGCATCTCCTACTTTAGTATCCTTGGCAAATTTACTCAGTGTGCGCTCAAGTCCTCTGTCTGGGTAGCTGACAGCAACACCGCAGAGAACTGGTCGTAAAGCTGAACCCTGATGAGCACCACTGATGCCCAGCCAGCAGCCAGGCGTGACCCCTTCCCTGCAACTCCCTGAGCCTGACCCTTCTGACAGTTCACCCACTGTCCTGTGAACACAATTAGCTTTAACAGGGTGGTTTTGTCCAGAAGGACACTGTAAAAAACAGTAGCAAAAACTTTGCTAAAAAATTTCATCTTTAGGTGATCGTTCTGCTTCGTTTTCAGAGAGCTGCTGCAATTGCGCCAAACATGCCCAGAATTGTCAATGAAATATGTAACCTGCAGTGCAAAAAATACTAATGCAGAAAAATATTTTAAGTGTTTACACAACAGTTGATGCATAACTTCCTTTTTATTAAAAAGTAAAATAATAAATTGGGCACAGATTACAAAAAATGGGATGCTAAGTATCCTGAAAAATGCAGCTATGCTACCTTACCATTTCAAGGAAAGACGTCCCAGCTGAGAACCCCTACAGGCAATGCATGTGCTGAGATCAATGCTCTGTGCTCACACACTCATAACTACACCTAAGTGCAGTACAAAACAGTGAGCCCTGCACCCTGGAGCAGTGGGAGCAATGATTATTACGCTTGGTAGGGCAGGATATGCTCTCGGTGTACAAGAGCACAAGGGTATGTCACTCTGCATAAAGCCAAAAAGCAAGCACTTGTGGAGTGTAAGAGTGAGAGTGAGGACAATTCCCATCAGCAGTTACACACTAGGGAGAAGATCCAAAAGGCTTCTGATATCCCTTTGACAAAATCTTGCACCTGTTTGTTTTACTGAGAAACTAAATGATTACAGGTAAGCATGGTACAGGTATGTCCACTGCACACAGCTTCACTCTTCCTTTACTGTAAACCTTCCTTTAACTTCAGCGTGTGACAGTTCCCTGATTATTTGAAAGAAAAAAATATAATTAAAAGAAGAAACTTACCATAAATATCACGATGAGAATAAGACAGATTCCTACTATTATTAGGAAAGGGATTAAGTAGTACTCCAAAGGAAGACTGAACTCTGGGATTAACACAACATGGCCACTGTGGGGAGGAAGAGATAATACTTTCTAAATTAATGAGAATTTAATGGACAAGCTGAAGAACATATACAATAAAAAAAACAAAACAAAACAAAACAAAACAAAACAAAACAAAACAAAACAAAACAAAACAAAACAAAAAAAAGATTGTCACGTAAGACAGACTACAGGAATCCTGCCTGTGCACAACAACATAGAAAATTCAGTCCATACTCACACAATGTAAAGCTAATTAAATAAAAGGATAAAACACTGTTTCTTAGAACATTTTTTGAGTTAAAACTATTTACTGATCTCAATCAAACCTAGAGAAACCAGGAAAACCACCTCATAGCTGCTTTGACAGCAGAATAAAAAAATATGACTATCAAAAGATGGCAGTGAAATCATTCTTATTTTCTAAAGCATTACAGGTTGCTCTCAGGCACAAGACTTCACCTGAAACATCTATAATCTCTGTCATCACAACGTCCAATTTTAAAGCCATAAATATTCAAAAGAGACAATGATCTGATGCAAGTAGTAACACAGCTGCATATGAATTAACCTACCCTTTTTCGTAAGTAAACTCCTCTTTAAGGGAATTAGCTGACGTCTCACCAATAAAGACAGAAGGAATGTCAATCTTCTTTAAAACCTCAACTGTATTAAAAAAAGTAGGAAAATAAAACTATTATTATGTGGACAATCTATAGGTACTCAAGATACAAGACCTGAACATTATGAGACTATCACAACAGGAAGACATTTTAACATAGTGACATCCAGACCAATGCACATGTATGTTACAGCTTTACTTCATGTAAGCGCAATTCTTTTTCCTACACAATTTCTAGGGAATTTATTGCAGGTAGAAAAATCAAAATTCCTAATGGAATAAAGGAGACTAAAACCAAAATATGTTGACAAAAGAGGACCATAATTTTAACCAGAACACCATTCTTCACTCAGAGACTCAAGCAAGTCACATAGTTCCATTGATTTCCAAAATTTCTGGCAACTTACATGATTTTGTGAACTGGTTCTATTAGTTTTAATTAACCTGTCTTCCTTCCTTTTCACCTTAAACATAAATAAACATCCTGGAAACGACTGTGGCTAGGTAAGGTCAAAAAGAAGAAACAAGAAAATTAACAAGTCCCACAGCTTTATTTCAGTCCCAAGAAACTGGATGAACTGTGGTCTCCTCTGTTTACCAATGAAGGCAGTAATAAATGAAAACTTATTGAGAAATAAATCCCATATTCTAGAAAACCTTCTTCTCAGCTTCACTTTATATTGATTTTCCCCCCCAATACTTCACATTTAAGGCTCAAAGTAACCTGAGTTATGTCCACCTCAAAGCAGTCAGTTCCCCCAGTGCAAAAGCACATGTGGCTGAACATCAGCTCACACAGAGGCCTGTGTTTGTTGTGGACTTGTTCTACATTTTGGTTGCTCAGTGAAACCTGAAAATAAGATTCACATGGGTTGAGAATTCATTAAACTCACTTTCACATAACTGCCTGGGCTACTCAGCTCCCATTTAGTTTGTCAAAGTTCATTCCTATTTTACTCAACAGCATTTCCACTGAAAAAGAATTCATTTTCCTCTTATTTATTTTCTTGAACTGGTTGAAAACTGGACAAAATGAAGGAATGCCACAAAGAAAGCAGTAACAGCACTAGAAACACAAAGCACATACCACAGAACAAACCCAACATTCTGACTAGATTTCAAGATGTTCTGAACATATTCACTCCATGAAGGTTAAAATTGGAACCGCTAACACAAGAAACAAACTGTAAATGGTGCACTGGTCTCTAAATACTCTTTTTCCAACTGAAAATAAGTGCACCTGATATGCTAGAATCCCTTTGTCCAGAGAAACAGGAAGATGCATCCAACAGTGCAACAACAAACTGGAATGACTATCACATATGAACTTCATGATCTAAAGTCTTTTTCAACATAAATGGTTCTATGATTCTAAATACTAAAATGTCATATTGTAAAGTTTCATTTCCAAAAGTGCGTTTTCTACTTTTCCTATATTTCTACTTAACTAACAACACATCACCTATTTTACATATCAGTAATATAAATCTAGCCCAGAACACTCAAACTGAAATTTGAATGAAGACCAAAAGAAACATTCAGTGAAGGCACAAATCAATGTATTTGTTCTTATGCAAATATCTCCTGTTATTAAATCTTAAAAGCAGGAGGATTTATCTGGGTTTTTTGTCTAGTTTTGTTTTGGATTTTCTTCATTTGTGGTGGTGATTTTGTTGTTTACATCATGAGGAGTTTTTGGTGATGCTGTTGTTTCCAGCGGGTGAAATGATATTCAAACAGGAGAGAAGTGATACCTGTACTTACTGTCGTTGGATCCCATGCTTATGAGGTCATCAGAATCAACATTGTGAACTATAGCTGCCTTGTATCCAGCTCTCTGGGCATTTAAGACCTGTAAGCCACACAAAATACTTACTGGAAAGACTATTGCTTCCAAATACAGTAGACTGTCTGTGCTTTCTGAGATAAGATGCACTTTCACAGAGTGATTAACATGGATTAACATGGACATAATTTGCACTTATAAACTACATTTCAAAGCAAAATCGTATCATTATTCTTACAGTCATGCAGTTATTTTCTTAGAAAGCCATTTTTATATTGTCTGCAGACAGACTATTTATATATATATTAAAAATAGAATTAAAACTTTCTACAGGTAGTTAAAAATATTTGATTGTAATTGAAAATAAAGGCACTGACTCACTTTGGTAATCCAGAAATTACCATTTGATAGTTCACCAAGTCAGATGAGTAGTATCTTTTCTGTGCTTTACAGATGTGGAACATCTCACCTGAAAGCCCAGGCATAAGAAGCTTGCTCATGGAAAAGTGCAAAATTATGACTATGGGTACAAAACTATTAACATCCTGTGTACCAGTTACATTTCTAATATCAACTCACCTTTTTGTTAATACAAGGAAAACGCAAGGTCCATGTAAATGGCATTTACTTCTGCAACTATTACCGACATAAACTTAGCTAAGTTACAACCGGTCATCTTGGATATTGCTTTTACTGCATCCATCACAGTATAAAAAACTCCACACCAGCTTCAAAAAGCACTTAGAGCACCTTGAGAAACTTTTGGGTTTCACCCCAACAACACCGATTCTCTTCCCATATTGCTAATGACTATATTTCAAACAGCAGCACAATGATATTGGAAGATGCAGAATGCAGACAGCTTGAAAAATCTCAATATTAAAAAAAAAAGTAAATCCACTGAAGATGTTAACATACATGCATGGTTGGGAGTTTGGCCAATTTTGCATCACCACAGAAAATATCCATAGTGCATTGTTATAAGTTAAGCACAGCTATTGGCTATTTTTTAACTAATAAGAAACAAGAGTATGACTTTTGAAATACCGTATAAAAAGCTGAGTAGGTGAGGCATTCACCCTCTTTTTTCTGGCCGACAACCAAGTAACATCGGGGGTGGGCCGGGCCCGGCTGGGCCCAAGAAGCTGATGTCTCTGCCGGGCTGGGCCGGCCCCTGGGGAGCCGATGCCCCTGCCGGGCCGGGCCCCAAAAAACTGATGTCGGGCTGAGCTTTTTATCTTTGAGTGGCAGAGCCTCAGAGAGCGGTTTGGCCGTGCTCGGCCAAAATAACAGCGAGCAACGGGGGGAAGGGAGGAAAAGCTTCAGCAGTTGCTCCTGCCGCCCACTGGGGCTATGAAGATGTTCTCCCCCCGCTCTTTAGGACTCGCCGGCCCTGGCGACAAAACAGCCACGCCATGGACCGAGGAGGAGCGACAAGGAGGGATNGAGGAGTGACAAGGAGGTACTCAGCAGCTTCTCCACGCCGCCAGCCAGCCAGCCAGCGTTCCAAGCTCCCGCCGGCAGAGGCCAAAGACCAAAGACCGTGTGATCATGATCATCGTAGCCTTGTAACTTTAACTCTTTCTTTTGCCAGCAGATGGTCTTTCAGTACCTGAAAAGTTTTTCTTTTAGAGTAAAAGACAAGCAAAAGGACTATGAAAAAGAGATTAGACTGTAAGACTGAGTTAGTGAAAGCAGAAATAAAAAGACTATTTGAGGCAAAGTAAAAGAGTAGCCTAATTCGCTAGACATTTTCGAGTAATCACTAAAGAAATAGAATGTTCTTTTCTATAACATATAGATGCTGTTTAAGAGGAATGCAAAATGCTAGTATAAGTAATAATGAAGGGGTTTTTTGTGCTCCTAGAAGAAAAAAGAGACTTTGAGTTTTTTTAAGATGCAAATGCTTTTGAGAAAATAAAGAAACAGAGACTTTGAGATTTCAAAATAAAGATAAATTTAAAAACAAAGAAAAAAAAAGTCTTTGCTTTATACTAGAAAAAGCATTCTTAAAATATTACCCCTAGTAAGCGAATTATAACCCATACNGCAACTTTAAAGTAGGCCTGTTTTGTTTTCAAAGATCTCCTAGTCATATATATATATAAAATTGCAAACACTAAACCCACGACAATAATTAGTGCATTGGCCAAAAAACAAACCATAAATTAGTAAACATAAAACCTTGCATTAGTAAACATAAAACATGCATACATAAAGAAATCAAGAAATAGCTGTGTACCTGCACTTGCAATTTTCAACATAAAACAGAAGGAGAAAGAGGATTTTCAATTTTTGTTAAATATGCATTTTTGTCAGTCAAGCAGCTGATGGGTAATTTAGCTGACATCTCAGCACACAGACACTTTTTGGCAGAAACTTTAAGGCAAAATGCTGTACTACGGAAGCAATTATATAATGCAATATTATTGCAAGAGTATTAACAACATACTAAAGACCTGGATTCACTGGGCGCAGAGTATGCATATACCCTGCTTACCTTAAAAATGCTGACCCACTTGCTACTTTGCTCTTTGTCTAACAAGAAATGACTGGGAACCCTCTTTTCTATCAATATACGAAATATAAAATGTAACCAAAAATTCTTACATACAGAGCTAATGCGACATAATCCTTAAAAGACTGACTATGGAAATCCCTCAATGGCAATGTAGAAATCTCTCAGATTCAGATCTATTCCTTTAACCATGTCTCCAGAAGCAATACTGTCCTGTCAGTGTATGGAAAATCAGACAGGCAAAGCGGACATGAAAAAAAGGCCAGCCCATTTGCCCCCCTTTCTTCTCCCACTGAGCCATATGCACACACAGTGGCAGGATTCCCAGGACAGACTGGGAACTGAGTCTGATGTGAAGGCAGATTACACGCAGTGAACCTGCCTCTGCAGGTGGAATCTACAGTCCAGGTAGAATTTACACGTTTCAATCACCTCATAACTGGACTTACCACACAGCAGCAAAAACAAATACAGTTGAATATCCTTTTACTGAAGAGCCTTGTTTTCCCTAAGACACCCTTAGCTGCCCCATTGTACCAGGTTAATTTTCAAGAAAACCACAGTCAAACACAAATCATTCTAATTTTGCATTTTTAAAATCATAAAATGTTAAGGGTTGGAAGGGACCCTAAAGATCAAGTGGCTGGAGCATGTCCAGAGAAGGGAATGGAGCTGGGAAAGGGTCTGAAGCACAAGGAGTGGCTGAGGGAGCTTGGGGGCTCAGCCTGGAGAAAAGGAGGTTCACAGGTGACCTTCTCACTCTCTACACCTCCAACAGGAGGGTGCAGCCAGGTGGGGGTAGGGCTCTTGTCCCAGGCAACCATCAGTAAGACAAGGCGACATGGTCTTAAGCTGTGCCAGACATGTTCAGGTTGGACATCAGGAAGAATTTCTTCACAGAAAGGGTGATAAAACATTGGAGGTGGTAGACCTCCATCCATGGAGGTGATTAACAGAAGACTGGACGTGGCACTCAGTGCTCTGGTGTAGTTGACATAATGGTGTTTAGTCATAGGTAGGTTATTGGTTGGACTTGATGAACTCTGGCTTATCTGTCTGAAGACAATAAAATTCTTCCTCCCCTTCATATCAGTATCTATTCCACTATAGAATAGTGTTAGCTATAGAATTTTTTCCGAAGCACCAGTAAACTCTTTGAAACAGAGGGTGCGGGGAAATCAAATCTTACCTTGACATCAAAGTTGCACTCCAACCTTCTAATTAACACAATAAAAGCACCAGAGGAGTTGTCTCTCAGCGGAGGTGGGGCTATAGGCTCACATGCATTTTCTGGCTTGGAGTTTATCAGAAATCCCTAAAAACAGGAGCAGAAAAAGAAGCTTCATTTCTCTTTAACAAAAGGGTCAGTAGTCAAGTATATGGAAAGAAAACTGCACATTTTCATACTATGGCTAAACAAGTTCTTATTACCAGCTCAGTCCTATGTCACAGCAAGATTCCTGCTACTTCCCTGACTAGATATTTTGATTCATCAGAATTTTTATGTCTGTAAAGAATTATAAAGTTTTTTAAAAAATACAGTTTTTCTAAACCCATCATAGTCATAGATGCTGCAGTGTAATTCAGGAAAAAAGAAGACAGCATATACTACATTAATATAGTGTAACTATTATTCTAAGTCATATGGAGACTAATCAAGAAACCAGAAATACAATGGCCTAAGAAACACCAACACAAACTCTGCACTTGCCAATTCACAACAGAACACAAGCAAAGTTCCATGTATGATCCCAGCACTGACCTAGCACACAAAACAGTTGGTTTTCTATAGTAAGCAAAGATCACTCAATAAGCTACAGCTGCAAGCTTCAAGAAGTAGGAAACTCTGACAATATTAACTTTGAAGCAATCTTTGAATTGTTTTTAGGGACTGAGATGGTGGCCTTCTGCTGCAGTCTGTAGCCACTTACTACAGAATCTAACAGATTATGTTTTACAACTTGCATACTAATAAATCTTAATCACAAGCACTGAAAGAGTATACCATTTTCATCCTGTTGTAATAAACATCATAGCATTTTCTAAAAGTAATTAAAATCTTAATGAAAAGAAAAAGCTTTAATATAATAATCAGGTCTAAAACTCCATCATTTCTACACAGGATGACATCTACATTAATTAAGACACGGAGCTGTCTAACAGTTAAAAAGGTCAGAAGCAAAGCTCTTTATAGCTATTTCTGGTGTATTAAACCAGGCTCGCTACTTGGGTAAATCATTTAAGCACTCTCTGATTCTCAATATAGTCAATAAACAACTACACAGCTTTAACACACCTTCTCCCAACAGTAACACCCACTGAGCATGGAAATGAAGCTGGCTTGAGGGGAATTGCAGAGAAATTCCTGAGTTACAGGAATTCTTGCAATACTTTATTACCCTTTGGGATTAAAAGGGCAACGTGGAATGAAAGAGTAATCCACTCTTTTACCTTATCACCAGCTTCTTTTTGTGTGTGTAGTGGTTACTCTCCACACTGCAACATTAACAATGCTGCAGAGCCAGTTTTTGGGGCCATACAGGCTTACAGACAGAAGTAACAGGAAAACAACTCCCTGTCCACGTGGGCTATTCACAGTCTCCATGGGGTGTACATGATACAAGCTCCCCTTCTCCAGAATTTGGAAGGTGGTCTGCCTAAACTTTTGTATAAGAACTCTAAGCTGAAAAAGCAGACACATCTCAGTCATAAACCCTCATATACAATTCAAAGGGGACAGCAACACAAATCACTCCCACATGACTGATTCCATGTAGCCACCTCCACAGTAAAAAAAAAAAAAAAAGGTAAGGAAGCCTGAACTTCCCACAAGCCCCAAATTGCCTGGATGGCAAGACACAAACTTCTCATGGACAAGTGCTTCAATTGCTGGAGTGGAACAGAAAATACATTTTATCCACAATGAACAAACTTACTGACAGTGACTTGTAGGAACCTAACTCTAAAGGAAACAAACGGTTCCTGCCACTGCAGAGCACCTCAGGTCAGGCAGCCACAAAGAGGGAGCATGCCCCTTGGTGCTAAACTCAGCACAGCACACCAAAAGGCATCAACTGCATAATCTCAGCAACAAACTACCTCAGAGAATATGAAGACTGGAACTGAAATGGATATTCATCTGGCTTTTAAGTACTTTTCTAAGCAGCAGGACTGTGACACCAGTTCACAGCATTAACATTACCATATGTAATTTATTTTTAAATCATTTAGTTTCTACCTCCTCGCTCTTATATTACAGAGATAAAAGGACTAAAAGCCTTCACACCAGTTACTACTGCCACCAGTATGTCTGGACAGCTACTACCTCAGCAGAAGACAGAAAGAGCAGAATGTGCTTTATCACTGCTCTCTAAGGAAGATGCATTTATTTAACCTCTACCAGTTCTTGCCCATTTTACTCTCAAACTTAATCTCTCTCCCGTTACTTTCACTCAGTCCATCTACACATATTCCTGTGGTTCAAGTGAGCATACTGACCACACTAAAGACATGAAAGTAATTATCCTGCTGTACAAAACATTCTTGCTGCTGTATTTCAGAAAACATCAGGTCTTCAGAATTTCTAATCCAGCACAAAATAATGATAAAACCTAACCTGTAGTCCCATAGCCATATCCATCTTGGACAGTTTTTGCATATTAATCATTTTGCATGATTAAGTCAATACAGTTTTTCCCTGTCCAGTTCCATTAGCATTTGCAAACCTTTACATCTTACTTCTGTCTTCTGTCATACTAGGTGAATTTTACCATTTCATATGGTATAATATTTATATGTATTTCCATGCTAATGAAAATGGGATTAAGAAAATTAAAAAAAAATAAAAAGTCACATGCATATTTTCTGCTAATTCAATAGATTACCACTTCCTAGTGCCTTCTCTCGATATTATTATGACCAGTTTTCAAGTCATGGCCCAGCATCCCTACCTCACCATGATGCTACTCCAAGAAGTAAAGACACTCTAAGGGGTAAGTAACAAAAATGTATATGTGTATCTGCATTTTCCCCACTTGTTGATACAGAGTAAAATAAAAGAGCATAAGTGCAACCCACCCTTTAAGGGGCACTGGGAGAATGCAGGGACCTCCTCACCTGCTATGGGGTGTGGATTGCAATTGAAATGAACCCATCTAAGAAGGTGCAGGATCAACCACAGTCCCAGCCCTTGACCCCAGCGCTGAGCACAGCCATTAAAGCAGAGCCACAGCCCTTGAGCTTCTCCACTGGGCTGCTTGAGTAATGCAACAAGAGTAGCAAACAGACAACAGTTGTGACTTCCCAAAAAGCTCGAGCTACAGTTGCTTTACACAGCATACTTAACCCGCGCCACAGGCAAGGAATCACCCCTCTGGTTGAGCTGCCCTTCACAGTGTGAAAGAGCTTCCCAACACAGGACTGTAAGGAGACAATGAATCTTCCAAAAACGTTTTTCCAAAAATTTTATCAGCACAAAATTGTTGGCATGTGCTGATTCTACTGCAAGGTAACTGGCATCATGTATCACTATTGCCATCAAAACACAGAAAACAGTTGTCTACCAAACTTCTCATAGATTTCTATTATTTACCTCTTTTTATTTGTTACAAAATTCAGCAAATTCTCCTCAAGTAGACAAAGATTACCAAAATTCTCTTCTTAAGAGAAGAATCTTCCTATTCACAGGCACCATCAGATCCTTTGCATATTTGTTTTGCTTAAGCAGCGGATTAATAAGTTCTGTCTCTATTTTTCCTTGGTACTACATTCTTATAATTTTTATCTTTTTTAGCTTACAGAGGAAATGTTCAGCAAATACAGTTCTCTTTAAATATAGTCAACATTCAAATTCACCCAAGGGCTTCCCTATCAAATCTGTCATTATCTTGAACCCTTTGTGTCCCACACTGAGTGCCAAAAAGGATTGTGGGGATTCTACCCCTTCCAGCCCTGCGCAGAAACTAAAGAACTTGTGGGTTGAGATAAAGACAGGTTAATAAGAAAAGCAAAAGCCACACACACGAGCCAAGGAAAACAAAGCATTAATTCACTTCCTCCATAGGCAGGCAGGTGTTCAGCCACCTCCAGGAGAGCAGGGCCCCACCACACACAGCACTGACTTGGGAAGGCAAACACCACACTCAAAGTCCCCCTCCCTTTCTCTTCCTTGCCCCCACTTTACACACTGAGCATGATGTCCCACGGTCTGGAATACCCCTTTGATCACTTTGGGCCTCTGTCCTGGCTGTGTCTCCTCCCAGCCTGCCAAGCACTCCCACATTCCTCACCAGCGTGGCAGTAGGAAGAACAGAAAAGGCCTTGGCTACACTGGCACTGCCCAGCAGTAACAAGATCCCCCTCTGTACAATCAACCCCGTGTTTAGCACAAATCCAAAACACAGCTCCATACCAGACACTGGGAATAAACTCTAGTCCAGCTTAAAACAGCACAATATATATTTATTTTTTTTTACCTTCAAGCCTTCTGCTGGCAGTCTGTAGCCAAATCTAGCAGGTAGATCATCAAAAGTCTCGGTTCCATTTTCAAGGTTATACTAAGAGAAATACATTTTTTTAAAAATTAGGTTTGCAACAAGTCGGAAATAGTTAACAAATATACACAAAACCAAACATCACTGTGTATTTTCTTAGATTAAAATATTTATCGGACATGCCAATGAAATCACAAAATTGGTTATTCCACCCGTCTTCTACTCACATTTTTCTCCTACTCTACGCTTTTCTTATCTAGCTGTCAAACAGGAAAGTAATAGATATTTTGTTGAACTAATATTTATATGGTAAATCTTTCTTTCCACTGTCTAAAATTCAAATACCATCACATGTGCAGAACAGAAATTACAAACAAACCAAGCAAGCAAAAACCTGAAGAGCTGGGATGTTTGGATGTGAAGTTTTCATTGGATGGTAGTGGTGGGGTGTTTTGCCCTGAATTCATTTGTGCACAGGGAAAAACAGCTTTTAAGAGGTGCTTTACTGTAGACAAAGAATAGCCTCCATATGCCATCCCTTCCCAATTCCCTGCTACACATTCAGATTAGTAGCTGAACAGTATCTCTACAGTTTTGTTTTGTAATACCTATGAGCTTTCATTTTAAAACAGAGGAATACTAGAAAAGACCCTAAATCTGTGCAAGCTTTGTTTCCCCTTTCTCTGCTCATCTCTGGCTGTATAACATGCCTGACCAACACATAATTCATACAGAAAAAGAGTGCTGTGTACATATGGCGTATTTTTTTTTCATTTAAAAAAAGTGTTTCCTGCAAAAGTTGTGAAGTCTACAGTTTATGGGCTTGAACGTGCATCGGTTGTTTTATTAAACGTTTAGAGAGTCAGAAATGTTTGTCTATTCATCATATCATCCAACTGTCACACAGAACAGCCAAGTAAGGACTGTGTTTGCTTCAGAGGGATGTTTCCTACCAGCCAGGCTTAGACAGCGGGGCTCAAACTATAGTTCAGAGAACACTGCCATGATTTACCTGAAGTCTTCCAAAGGAGCAACATTTGGAAGGAGCTTTCTTCCCACAGACTTTGAGGGGAAAGAGGTATGAATGGAGCTAAATTTCAAGGGAGCTTCTTTGTTCTGTGTAACCAATGTGCCCAACACAATCCCTCCTCCTGACCTTCCACCACAGAGAGCACCAGTGTACCACCTTCTTCAAAACATCCTGAGCTTGGGCTACTGTCAGTTTGTCCTTGGATCACTTGACAAGCCCCAGCTTAAGCCAGGAGCTTGACACAAACCTATTTCTTTTTACCTCTTTTTAAAAAAATAACCAATCCTGTCTCACATGAACATACCAGAATTTTACACAGACATGATCCTTTGAGGCTGCAACTGTATGAGAACACAGAAGCATAAAACCACTCTTAAATTAAAAGGGAGGAGAAGAACAACTTTCCTTGGTAAACCCAAAACTTTGGCCAGAGTTGTGCTAACAAATGGGTAATCATTAAATGGTGAAATCTTTCAAGACTGTAAGTGATTTGTACACCAGCAATTCCATGTGACAAAGTGCAAACATTCCCTCTTCAGAGCATCTTTTAAGCATTCCACTGGCTCCTTTGTATAGCAGTTTAGTATCTAGCTCATCACTTCATTTCTTGCTTCCAGATATTCTCAGAATAAATCTGCAACTTCAAAATATCATGAAAGATGCTTCATTTGTATATGGAGTTATTTTAGAACACTGCACATAAAGCTTAAATAGAAAAAAAATCCAAATAAACTTCCCAAGTGCCCTATTTTTCTTTTTTGAGGTTGGGGTGGGGTTTTTTTTGTTTTGTTTTGTTTTAAGTAACTTTTCTAAGAGAGGAAGAAGCAAGAATGAGTCAGGTTTTTATGAAAAGAGGAAGCACAGGCTTGGTGACAGAGAAAAGAGGAAAGAGGGAAATCATGGTTACAGTAAAAAGTTTAAAATTTCACAATAAAATGGTGATGTCAGTGCCATAATAAAGCAACTATGTATCTGCATTGTTTCTTTACATTTTTTCTACAAAAAAGTATTTATAGAATAGTAACGACTTGAAAATCCAAATACAATACTTTAGTATTTATCAACCCCACTTTACCACAAACTTTTAACTATTTTTATTTTAAAATTTGTCTCTGATAGTTTGTCACTCTGTTCTCCAAAACTGATATGACATTAACAACTCTTCTCCGTATCACTGGAACCAGCAGGAGACTACAGCAATTAGGTTTAATTATTTCAGTGGCTCAATCCTACAAAGATATTTATAACTATCTCCTTAAAATGCCACAATATATCAAACGGGTACTAAACAGCACAGCCTCAGCTTCTACCACTGATCTATGTTCATTATACTGTTTATTATTTTCCTTAACAATGGCATAGTTTCAGCTATTTAAAAATTGTATCTAGGTGTAAGATACACAACATCCCTTAATGACAAGGCCTCCAGCCCACACAAGTAAGTTATACTAGCCATAGAAGATTATTTAAATCCAGTAACCCTAAAAATGGCACCCATCACCAAAACTTCAACTGCTGTCTAAACCAAAGATGGAATTAACAGGGTTATAACATGCTACAGGATATCTGGTCAGAGAGAACTTTGTCAATGACTAAGAGAATTAGGTGCTTTCAGGTCATGGTACCTGAGCACATACCACCTGTAAACTCATGTGGAAATGTACAATTTATTGTTTATTGAAGTAAACTGTTAAGGCAGTTCCATTCCAAGAAATCTGCTATAGCATTTATTGTATTAACCGGTTCATTAATAGAACAGTTGAAGAGATTATTCAATTTGATAGATATTTCATCCATGTAGAAAAATATTATTATACTTACTGCTAAAATATCTGCCTCCACAGGTAAAAGATTCAGGAAGGCAAATAACTGCACAGTCACAATAGTGTATATCTGAGTGGCAGACAACATCAGCATTCCTATTGACAACAGCATATTTTATTCAATACCTGCAAGAAAAGAATCAGAGTCAAGGCACATTGCAAATACTTTCCTGTATCATTTTACAGGACTCTTAGTTATTTAAAACTTTTCTGCTAAGAAATATGCAAAATACTATTCCATGTTTACCTTTGAGAAACAAGTAATCTTAAAGTTATATGATTATTTTAGAAACTCCTTTTGCTAGAAGCATGTCCCTCCACGGGAGCAACGGCATGCATAAATTACAGAAATTGTAAAAGCAAGACTACAAAAAGCTTTAGGCACCACAAAGCAATGCAAGGGGCAGAAAGGGATGATCATTCACATTATATTAATCATCCTTAGAGACTTCATTTTAAACTTCCCTTCTTCTATCATAAATCCAAATCAGCAAAATTCCTGATGTATCTCAAATAATTCCACTCAAAGTACATATTCCAAAAATACACTTGCAAAAGCAATGTGATGCCAACTTGGAGGATTTCTCTCAGGCTTAGCTACAACAGGACTGTGGGTATACAACCTCTTAAGAAGACAGAAACCACAAAGTATCTTATTCCCTTTATAAAAGGGCACACCTAAACATGATCGAGTTAGAAAAGCCAACATTCAGAATTTAAATATATGTGATCGAGTACACCTCATGAGTACAAAACAAGTACCAGTGAAGTGCTACATTCAGCAGGAAATCTAACCACTTTCACTCCTGAATGTAAGAGAATTGTATGGTCCACAAATGTCTCAGTCTCTCTAGAGATTCTTCCAGTCTCAAAGTAAGAAATTACTGGAAATTATGTAAAAGAGTCATAACACAAAACAAGAGAAATAGGTCCATTTCTGAGTCCAACACAGCTATAAAAATTAAAATAATTAAAGACAGTAAAAGTGGACAGTATGCATTTAATAAAATAATTATCTGAACATCTGGATCTCCTCTAACTTCTTTTACGGGAGTAATTAGAAGTACTTCACAAAAAACTCAATTAGGTCATCCAAAATGTTTCTTGAAACAATTTTTTGTCGAAATCCTCCGAAATGTGGCTTCTTATATAAATGGCTTTGTATGTATTTGTTTTCATTTGACTGTAGGTATTTCTTCTGAAAACTGTCTGTTGACTTAACTGAGAAATCACAGCCAACACTACTACCTTCTTTTTCAGAATCAGGAAACATGCAACAATTTCTGTCCTGACCTATCCTTCATATGTTTCTCAAGCAAAAAGCATGAGGTTCTCAATGTTAATTGAAGCAAATACCAGAGAGATAGACTTGATTTAAGCTAACATGAAGATAATTAGAATGTATTATTACTGTTTGGAGGAAACAGCTGATAGTTTCAAAAATAGTTGTCATGATTCTAATTTGCTCAAAATCAGACTTATAATGTTTTGTGAAACTTTCAGCTGGTTCACAAAAGTGAAGTTACACTCACAGGAAAGAAATGGTAGTGAGTGACAAAACTAATAAACTTTTATTACTAAATGGAGATTTATCACCTTCTCTCATCAGCTTGTCCTAAAAAAGAGGATATCAGTGAAACTGGAAGGATAAAAGCAGCATTGTTTCAAAAAGACAGCCATCTTTACTATGACAGAAACAACACTACACATGCAGCTATCACGGCACTTTAACCAACACAGTAAATTCAGCACGGAGAAAAGCACTAAAAGAGCATTAAGCAAGGTTAGACAACACAAGAATTAAAAGTGGTCCTTGCAAACAAAATGCATATACAGTGCATTCTTCCGTGTCAAAATTACATACACACAAATTCTTCTGTGCTCAGGATCTGACGCCTCAAATGCAAGCCAAGGGCGTTGCAATTTCTGAAATTCCAAGGCTCTTTGGAAAACATGCCCCTCTCAGCTGAGGGAGGCAGCTCAGAGCACACAGAAATGCAGGTGTGTGGAAAAGTGCTATACTGTAAACCAAACAAAACAAGTTAAACCCGACTCTGCAGTAACCTTCCACACTTTACACCTGATTTACCAGCGTGTATAGACAAAGTTGTCCGTAAATAACTTTGAACATTTCTTCCCCCTCTCTATGATAGAACTAACAAACTGAACTGTGCCTGAGGTGCTGCATCCCTCCGTCACGGGACTGAAGAGGACAGAAATGAGGAGGGGAAAACGGAGCGCTCCAGAGGCCTCCGCTCTGCTTTGCTCATCTCCCTCCCGCGGCCCCGGGCAGTCCCGGGACCGCGGCCG